>JAFIRS010001423.1:0-363680 GCA_018342105.1 Gonioctena quinquepunctata
CACACACTGCACACCTGCAACTATTCAAGGTCACACGTGACGTCATAGTGGTGGGGGGAGACCCAGAACCGGCTTAAATCTCCTACTTCTGATTCACACTAATACACCTCCTCCACGTGACACTCCGTTTGCTTCAAGATTACGGTCAGATCTGAACACCAAGTAGTTATCACTACAGAGTTCTGTGTTGTTGATGTTGGTTTGGATCCAGGTTTCACTGATTCCCACCACATGTAAGTCTGCCATTGACGAAGATTTATAGAATTCGTGGTTTTTTGTGTTCAGCCCTCGCACATTCTGGTAGTAGCAATGGAGGTGGGAAGTGGTCTCCTTGTTAGACGAGTTTATTGTTTTTTCTGTAATTTTGGGTTCTCCATTGATGTAATTGATTCGCAGATTGGTTTCCCCTTTTTCGATACGTTCTGCTAGCTCTTGTTTGTTTTTTTTTGTATTGGTTCATTTGGATTGGTGTTTTGTCATTTGTGATTGTGATATTCTTCAACTTGTCGATATTCTTTAGGGTTTTTGAATTGAATATTATTGTCGAGGCGTCACTAAACAATTGTAGAAGGAGTTTGATTGGTCTGGGCCTGTTTGTGGTTTGATCAGAACGACCTAGTCTGAAAAATTTCACATCATTCAGGTGGAGAGGGTTATTCAGATTGACAGAGTTCATTATTTCTAGTGCGGTGTTTTTGTCAGCAGTTTTATCGTTGTCATTTTCTTGAAGACCAAATATTATTACGTTCTCCTTGCGTAATTTCCGCTTCTCCATTTTGTATGAAAAATAAAATTTGGAATTCGAGGAAACTCTTCCAGATGTGGAATTAATTTATTTTGTTTCTTATTGAAGTTTTCTACCGAAGCAAATGTCTTACATTGGGAATTTTCCACAATTCCAACGTAAATTTCTTTCAAATCCCTTTTCTATGAATAGAATAGAATAGAAGTTTATTTTGCAAAAAAAATAATAATATAAGTATCAAGTAAGTACATCGAATATATGTTCAAAATAAACAACAACAGAAAGATCTCACAGAGGTTTACACCTGTTTGTGGGGGATAATGGGTATACTACATACTTAAACTAATTTTAAAAACTATTTCTATATTATATAACATATAGATTGCAAAGTAGATAGAGACTCTCGTAGACTTTGATGTCAATACACGAGGTTAAGATCTTCAGAATAAGATGTTAAAATAGTACAACTATTTAAGTTAAAAATATACATATACATATTAAAATATCGTTATACCATACTGTTCAAAATAAACAAATACAGAATAAGAGGTTAAAATAGTACAACTATTTGAGTTAAAAATATACATATACATATTAAAATAACGTTAACCATACTGTTCAAAATAAACAAATACAGAATAAGAGGTTAAAATAGTACAACTGTTTAAGTTAAAAATATACATATACATATTAAAATATCGTTGTACCATACTGTTCAAAATAAACAAGAACAAAAAAAGTACATTATAATATTACAGCTATTACTACATTAGATAACATATTGTAACGAACCTAGGCCGGACCTGTCGCCTCACGCGTTGCCATCGACAACGATGAGATCATCCCCGGAGATATTCGAGAACCATCCAGTCGCTCTGCCGCGGAAAACAACGGTCAATATTGGAAACAATTGGAACATGCCGGTCGCCAACTGCCAGAATTCGAAACATCGAGAATGCTGTATCGGAGATAAATAGGCAACCCTCAAGTGGAGTCAGACAGTCTGAACGAGCCCATACGATCGAGCTATACAGTGGCGTAGTAATATAAATTAAGTTGTATATTTGAGTGTTAAATAAATTAGTAAAACCAAGTTAAGTTTATTTACGTTACAATTGGTGTCGGAAGTGAGATTTTGAAAATAAACAAGTGATCGTGGAGTGGATAGTCAGAAAAATAAATTGATAGACCTTTTTGTACGCCCAAAATAGACAGTGGCCCGGTTTTCGCGAAGTGGACAATTGTGCGTGGGAATATAAACTGATACACTGTTCGCGTGAAACAAACAATAGACTGGTGGCCCGTGGAAAAGAATTCGCGAAGTGAATTTTTAACAAACTGATAAACTTTTCGTGTAAAACAGACTGATACCTCGTCAAAGACAAAATGTGTTCAAGAAAAGTGCGCCTTGCGGATTTGAAGGTAGCGGAATTGAAACAGGAATTGGAGGAAAGGGAACTAGAAACAACGGGTAAAAAGCAAGTACTCCAGGAAAGACTTGCAGAAGGACTTATACAAGAAGGTGAGGACCCCGAAACATTTTTATTCGAAGTTCCCGGAGGTGATTTGAGTTTGGTAATGAATAAACTCGAAGAAACTACTAAATCCGTGAAAGAAGAACTGCAACAAAATTCGAGGACTTTGGAAGAAAATGTTAGAAATCTGGAAGAGAAGCTTGAAGAAAATTCTAGAAATCTGGAAGAGAAGCTTCTAGAAAATTCAAGAAGTTTGGAAGAAAATGCTAGAAATCTGGAAGGGAAGCTTGAAGAAAATGCTAGTAATCTGGAAGAGAAGCTTGAAGAAAATTCTAGAAATCTGGAAGAGAACTTTCAAGAAAATTCAAAACTGGAAGAGAAGCTTCTAGAAAATTCAAGAAGCCTGGAAAGAAAATGCAAGAAGCCTGGAAGAGAAGTTCCTGGAAAACACAGAAGGCCTAAAAAAAGAATTGTGTGGTGTGGCTAATTTTCTAGAAGAAAGAATGGGAACCGTTGAGACAGAGATAGATAAAATTAGGGAGCAAATGAACACGGAGGTAGATAAAATCAAAGATGGGGTCGAGGCAGAAATGGACAAAATAAAGGAAACGATCAGTAAGCTGGAAAAACGAATTGATAGTGCGCCCTCCACAGAGATGGTTAACAAAAATGCAATGCTGGACTTGAGTTTGAACTTGGATAAAGTTCAAGAGGGTATACAAGATGTCAAGGTCATTTCTGAAATAGGGAAGCTTTCCATGAAGCCGCCTCAATTCGACGGAAAAACTCCATGGGAAAATTACCGCCGACAGTTTGAAGCAGCGGCCAAAGCAAATGGATGGAATGCAGGGGAAAGAGCTGTAGCACTAACACTTGCATTACGTGGAGAAGCGACGAATATTCTACAAACTCTTACCGCCCAAGAACAGGAGGACTATGATCAGCTGATTAAACATCTAGAATTACGATATGGACAGGCCCATTTGGAACACGTATACCACTCCCAGCTGAAAAATCGCTGTCAGAAATCGGGCGAATCCTTACAAGAATTTGAAACGGACATTGCACGCTTGGTTCGTCTCGCATATCCAGCCATACCGGAAAATGTAATGGAGCGATTAGCGGTTCAGGCATTCTTGGATGGACTCCGTGACCAAGAAACCAGACAAGCGTTGATATTAGCTCGTCCAACACATCTCGTAGACGCACTGGCACGCGCTTTGGAATTCGAAGCAGCAAAACAATGCTGCAAAAGCCAAAGTAAAGTTCAAACGATTGAGGAAGACTCACAGGAGCCTGCTAACTTGGAAGCTGCCATAAGAAAAGTGATGAAGGAAGTGTTGCCTGAGAAAAGACAGATAAGGTGCCGGAATTGTGGCAAAATTGGACATGTGCGTAGCAAATGTCCAACATTCATCGACTCCGATGCAGGAAAACTAAAAAAGGTCGACGAGACGGGGCAATCGTCGGCATGTGTCCGGCAAGCCCCGGTTAACAACGCATATGTCGCTATCCTTCAACGACAGAACAAAGGTGTCTTCGTAGACGGTCTCATCAATAACGAGCCTTGCACCATGCTGCTAGATACAGGTGCGACTAGGACAATTCTCGGGCCTTCCTTTGCCAGAACACCGGAACGGATTGAACCGACAACTTGGAAGCTACGCACAGCAACAGGGGAGCCAGCTACTGTATATGGCGAGCTACCGATTGAAATAATTTTGGGCAGCACTAAAGTGAAACATCAGGCACTTGTAGCGGACATCGAAGACGATGCAATCATCGGAATGGACATCATGAATTCCAGAAGGTTTGAATTGGATTTCAAAGACGGCGTCCTACGTGTCAACGGAGAAGAGCTGGTGCTTCATGGGAGAAGTGAGGGGTTGATCCGTGTGTTGTTGGCTGAAGATGTAAGCGTACCTAAGGGCTGAAACCATTCTGGAGGCTCGCCTGGACGGGAGTACGAGCAGTGGAAACGTGGTGATGTTCGAGCCCAAACTTCATGATGAGAAAATTGGACAAGGGATTGCACTAGGGAAGACCTTGTTGCGTGCTGACAAATTTGTGCCCGTAAGGGTCATGAATGTCAATTATTTTCCAGTGACCTTGAAGAAAGGAACAATATTGGGGCACTGCTCGTCAGTTTCCTCAGTGATCCGGAGTGTACGAGGTACGATTAGCCAACCCAACAACTTGCCCACAGAACTAGAAAAATTAGTTGCCATCTCTTCCAAAGATATAAAACCAGCTCAACAGCCCAAACTAAGAGATTTAGTTAAGAAGTACCAAGACATCTTCGATACCGGACAAGGAAAAGGAGGTCGAACTAATGTGGTCCAGCACAAGATTGATACTGGGGGTGCCCGACCGATCCGGCAATCAGCAAGAAGACTTCCTCTTGCCAAGAAGGAAGAGGCTGACAAAATAGTCAGCGATATGGGAAAAGAAGGAGTTATCGAACCATCTAACAGTCCCTGGTCCTCTCCAGTCGTACTGGTGAAGAAAAAGGATGGATAGATACGCTTTTGTGTAGACTATCGCCAACTTAATAATGTCACGAAGAAGGACAGTTACCCTCTCCCGAGAATAGATGACACCCTAGACACGTTGGCTGGTTCCACGATTTTCTCGACCCTTGATCTGAAGAGTGGATACTGGCAAGTAGAACTGGCTCAGGAAGATCGAGAAAAGACTGCTTTTACCATCGGCTCAGGATTGTGGCAGTTCACCGTTATGCCATTCGGGCTCTGTAATGCTCCCGCCACATTCGAAAGATTGATGGAAACAGTACTGAAGGGACTCTCATGGAACACGTGTCTAGTGTATCTCGACGACATAATTGTGGTCGGCAGATCGTTTGAGGACCACGTGAAAAACTTGGAGGAAGTATTCCTGCGACTGAGGAACTCCGGATTGAAGCTGAGCCCTAAGAAATGCCATCTGTTCCAAAAAGACGTACGATACCTCGGAGTAGCAGGGGACGACCAGAAGATCAAAGCTTTTAAGGATTGGCCCATCCCAAAAGACATTCACCAACTTCGAAGTTTCCTTGGTTTATGCACATACTATCGCCGATATGTGCTGGGATTCGCCAACATCGCTAAACCACTGACCAAGCTCACGGAAGGCCAAACAAAGTTCCAGTGGTCCGAAGAATGTCAAGACTCATTCAGGAAGCTGAAAGGAGCTTTGATCAACGCACCTATACTGAGCTATCCCCTACCCAAAGGGAAATTCATTTTGGATACGGAATCCAGCAACGTGGGACTTGGAGCTGTCCTATCTCAGATCCAGGAGGGACAGGAGAAGGTCATTGGTTATTTCAGCAAGACGCTTAGCAAACCAGAGCGCAATTACTGTGTCACCAGGCGAGAGCTGTTAGCTGTTGTAAAGGGAGTGGAACACTTCTACAAGTACGTGTATGGAAGAAGATTCCTGTTGAGAACTGACCATGCAGCTCTCAAATGGCTCTTACAGTTCAAAAATCCTGAGGGTCAAGTAGCACGTTGGATCGAGAGACTCCAAGAATTCGATTTCGAGATCGAACATCGAGCCGGAACTAGCCATAAGAATGCAGATGCCTTGTCGCGAAGACCATGTCCAGATGATTGCTCACATTGCCGACGAGCAGAAGAGAAAGAAGCAACACTTTGTAGAACCGCGGCAATGGATGACAACTGGAATGACAGCAAGATCCAGAAAGACCAAGAGAGAGACTCCGACCTTGGCTTAGTCGTCAGCTGGAAGAAGGGCAATCGAAGACCATCATGGCAGGAAGTCGCAGGTTACTCGCCGGCTGTTAAGTCCTATTGGGCACAATGGAACTCTCTTATTCTGGATAATGGGATCCTGAAACGTGTGTTGGAGGCCGATATTGGTGGGGAAGACAGACGCCAAATAATTGTTCCCAGGAACAGAAGAGAGGAAGTGCTGCGGGAAATCCATGATGGAGTCGCCGGAGGACATCTGGGAGTGACGAAGACCCTGCAGAAAGTGAGGCAACGGTTTCACTGGGCCAATTGTCAAGCTGACGTCCAGGACTGGTGCAGAAAGTGCGCTGTATGCGCTGCTAGCAATGGACCTCGAATACGACCCAAGGCCCGATGCGTCAGGTACAACGTAGGCAGCCCGTTCGAGAGAATCGCCATTGACATCGCTGGCCCGTTTCCCGTATCCGACCACGGGAATAAATACATCCTTGTGGCAATGGACTACTTCAGTAAGTGGGCGGAAGCCTATGCCCTGCCAACCAGGAAGCCATCACCGTCGCCGACGTCTTGGTGAAAGAATGGATATGTCGATTCGGTATTCCAATGGAGCTGCACTCGGATCAAGGCAGAAATTTCGAATCAACCTTTTCCAAGAAATATGTCTACTGCTGAACATCCGCAAGACAAGAACCACGGCCCTACATCCGCAGTCCGATGGAATGGTGGAAAGGATGAACAGGACGATCAACCGCCACTTGTCCAAGGTTGTCTCTGACCATCAAAGAGACTGGGACCAGTATCTTCATTTGTTCCTGATGGCCTATCGATCCGCAGTACACGAGTCAACCGGTCAAACTCCTGCTAGTATTATAATGGGCCGAGAACTGCGACTGCCTTGTGACCTGAAGTTTGGGATACCGCCAGGACAAGACACTGCGGGAGGGACTACGTCAGCAAACTTCGGCAGAGAATGGACGACATCCACGAACGAGTCCGGTTGAACATCCAGAGTGCCAGCGATAAAATTAAGAAGACCTATGACATCAAGGCCGACGCTGGAGGATTTAAGGTTGATGACCTGGTTTGGCTGTACAACCCCAAACGTCGTCGTGGACTATCACCAAAGTTGCGGAACTCGTGGGAAGGCCCGTATAAAATCGTGAAAAGAATAAACGACCTTGTGTACCGAATCCATAAGCCACCCCGAGGAAACCAAGGGTCGTCCATTTCAACAGGTTGGCCCTTACGCTGGAAACCATGACCAAGTTCGCACCCTCAAGCCACCGGAGGATGATATGACGTTCGAGAAGTTCATGTCCTTGTATTCAAACGGGCAGAAAGTTCTACATGGGGTTACTAGAGAGAGTCACGAGACCTTTTCGAGGTGCCTGCTGACTACGCACTAGCGCACTGTGTGGCAGAAGATCTTCGAATGTCCAGGGGCATCGCCGTAGTGTTCTCCATGAAATTTGGTCAACTCCAAACACTGCGGGAGCAGAATCCAGAAGTTGGTAGGGTGCTACAGTTGAAGAAAGGCCAGAGAAACATCTACTACCTAGTTACCAAGAGGCATTCCCAAGATAAACCGTCCTATGAAGATGTCTGGAAGAGTCTCACCAAACTAAGAGATACTATGGTGGACCAGAATCTGGTGGATCTAGCAATTCCAAAATTATCCTGTGGTATTGATGGGTTGGACTGGAGAGTCATAAGAAGTATGCTGGAGGCGATATTCAGATCCAGCGGCGTCAAGATTTTGGTTTGCTGTAACCCTCTTCCACGACCGATCATGAAGACCGTGGAGTGTTACTTCCATCGAACTTCACGGTGCAGATATGGGGAGTCATGCAGATATCGTCACACTCCAAGGATGAAATTTCGGGACGAAATGTCTTTAAGAAGGGGGCAATGTAACGAACCTAGGCCGGACCTGTCGCCTCACGCGTTGCCATCGACAACGATGAGATCATCCCCGGAGATATTCGAGAACCATCCAGTCGCTCTGCCGCGGAAAACAACGGTCAATATTGGAAACAATTGGAACATGCCGGTCGCCAACTGCCAGAATTCGAAACATCGAGAATGCTGTATCGGAGATAAATAGGCGACCCTCAAGTGGAGTCAGACAGTCTGAACGAGCCCATACGATCGAGCTATACAGTGGCGTAGTAATATAAATTAAGTTGTATATTTAAGTGTTAAATAAATTAGTAAAACCAAGTTAAGTTTATTTACGTTACAATATACATTGGAAAACTATTCGAATTTTATTTCAGTCAAACAATTCATGTATGTTCGCTCGTGAGACATATTTTATATGATCAATTGTGTAAACTTCCCAATGTGAGTGAAACATTTGCTTGAATTGAAAAACAAAATGTGTTCATGTTGAAAAGGGAAACATTCTCAATTGAATAGAAAGATTTCTTCTTTTGAGTTAGGGTCTTTTCAGAATATCTAGCAGATGTAGTTCAATGTCCAGCATGGCTTTAGCCGGGGAAGTAGTTGTTTTCTGTTAGACATTAACAAAAATAACTTAATTTTTAACGTGGATTTTTCAATTCACAAAAAAATCTTTCTATTCAATATTCAATTGAGAATGTTTCCCTTTTCAACATGAATACCCCACAAGAGGTTATCTTGAACGATGGAAGATAGTGACTAAAGTTTATCTTTATGAGACAATTGTATTTACCTTTAAGAATAGACACAATTATAGCACTAGAACAAATAACATCAGCTTCCCAAGGCACAGGTTAACATTGTTAGAAAAAATCGAAGTTACATGGGAATTAAACTTTTCAATATAGTTAATAATAACCCAAAAATAGTAACCCAAGAAAAAATGTTCATAAGGAAACTAAAAAAGATGCTTATCGAGTTGGAACCGTATAGCATTCAAGAAAATTTGGATTATAATGGAACATAAAATAAAACAATTGTTTGTGATGCATTAAATGTAAGACGCAATTTCATTTTATGTTTATATGTATGTATATATTGATGTAATTTGAAATTAAAGTAAAAATCAATCAATCTTTCAGTCGCACATCTGATTTTATGAACATCCTGTTCATATTTTCAATCAAATCAAGAGTATTTTTAATTTGCATTTATGGCTTGAAGTGAGTAAAAAGTATTAACTTCAAAGAATCATCCTATGGGTTTCGAAATATCGAGACCCAAGACTGGCTGAAATTTGATCAATTTATAAGTCTAATAAAAAACGCTCCAAAGTTTTTCCTATGCACCCAATAAGAATTTTGTTTTTGCAAAACTTACCTTGAAGAATCGTTGAAAACAACAGCGACACACTTTTAGTCTTTTGTATAATTCACTAAGGATAGGAAAAAAATAAATCACAAACTTAGCAGATCCGCAAATATTCAAACATATGGTGACACTATTGTAACCAACACAGCACTAAACAAATTAGCACTTACAGAAAGAATTGCACATTCGATAATGAATGCTAAGGGCAAATTTACATCCCTTACATACGAAAGTATCAGGTAATATTCATCAGAAGTTCTAATTCTCAATAAATTAAGTAATTATGATAATATTTGGGAAATTGTGAAGTTAGGGGATTATTTCAGAGGATAATGAGTTATTGCACAGCGGGCTTATCTGAGGTACAAAGTCGGGATGAACTCGCATTTTTGGGGTAGGTATATATTATTTTCCAGGAATTATTACTGATCACAAACATTTGAAAGAAAATTTTGTATTATAGTACCTGCGTATATTGAATTTCCATGAGAGGCCGTTCATGAATACGTTTGCATACAAGGGGGGAAGGGGTATCGCTTGGTCTGACAAAATGTGACAAGGGGCGGGGGGTCTAAGGAAACGTGACGTTCGCAGTTCATCATATCATTCTCGATATTTTTTTTTACTTTCATTTCTGTTAGGATAGAAAGTCATTCGTTTAGTATTTGTAAATATATAAATATTTGTACATTAAATATAATCATTTTGGTTTTCTGGAAGTCCTAGGACGTCACCCATTAGACTTCTGCATAATCGGGTCAACGTTCGTTAACGTTTAGTTGCGGAACTTGTAAACTTGTGCGAGTTCCGCAAAAAAAAGCTTGGATAAACCTTAAAGAGTTTACTTTTTCATTGCTGCCTTACCCCAATATCCCTAGTTTTCTATATATATATATATATATATATATATATATATATATATATATATATATATATGAAAGAGAGTAATATCGAGAGGACTGTTGGAAACAAAATGGAAGGAATTCAATGGACATAGCCCTCAGAGAAAAGTGCTAACCGTAGACACGTGTTTTGGGCTCTCGGCACTCATCAGTACGGTGGAGAAGTGCAAGGATGAACAACACTTGGTAGAAAACGACAAACCAACGGAGTCAACAAACAGAAGCCAGCCGCTCATTTGTGATTTCGGTCAGCAGACCCTGAATTCCAGGGCAACAACCAACGTCACCACGGAATTCAGGGTCTGGCTTCTGTTTGTTGACTCCGTTGGTTTGTCGTTTTCTACCAAGTGTTGTTCATCCTTGCACTTCTCCACCGTACTGATGAGTGCCAGCCAAACGTGTCTACGTTACCTTTCTGAGGATGTCCATTGAATTCCTTCTATATATATATATATATATATATATATATATATATATATATATATATATATATATATATATATATATATGAATAGGGTAATAGGCATCCAGCTCGCTCATCCTGAAATGTGGTGCGAAGGAGATGCCTATGCCTGGTGTTGGACAGGCTTAGAGTAAATATAGGGATTCTGTCCTAGGATTTAGTGATTGAATCGTCTTCTGCAACTTCAGATATCGATAAGACTCTCGTCAATCTGATCAGCTACCGTTGACCCTTTTGGTAACTTTAATATTGATATTTCCATACATGTATCTCTATTCCAGGAATTCAAATGTATTCCCGATTTCTATAGCCGTACTATTAGGAATGAGCTAAGTATTTCGAAGCCAGGATATTATTTCGCCATGTAGGTCAATACACTGTTTCTGAGAGATGGTTGAGATACAAATCCCCAAAAATCAGTCAGTTACAAAAAGTGGTTTGAAAAGAATACGTTAAACTTCACTCGAACATGAAGTGTCCATGGGTTCTGGCTTATGTTGATTTATCGATTGTGGTTGGTTTTGATATTGATTGGGTCTTGATAGAAAGTACGAATGTTTTTGGGTCGGGAAATTATTTGGTATGAATTGTGTCTGATGGGGTATTGTTGGCCTTTGAAAGTTGTTTTGAAAATGTGACTTCTAAAAATTATTTTGAAAGAGTGGTCTCTGGGGATTATTTTGGAAGGATGGCCTTTGATAATTATTCTGAAATGGTGGTCTCTGGAAATTTGATTGTTAAAAGTTGTTTTGAAAATTGGGCTGATGATTTTGATATGTGGAGGGGTGAATCTGGGTATATTGAATGGTTGTATCTGATTATTGGCTTTTGGATTGACTCGTGTCGAAAAATAGGGTTTCCCAACGTGTTTCACACAATATTTTTTCTAATTTTGATATTATTATATTATTATGATTTTAATTCAAGTTGAAAATATAAAAATATATATTTAAAAAAACTAAAGAACACGCTTTTAACGCACTAAAAATTAAAACATGATTTTAATATTCAACGACTATGCCGAAAAGCGATTTTTGGTAACGTATCTTTGAGAAAAATAATAATTTTAGAGTAGGATCCCAGAGCCGGAAAACCTACCTCATTTTAGCAAAGCTGAAATTTTAAGTATGAATAGTGTGATATGTAGTTGAGAACGTTTGCGTTCTTGCTAGCTTGAAATTGAGAAATGATTTAGTTTTGGGATGAATATTCAAATAAAAAAACAAATCATTTATCAATTTCAATGGGAAAATTTAAAAAAAATCGTCAGGCGTGGGAATTCGAACCCGCGCCAATTTTTGATATCAGAGAGATCTTGCGCCTTAGACCGCTTCGCCAAATGGACGATATTAATTGTCAAACGCATTACAATACTTTTTTATGTACTTTTATACCTGTTACCCGTAAATGGGCCCCTCTTTCAAGCTAGCAAGTATGCATACTTTCTTGAATACATATCACACTACTCATTTTCAAAATTTCAGCTTTGCTAAAATGACGTAGATTTGTCGGCTCTGGGATTTTGGACTATTTTAATTGATTTCGACAAAGCTCCCCACGCTTTTTGGCATAGTCATTGAATATTGAAATTATTATTTTTTCTTCTTAGTTCGTTAAAAGCGTGTTCTCATCATTGGAGAGACTTCCATGGAAAAAAAACGGAAATTAATGCTACATAGAAAACTACGTTGTTCAAAATGTTATTAATATTTATAATTAGTTTTTACCATACATGTTATGTATTGAATAGCATCAAAATTATAACAAATTTTATTCCTGTATTTTTTTCAACTGCTGATGAAAAGTAAAACATTTGATAACGTCAACGAGTTTTGAAAAGTGTCACTTTAAATGTCAAAATTAGAATAGTATATTAAAGTATAAGTGGATAAAAAGGGCTTTAAAACACGCGCGATTTTTAGCAAGTGTTTTTAAGACCAGTTATCCACGAATACTTTACGTTTTTTTTTTTTATTGGTGCCTTTAAATATATATACTGGTATTTTACTACAAAAAATAGAAATAAGAACTAATAATGCAAGAAGGTTGAATTCGTGATGTGACATCAGTATACCTTTCGTTGTCATGGAAATGAGAGAAACATTCATTTGCAATTTGTTACCAAAGATCAATATTTGTTGTCACCAGAGCTCAAAAATGAATTATTCTAATATCGATTTTTTTAATAGTGAGGCAGAATCGCGGTTAATACAGCGAAAATCCAGTGATATATATAAAAAAGAATATGAAAAGTTCATCAAATGGATGGAGGAGCACATATAAATGAACGAATTGTGAGTAATATTTTATTTGACGTTACAAGGTACTCCTGTCAGATCAATAATCAAAAATTTGTCATTTAGACTTCACGTTTCTCGATTTGTTAATGTTGTCATGGTTACCTTTAAAAAACGCGCGTTTTTTAAAGTTCGATTTAAACACGCTGAGGCGTGCTTTAAATGGGTGAAAAGGGGCACCAATAAAAAAAAATAAAAAATTTATTCGCTATTTAGCAGTCAACAGACACAGACGCCTTTTTAACCGCCGAAACCAAAAAGGAGGAGGTTCTCTAGTCGACGCGTATATTTTTTTTTATGTGTGATCACCCATAACTTTTTACTGAGAGATCCGATTCCGATAATTCTTTTTTCAGTGGATAGGGTGTACTTCGAAGTTGGTCCCATTTGAATTTAAAAGATGAAATCTCCACCCCTAAGGGTAGCAAAATGAAGGATATTGATCACTGTTCAGAAAAGCTCAATGTGGATTTCTTCATTCAACTTTAGTTTTAATAATCAATAAATCAATTTCACCAATCGACGTTCCTAGAATCGATTCCATCGATTCTATGTTTATGCGCCTCGATTTCACGCACAATCGGAAATCGTCTCAACAAGAGAAACCAACGAGTACGCTCTGGGTTGTGCTCGCGATACATCACATTGGCCTGGTCGCCATTATAAATCCATTTTTGTTACACCACGTCGTGTGAAATAGACTGTTCCTCCACTCCAAAAGGTGGTATCCTGAGTTCAGCCAATGCTTGACAAGATCATGCCATAAGAAGAAAGGGGCCCCTTTAAGAAGCAGATTGGTGCTGATTCGAAGTTTTGGCCCCCTTTTGTCTACAGCTTAATAATATAATAATAATAATAATAAGTTTATTCAATCTCAGAAAATAGACATGCCATTTAATTACATATAAATGAACAAATATGTAAAAAGAATACCACAGAAGTAGTGGAAACTACTTGTATGTGGAGTATTGATTTTATCATGGTAGACTCACTCACATTATAGTGTCTAAAATGGTCTGCAGAAAAAATTCCATTGTATGAAACTTATCTAGTATAAAAGTAATAATTTAAAATTTAAAATACGATATGAAGTAGTTACAGTATGTGTTTAAAAAAAATGTACGAGGAGATATGTATGTATATAAAACTTAAATTAAATAACTATCATATAAATGGGTTGACATCTTGGACAACCAAGGTAACTTCCAAGCTGTAGACAAAAGAACAAAGGTAGAATAGAATTTACATCACTTTCCAATTCTGGTCCGTTAACCGATTCTATCAGGCATAACTTTGTACTGGCTTCTTCGATTTGGATTATTCTTTTTTTAATAGATAGGGATTTCGAATGGAATTATTCACCCTTACGGGTAGAAAAATCGGGAATAATTGATTTTTTACTTGTGAACATTGCCACACATATGTAGTTGACAATGACAGATCGCTAATGTCATTATTTTGGTTCTCCTACATCCGTCACAATTATTCTATGAGAGGATGGAATGATATACCAAGTAATGAAATAAACTAACCAGAACAACAAAAATAATTTATATATTACAACAAATAGTAAAAGTAGATAATCATATTATTTAACTGGTAATACTTGAATTAAGGTGGGTAAGTAAGTATTTTGGAAGTAATCAAAAAACAAGTAGGTAGTAATTAGTAGATTTCAGCCACAAAAAATTAAAACAAAAAATTAAACCAACGAAATACGGAACTGAAAAGTGAAAAATAAAATAAACCTTCTTAGTCTCAATAACTAAGCTCCTGAACTAATGTAAATAACTAATTTTGAGTCGGCGCCAAACGAACAATCAACGAAGATCACTAAATTACTTCAAAAAAATTATCAGAATGTCACCGCGCAACTCGATGCCATCATTTTACGCCTTATCTAATTTATTGGCTTGTTTGTTTGGTGCCGACTCAAAATTAGTTACTTACATTAGTTTAGGAGTTAAGTTATTGAGACTAAGAAGGTTTATTTTATTTTTTACTTTTCAGTTCCGTATTTCGTCGGTTTAATTTTTGGTTATTCATTCTCAATTTCATGCTCGTTATTACAGGGGGGGGTTATAGCTTTCGTGACGTGTTATTCATAGGGGGGGTCACAGAAAGTGTGTGTGTGGGGGGGGGTCAGCCCCTAACTTTGGATCTTCTTTCATACTAATGGTCAAGTGTCTCCTAATAGGCTCTTACTCTTCCAACGGGAATAAGGGGGCACACGCCTATTCACGATCGGTTTGCATTTTGGAAGACGTCAATTTGATAAAGTCTCCAAAAAAGTGACCGAGATGTGGTACAAATTTAAAATTAATGTTTTGCTGTAAGATACTTGACTTTCGTCAACCATTGTATCTCCCTTCCTAAGGGAATCATAGTATCCTCCGGGTCACTCTTCTTACGCCCCAAAGAAATCGCCTGCATTTTGTCAGGATTTACCTTCACACTCTAAAAAGGATTCCTCAATATTTCAATATGAAGTACTACCTAGTCTTAGGAATTTCACAAAAATTAAACTCATTCATGTTAGACACCTTTACAGATTTGTTGATATTATATTATAGGGCGATTTTTTCGCGGCTTCTATTCCGGAAGCTTTTCTTCGCGGCTTTTTTGCGGAGGCTTTTTTTTCAGCGGCTTATGTTATGATTATGACGTGAAGAAAGAAACACAATTTATCTTCAAGAGACATCTATTGAATAAAACAAGAAAAACATTGCCCGAAATGAAGCCGACTCACGAACTTGTGTGCATAAAAAAGTCGTACAGCAGTTATAGCATTGTCTAAAGATATCTTTAGACAATGGTTATAGGCTATTGTGAGTCAGGATGGTCAATCATAATTAAACTTCTTATCGACTTTGACAAGTAGTGTCAAAATTGAAACTATTTTTGTCAAATGTGTACGTGTACTACTTTTTTATGAAATCTGGAACATCATAGGCAGGTTTACACCATACAAACCTTGTACGACTTTTTTATGCACATACTGCACTAATCAAGAACAGAAGTACGTTTGGGCATAACTGGACGGCGCCATCTAGCGATGGTGCCCACTGTCCTCCAATGAAAAACCCATTACAGTGACTAACTATATTCTTTCTCTTTAAACAATGGTAATATTTAATACTTTACAATAGGATTTATAATAAAGGTGAATTCATATGCAAGCTTGCGCTTTCCGCGGGAAGTTTAAATATTAAACGCGTCCTGTTCATGTGAAATCTGTGATGTGACTTTTTAATTTAATTTTTTCTTCAAATGAAGTTCACTTACGGCTTATACTTTCGAAAGCGACAAATAATTCAATTATCAGTTTTATATTATTATCGTAAAATAATGAGTAATAGAAAACATAGAAGTTTATGGGCATGGAGAATTAATGAGGAAGAAACCAGAAGAGGTCAAGTTATTTCAGCAAACCTGATGGTAGAAATGCAGTTATATGATAGGTACCCATAGTTACAAAAATTTCTTTAGGGTAAATATAGCTCAATCATGCATATGATAAGCCCCTCACTAGAAATATTACATGTGGTACAAGAGCCAATACCACCTTCAACGAGACTAGCTTTCATTTTAAGGTGGGTACAAGACAATAACTTAACAACTATTTTATTTAAATTATTCCTTTAATAAAAGTTGAAAGTGTTTCGACTTTCGGATTACTGACCTTGAAAAGCGCTTTCTATTTCAACAGCCAATCAGACATCAATACGCGATAAGCGAAAATGCTGAAAGCTTGCATATGAATCCGACTTAAGAATCAATGTCATTTATGGAATAAAATGACTGCGTGATTCATGGAGTTCTGATGCAGGACAATAGGGGGCGAGTCTTGTTTCAACGGTAATGCCGCTGTTCAGCGGACGTGGAGAAGGGCCCTTATTTTATCTGGTGCAACTGGGCGGGTCGAATCCAAACTTCGCGCAAGACCCATAGCAAGAAGTTGCGCGCCAACAATCTGCGCAAGAAGAAAATCATTTGTTGGCCGGTCTGGTTGGAGCAAGGTAAGAGATTTTAGCGATCAATCTTATAATTTCCATATTTATGGATATTTTTCTTTTCATGTGTGACCGTTGTATATTTTAAAGGCACGTTTGAAATTAGACATTCTTTTTTGAAATGTCATTGGATAATTTCGTTCTATATTCCATAAATTCATTGTCTTTTGCAGATCATAACTGAATAGGAAGCCATTGTAGTACTTTCGCTAACACATTTTGCTGACACAATGCAGTACAACAACGTCTTTCACAATAATACTATGTAAGTATAGTAAAATTGAAAATTATTTAGCTTTTGACTCAGTTTCTGCTGTTGCCCATTAATTTTCTGTCGAATGTAATCTTCATAAAGTTTCTACCATTGACACGTACTCCTCCATTTTGCTGATTGCCATTATTGGAAGATTTATGAAGTTCGAATAGATGTGAATTACCTAGGTGAAAATGATTCACTCCACACTATCAGATTTCAAGTAGGATATTTTACAGCGGTTTTTTTATTAGATGGCTGTTTATAGTTTATTAAATTTTCCTTTTTTTATTATTTTGTAATCGATGAGTAACCTTGAAAACATATACAGTGGATCAAGTTGACTGAAGTAAAGTTGATATTGTTGAAATACTGATATAGTCAACCAAAGGACTTAGTAGTATACATGGGACCAATTCTATACAGATTTATATCCCAGAAGGTGATTAACTTGTACACTAGTCGAATATTTTTTAGTACATTTGAAAAAATACAAGATACATTTATATTGAAAATGGAGATTCCAGGTTATTATATTTCAGTTCAGGGTGGCCAAAAGCTGAACTTTTAAAAAACAATTTCTCACATAGGTTAAAATAATGATGGGATTCATTTGGTCAGGTATCTACATAGTGATAACAATACCTACTCTATTTACAATCTGAAGTAGGAAAACATTATTTATGGGGTAGGTGTTGACTGCTAGAAATCGTCACGTAATACCAAGCAATACTATACCTATATATCATTTTTCGAAACTCCTCCACAGTAAAAGGTATTTCATTCCTGATAATATTATTCGTTATATTATATTAAATTGGTGTGTCACATAATCGATGTAAACCATTAATCCGGTAAATATTAAGTTACACACATGCACTCTGAATATAGGGAAAAAACTGCCGCAATCTCATACTGTTCCCGAATTAGATAACTTTAAAAAAAATAACCTCATTTTCAAGCACCGTTTTTTCGCACAAAACTCCCTTAAAATGCCTCTTTATTTTTACCAGCTTGAACAATACACCCTAAATCACTTATTTTCGGCACAACTTTGCACAAAATATCGGTCGTTTTTATCGAAAAAATCCTTGCACAGTTCCAAATAAACAAATTTTACACTTTGACACATGGAATTTAGTAACTTTGCCTTATTTTTCATGTTGGTAATAAATAAATCACCGCCCACAACAATTGCACACATAAATGAAGGGAAACTATTGCTCACATTTGAATTCGAAAAGTTGGCGGTGATTCATTTATCACCAACATGAAAAATAAGGCAAAGTTACTAAATTCCATGTGTTGTGTGAAATTTGCTGATTTGGAATTGTGTAAGAAGGAAGATTTTTTCGATAAAAACGACGATATTTTGTGCAAAGTTGTGCCGTAAATAAGTGATTTAGGTAGTTTATGATGGTAAAAAGAAGGAGGCATTTTGTGCGAGAAAACGGTGCTTGAAAATGAGGTTACATTTTTTTTTTAATTCTCTAACTGGGGAACGATATGAGACCGCTGCATTTTTCGGTTCAGGAGGCAAAAACACGTAAGAAAAGTTTTTTCCCTATATTCAGAGTGCATGTGTAGAGTAACTTTATACTTACCGAAATATAAAAGAAACAAAAATATCTTCCACGTATTACCACTCAACGATAATATCCAACTTGTAGTCGCATAGATATCCTACCGCTCATGTATCAAAAGTGCTAGGAGTTTTATCGCTAAAAAAATTTGGAAATTGTCAAGAAAGCCTTTGCCTGGAAATTTTAGTGAGTCCGATTTGCGGTCTTACTATCTGAGTAAACCACGAAAGCGAAACTTGAGTGGTTTAAAATTCACGGAGTTATGTAATATATTCCTAGGATATTGTTTAAGCTCAAGAGTGGGGTGGCATATGCGGGTCACCGGAACTTCGAGCACTATAATTGATAATGTTTTTACTAATATGAGCATTACTACAACTTGTGTAATAGATAATGATCTTTCCGATCATAGAACTGTCCTTGTAGAGTTTGGCTCCGTTAAATAAGTATATGTCGCATATTGCAGAAAATGAATTTTTGACAATCAAATACTATTTTGTAATTGTTTGCTGATACAAAATTGGTCTCCCACCTATAAATATAAAAATCAATAATGCATTTCAGCACTTTTGTGAGATATTTGGATTTCATTTCGATACTTCTTTCCCTTTAAAACAATTTCATTAAAAAGTGGATTCTAAGAGTGAGTGGGTGAATGACAATGTAATTAAATCCAGCCAAAACCTGAAGGACTTATTTTTATTGAAAACCTCTAACCCTGTCCTGACAGACTTGTATTAAAAAGAAAACATTAAAAATTTGTACGAAATGTTGAACGCACTCACTACCAAAATACGATTCTTACGTCTGACAATATGTGCAAAACATCCTGGAATGAGATAAATAAACTGACTAGGAATAGTGAGAATATTTCAATTACAGAAAATGGAACTGATTATGTTGATCCTCAGACAATTGTCAATATGTTCAATGACTATTTTATTGAAAAACTTAATGAAAATATTAGCTCAATACAAAATACTGATACAGATTAAAATAATGTTAATCAATTGAAAAAGATTACATTTTCCTAAACCCTTTCGTCTGTGAAGAACTTCTGACTTTATTGAATCCCAACTAAAAAATAAGTCGTTTAGTGGGTCTGACGAAATACCAATGTACATTTTGAAAAAAGTATTACCACTAACATACTTTGTTAATCGTATACAACAGGCCGTTTTCCTTCTAGCCTCAAAACAAGCAAGGTTGTGCCTGTTCAGAAAAAGTGCAATTCTAGAAATTTGAATGATTTTCGTCTAATTACCATTCCATCTTGCTTCTCAAAGGTGTTTGAACTCTTATTCTCTGTGAGACTCATGGATTTTCTAATAAACTTAATAACTGAAAGTCAGCATGGATTATATTCAGGCAGATCAACTAGCAGTGCTATTTGTGCATTTATGGATAAAACAGTAAACTTTATTGAGGAGGTCAGTGCCCTGCTGGAATCTTCTGCGATTTAAGCAAGGCAATCGTCATATGCTTCTCTCTAAACTTTATTCCAATGGAATACGTGGTCTAGCTTATGAGTGGGTTTCTTCATTTTTGACTAATATAGAACAGTATGTGGTTATATCACACTAGCCAAGGAAAACATGTACAGTTCCGATAAAAGAATAGTATCTATGGATGTCCCGCAAGGATCTGTGCTTGGCCCCATTTTATTTGTGCTATACATAAATGATCTGGATAAATTATTTGATAAAAAGGCATGCATTCTATATGCAGACGATATTTCTATTGTTGCTAGTGATTAGAACCATAACATCCAGAGATAATGAATCGTACTATAGATTGGTGCTCTAAAAACAGTTTATATCTAAATCCCAATAAAACTCAAAGTATGAGATTTCATAACAGACAGAAGTATGCGCAACCACTAGATATAAGTAAAGTTTCCTTCACTGTAAGGAATTCCCTGATGTACATAGATCGATGTGCCTCCGCCTCTTGTATTTCAACATGTATGTATCGCTTCAAAGTTTGGAAGGTTAAAGTATTGGGTTTCATCTTCATATATCCATGTTTCTGTTAGAACTAAGAGGTGAACTTGTTTCTGTGTGGTGTTAATTATGCTTTCAATATCTTCCAGTTTCTTCCTTGGGCTTTTTATGTATAGTCTGCTGTTCATCTTATTTATAGTCGCCATTTTGACCTTTTTTAGTACTTTTGCGATAGGTCATTCTCATTGGATTATCTGCATCATTTTTCTTCAGGAATATTTTTCTCCAATACAGTAGGCAGACCTGTTTTTTCTTTTCTGAGATCTCGCATCGTTTTGAAAAGTATCTGGAGTTTGCAATGATAGGTCGTCATTGAAGTATATATTTCTGTTTGTGCCTTTGAGACCACAATCATTTACCTTTATACCTCTCATTTTTTTGGCTGCTATTATCATTTCCTTCTTCTTTTCAAGAGTTCGGAATTTCGCTAGTATGGGCGCACTATCTTTTTTATTCACTCTGAAGCTACTTTCAATATCTTCACTCACTGTCTTTGCTATATCGATTGTGATTTGGGTAGTGTTTTTATTCTCCTGTTCTGGGACTCCGCACAAGATTAAATGTTTTGTAGAACACGTTTGTTCAGTTCATCATTTTCTTTTGAAATTAATTTTAATTTTGTAATCACGTCTGTGCTTTTTTTCTGTCTGTCAAAACAGTTTGTCTTCTATGTGTTTCTTTACTCTTGGAGCATTCCACTAAGGATGCTTTTTAGTTTTTCTTCACCTACTGTTAAATTTGTATTTATTTTCTCCATTGTTTTGATGGACTTAACCTCACTTTTTGTACGTGGATCACAGCATACTATTTCTTGTTTGCTATTTAATGTGTTTGCCTGATTTGCACAGCTAGGATGGAATGCTGATGTACAATTTTTGCAGTCTACCAAGTTTGCTTTTTTTTACAATGTTTACAGTATTTTTCATTTTCTGTTGCAACCCATCATTTTGAACTTAACAGTAATGAATCCTTGGTTCAGTCCGATTCGGTCAGGTTTTTGGGAGCGATGTTGGATGACACCTTAAACTGGAGATCTCATTGTGAGTCTCTTATACGTAAATTGAATTCACTATGTTTCTTGTTTAGAAATCTAAAATCAGTCTTAACCTCAAAACAACTAGTTATACTATACTTCGCTCAAGTAGAGTCTCGCTTGAGATATGGTCTCCTATTTTGGGGGAATTCATCCTTAGCTCTAACGTATTTACAGCACCTGTAAACCTTCATTTGGAGATTACAGGATTTTTGTTTGATATGTCTATTTATTTTTGAAATGTCTGTGTATGTATTTAAAAATAGAACATTATTCCTGACCAATGAACGTATACGTGAGAAATCAACAGGATATAAACCTATATATTCCATTCTGTAAATATAATGTGACGCTAAATACACCAAAATATTTGGCACCAAAAAATCTTCAATCTCTTGCCTGAAGATTTAAAATTCTATTCAGTCTGAGGAACTTTTTAAGAGAAATCTTGAAAATTACCAACTTGATGAATGTTTTTATGTTTTAAAGGACTTTATGACTTGAACAATATGTCAGTAAATTTATCAACTATGATCAATGTAATTTGTGTACTTTTATTGTCAGATGTACCTTTAAAGGCTTCTCCAAAGATGTTAGTTTTTTCGTTTTGTTGTTTGACAATTTCTATACGATGCTGTAATGTATTGTCTATGAAAATAAAGGAACTATCTAACCTTTGATAATAAGGCCGCAAATTTAACTTGTGCATTAAATTTCCTAGAGGCAAAATAAATAAAAAATGCGATAAAATACTCTAGCACGAATGATATTTGATGAGAATATTTCCTGAATCATATTTAAAGCTGGATAAAATTACCAGAATTCATATTATACTTGAATTTTCAACGGGGAAAATTACAACAATTCTCTTTCCAAAATTGAAGGAATTATGTCCGTTTCTAAATGCTTCGTGTCTCAGATTAATTCATTTACAATGATCATTCACTGCTCTATGAAATATGTTTGTATCTGGAACTGATTAAAAAAAAAACTCCTTGATGTGGATTTGATCCTGAGCCTCCCGGGCTGTCATTCATTGCCTTACTTATTTTGATCAATTTATTGTTTTCTATCACCAAATTCATAATTACCCCACCAGGGGGATTACTAATTTATATGTACCACGTTTGAACTATACACGATCCATGAACTCCTTATTCCACAAAGGACTATTGTTCTACAATAACCTCCCGCCTGAGATAAAACAAAGTGAATCTATTATGACATTCAAAAAAGAAGTTACTAGTCATTTGAAGATACAAATTTGATATTATAATATCATATATATCTAGTATTCGTAATTAATATTGTTATTTTTTCTATTCTCTGAATGCTTGGATAATTCCGAGCATACACATTTTATTGCTATGAAGTTGGACTGTGACTCTGTCCATCCAATTTTAAAAATGTTTTTGTACATTAGGATGCCTATTTGAAATAAAGATTATTATTATTATATTACTTGAAAATTCGAGGCTTTTTAGAATGCTGAAAAAGGGATATTTCAATTAAAATATCAAATCACTATAATAGTGAGTTGAGAATCCCCTATTTAATCAATTTTACATTTATCACTAAAACAGCGGGAAGACTTTTATCACTATAAAACTGATCTGATTGGTTCTCTGTTTAAAATTTCAGCCATTTGATTGGATAAAAAATAATGAGGGAAATAGTCATTTTAAAATTCCCGAAAGCAGGACAGCAATTCGGATGGTTTCGTACACCTTCGGAATCGTATGAGCAAGAGCTGGATGGTTGTCACACTCTTATATAATAGAAAGAGAGAGAAAGTCGCATGGAGCTGACATAACGCTTTTTTCTTATGTGACCATTTCTATCAGTCAACACCTACCGCAAGCCGCGTAAAGGAACTTCGTTCCAAAAACATAAAACATTACTTTTTGAAGTATTTATTTTTAACAAAGTTGATTAATTATTCTTTTTGGAGGTTATTTTAAAACAATTTAATTTGTTAGAATAATAATTGATGAAGTTTGAACATTTACTTCCAACATAAATTCTCGAAGATGCTTCACCTTGCTGCTGCTCAGAAACACTAGATATTTCTTGAAACGTTGCTGCCACAATTTTATTAGAAATCTCAATTTTGTTATTCAAACTGTCTTCTTTATATGCTTTGGTGACAGATTTCCAGCCACCGTGACATTTTATGGATGTAATCTCGCCCCCGCATTGGCCAATACAGTTACAGAGCTCCTAAAACAGTGACCTGTGTAGCTCTTACACTGGTCTTTTTCCAACCATTTTGCCATCAAGCTTATGATGGTTGACACATTTTCCTCTCGAATATTTTAAAAATAATCTATTATTTTTTGTATGGGGTGGCCGTAGTGTTCTTGCGCATAGGTCTTTGTATCCGATATTTTAATAATCAATATAGACTCAGCATCCTCAATGGGGTTGATAGTTATATTTAATAATTATTCACGGCGACAAGCACTGCTTATACCCCAAATTAATGCAACCTACAATTGAAAAAATAATATTACAAAATTATGATTATCTCTACTTTATAAAGTAAATTTGTTTCGTTAACAGCATCTTGAATACATTTATTGATATCTTCCCTCAATAAAACTTTCGATTCCTTTCCTCTGTATCTGACGCTTTTGTTCTTAATGAGCCGAACCAATTTTGAAAACTTCCTTTTGTCAATATTTTCTTCAACATTCAATGTACTTTCCATAACATAGGTTTTATAATTTTTAATTTTTCCTCAAATTAGCATAAAAGCACATTTTCATACAACTTTTTTACATGTTTCTTGTCTTCGCGAAATTGGTCCTGTTTTCTCATATACTAACTTGGCTGATAACATGTTAGATACTTTCGCATTTGCAACATTGGGTATATCCAATGGGGTATTGCTGCCACTACATGATCAACATCCATTTATTCAAAATATCGCGAAATTGAAGCAAATATGAACAAACTCTAATTGTATGATAGTCAAACACGCGGCTTGCCAACAAACCATTTCTAAAGTAACGACAACGAAAAATGACTGGAAGCTGTGAAATTATATAGGAAGTACTGATAAAATGTGTTTTTGTGGAGGAAATTAACTTCTTGACATAAAATAAAGAATTAGTTATTTTTTAACCTTGTCAAGTATTTATTTATGACATATTTTAAAAGATTTTCATCCAAATTTACAGTTGTACAAAAAATGTTGTTTGTATTTCGTTTATAAAATTCGTGTTTTCTTGGCACATTTGAGAGAAAAATTAACACTCATATGCCAATAAAAAAAACATCAATTTTATGTACTTAATACAAAAATAAATATTTTCAGAAATAGAAAAATAGTTTTTATTTCTAAAAAAAAGTTTGTAGAAGTTTTGTTTCAACATGATATAATTCATTGAATTATGTCACACGATCTCTTAGCTTGAACCATTATATTAAAATCAAGTCAATTTTCAGGGTGTAATATAAATTCATGCCATCATTCACTTCTTGATTATAATTTATCTTACATTCTGTATATACAGTGGACTTTGAATAATGATTGAAATATATTAGGTTCCGGTCTAGACCTGATCGAGATGACCAACAACAACCATCGAACCATTGGTATGGTCCCCCACAACATGCTATGGCTCCGGAGCAAGATTTTGGTGGTTCCAAAATGTAATGTGTAAAGAAACACTTGTATCATAATTAAACTGGTTTGGTCAAAATAACCTTTTTTAATCATCTTTTGATAATGGTCAGAATATATTTTACTTTAACCTTAACAAACTGCATTTGTGAAATTAGTCAATTTACAGGATGTTGAGTAAATATACGTCATTGTTTTATTATATTTTTCATTCAATGTAACATCCTGCATTCAAAGTGGGATTACTATAACTGATTAAAATGTATTAGGTTCCGTTCTAGACCCGACCGCGGTGACCAACAACAATACAACAAGCAATCGAATTATTGGTGCGGTCCTCCACAACACGCCATGGCTTCTGTGCAAGATTTTGGTGGTCCAAAAATTTACAAGAAAAAACAACAATCTCAAGATGATATTCAACTTGTTCTACCGAATTGGAGTAAAGAAGACCTGAAACCTTTTAGAAAAAATTTCTATGAACCACATGCCAACACGAAAAATAGAGCACAATCAGATGTGGATCACTATAGGGAAGTGAAAGATATCATTGTTAGGGGAAATGACATTCCTAATCCTAACTTCTGCTTCGAAGAGGGAAGCTTTCCTGAATACATCATGCAGATTCTGCTGAAGCAGGGATTTAGTGAACCTACAGCTATTCAGTCGCAAGGTTAGTGAAATCTGTTGAAATTCCATTCTAGTGACATTTGTATGTGTTGATAGTTTGATGTTCCCAGCTGTCGAAAGAAAAATTTGGCCTATATTTTCTATTCTAATAATAAATGTACTTTATTGAATTAAAATTACATTCAGTTGGAATGGCTCTCAACCAAGATTCTTCTGCCAAGTATTACGATTTTATATTTTTCAACTCTATTTAGTCCAGAAAAGTTACCAATTATATTAACAAAAAAAAAGCATTTAGTATATGAATATTTGTTGAAAGTTATGAGGACTCATTAAAGAGGACAATACATTTTCTAGTAGGTTTTTTGTTAGGGTTTATCCTCATGGACGTAGTCACTCTTGGTATTGACATTATATTTGTGAGTTAGTAATGGATTGGGATTATGGACTGTGTTGTTAGGGAGACCTTCTTTGATAAAGGATGTTTCAGCGACTTTGTATTATGCAGAGATTCAATAAGTGCTTGAAAAATAAGTTTGTAGATGGGGCTTGCTTGCAATTGTTACGCTTGCTTCTGCTCTTAAGATAACCTTGGGAAATGTGCGGCTCTTGCATTTTTTTTCTCATGGCTGTTGAAATAAAGTAGTATAAAAGTTAACTTCAAGATAATTAACAGAAACTTCTGGGTGAGGGATATGTTGGATATAAATTCACTGAGGAAGTTTCAGTTGCTTTATTTTTTCTAAAGATTATTGGGTTTTCATTGAAATTGTCATAGACTGGCTGAAATATGATAGCCACATCCTGGATTAAAAGCTTTCAAATTTAATTATGTGATGAGTTCTAAGAACTAGGATTAACACATTCTAAACACACTTTCGATATAAAGTTACAACTTTATATATTTAATTTAGGTAAAATAAAAAAATACCTCATAGCATCAACCCAATATCACCATTTATTCAGTTTAAGTCATACATTATTTGTTTTGATATACATTTATTTACTTTATATTCATCATGTAAACGACATATTGAATAGAAATAAAATTGTGCGCTGCAGACACAACTGGAATTATTCTTGATCCGAAAACAAAATTAAATGGATCAGGGAATCTATAAAAGTGTAGAAGGGCAAGTAATTACTGCTCCTCTAAGTTACTGCGTACACAAATTATTTTTCAGGAATGCAAAAATAGTCAATTAGTCTGTAACTTGTATTCAAAGTTTTGCCTATCAGAAAAAAATTATTGAATTACCCTCTTTGACATTTTGGCCACTGTATCTTTTAAATACGGATGAAATTTATCAGTTCTTGCTGTATTTCTTGCAATTTTTCTCTAATGATAATACATTATCTTGTTTATTTGATGTATGGAATGTTGTCCGGATATCAGAAGAATGAAGGCGGATTCTTTGAGTTTTATTTTCTTGTTATGGGTTCCTTTGGCTAGAAAAGTGTCAAGAATGAGTATTCTTCCACAAAAAAGTGTTCTTCATACATAATTTTATTTTTAGACTTCACATAATTTGTGTTGTAATAAATTTTCACTACTATTGTAAATATCTGTAATTTTGTTATGTATATCTTACAGTCAGAGCAATGAACGTTATAACAATAGATAATTGCTAAATACATATTAAAGACACATTATTTGATGAATATCAAAGAATTGTGGATATTGTCTTGTGATGTAATAAGGAAATTAAATAATTTCATTTATCATCATTATGGAAGCTCTGTACATTTTGTACCAACCAGATTATGCAGATGTTATTGTACATATCGAGCTTGTTAGTCACTTTTACTAAAACTGCAAATTACACATTTTGTTTAGTCAATATAGTTGCATATGTTCCATTTCTGCCAAAGCATTACATGGCTTCTTTTCAGTGATCTTTTTGTGGTCAAATTAATCGGCAACGCCCAAAATCCTACTCCTGAGTTGGATCGGAACATTGGTTCACCATATTAGAGCTGCCATTTTGAATTTGCACTACATAAAATATTTGAAATGTATGCTCGTCGGACTACACATGTATCCAAAATTACAACGCAAAACTGGAAGTGCGTCAAAATCGGCTTCTGTTGCGGACAGACGGACAACAAAGCAAATTAAATAAAAGCATATAAAAATAAAATTATTTTAGTATTACAATTATAATATTGAAAATTGTTGAAAGTGCAATATATACATGACTATAAATAACTTCACAATAACAAATGTAACAAAATATGAATTTTACATTATTTTGACTATAATTTATTGTTTTTTATTGGTAGTGGCAAAATATTATATTTTTGGAGCAAGACATCTTGCAAACATTTGGTTAGAATAGGTATAATGAAATGGTTTTGGGAAGATTATTTTCAATAAATAATTTTGTATGACATTTAGAGGGCTCAATGCATTGCTACCCCAGGCTAGAGTCCCATATTTTTGGATAGATTCATCTGATCCCTTGCAAATCAACAGAAGTTTTTTGTTCATAATTTTTCACATTTCCTATAATGTAGGGTTTGGAAACTATCAATGTGAGTTATTGAAATAAAAAAAAAACTATTTCAACACTGGAAATGTGTTAAAATAGTTCTCTAATTTTTTGAAAGAAAGGAAGCAAGTTGTGAAATATAATCAATATTTAAAAGTAAAATCGAAACTGGAGGGCCACAACGTTGATTTCTTGGTCCAATAATATTGATTCTCCTTATAAATGACAGCTACACTTATAAAGAAATCTAACATAAATACAACTTTTTGATGCAATCAAATTGCCGAAATTTTAATCAGAGAACCCATCAGATTAGTTTAATAGTGATAAATGTTTTCTCATTGTTTTATACTGATAAAACCACAGTATATTCGAGATTGTTTTGCAATAAAACCACGCTAGGTCCTGTCAAAATTATATGTCAACGCATTTAATTCCTATAAGGAAACGGGAAATGCAAAATTGATTAAATAAGGGATTTTGAGCTCACTACATAGAGTGATTTGATATTGGAATTGAAATATAACTTTTGCAGTCCGTTAAATGAGCCTTGGGTTGTCAAGTATATTGCAGAAAATCACGAAATGTTGTGCTGAAGTAGTGGTTAGGTAACCAGACTGTCACCCAAAAGGCTCGGGTTCGATTCCTAGCACTGTTTTTTTTTTCTAAAAGTTCTAGATAATTTTTTTTTAAATTCATTGTGAAAATTTTTATATATTAAAATTTTTTGAGTGAGTTCAAGAACAGTTTTAAATGTGATTCGGGAAATATTCTCATCTAATATAATTCGTGCTAGAGAAGTTTATTGCATAAATTTTTTAATTTCTCTCAACTCGTGCAATTTGCGCCCTTATTATCAAAGATTAAACGATTGAGGCTTCGCTTTCGTGGTTTAATCAGATAATAAGACCGCAAACCGCACTCAGTAAAATTTCCAAGCAAAATGCTTCCTCGAAAATTTGAAAATATTTTGAGCGATAATTACCCGCGATCCTTGATAAATACTTGGCTCTGTGGTAATTGTCTGAAACTCAATGTGAATAATAATAGGTAGTAAGTAGATTCCAACCAAAGCTGATATATCAAAATTTCAACTTATAAAAATACATCAATGAGAAAATTGAACAAGTTGAAGAATGAGAATATCTGAGAGTGATGTTGGATCAGGAATTGAACATGAATGCAAATGTGAACTGTATAAAAAAAACTTAGAAATTGAATAATAAGGTCTCTAAATTCTCCAAACTCCACCGTATATAAATCCAATATTGCATCCCACTTTTATCATTGTAGTACCATCATATTCCTTAATAATGAGCAAATGAATATATATTTAAAAAAATTCAAAATAGGACCATGAGGGCAATATTAAATTATAATAGGCATTCACCTATCAAGGAAATGCTACATACCTTATCATTAATGTCAATTTGACAAAGAATAAACTATATGTTTGTGTTTATCTTCAAACTGAAAAATAACCCAAACTACTTTTCAGATAGGTTGACATATATACTGTAAGTAATAAATTTTACACGTAGACGAAATATCAATTACATCTACGTTAACCCCGACATACAACCAGAAGTATTATTTAGCAAAGGATTAATTTTGTATTATGTGAATTTAAAACGAACATCAATACATTGTTCAAAAGGGAAACATTCTCTATTGAATAGAAATATTTTTCTGTGAATTGAAAAATCCACGATAAAAATGAAGTTATTTTTTGTGAATGCCTAACCAAAAACAACTACTTCTCTAAATGGACATTGACCTACATCTGATAGATATTCTGAAAGGACCCTAACTAAAAGAAAAAATTGAAATTATTTTTTTTTTTTTTTTTTTGTCTTGATTAAGTTCGATGTCCAGGTGGATTTAGCCGGGGAATAGTTGTTTTCTGTTAGACATTCACAAAAAATAACTTCATATTTTTCGTGGATTTTTCAATTCACAGAAACATATTTCTATTCAATTGAGATTGTTTCCTTTTTCAACATGAATACCCCACAAGGGTTATCTTGGAACTATGGAAGATTGTGACTAAAGTTTCCACATCTGATTTTATGAATATCATGTTCATATTTTCAAACAAATCAATCAATACATTCATCTAAAAAAATGCATAATTGAAAGAAGTGTTGAAAAAAAACTTTTTTGGTATAAGAACTGTGAGTAATTCATTGAATGATGAAAACAATTGAGACAACCTACTTTGCTGATTTTGAATCTGCAATGAGATATAAGATCGTATTTTGGGAAAGTGACAGCGCCGTTAAAATGTTATTGTTTTCCAAAAAAATACTTTGAATTATAAAATCAAAGTTTTAGAAAGCTGTGCAGATCTGAGGGATTAATGACGACAATCTTTGCTTTGTACATATACAAATGTTAAATTATTTTTTTCAAGACTAAAGAAAGATGTGACTGTATTAAGCAATCAATATTTAACACAAGAACAATGAATAAGAAACACCCTATACATCGATTGACTTTAACAGAAAAATTTCCTCTCTACAAATGGGTCAAATTCTTTAATAACTTGCCCAACCAGATAAAGACCATAAAATGTGAAAAAAATCTTCGAATACCAAAATAAAGACAATGTTAATTGATCTAGAAACCTACAATCTTGCAGATTTTTTTAAATAATATACTTTTCTCTGTGGACGTAATTTATTTTGGATGATTTACACGAACTACACGTTCTTGTATGTCTCACAATATGAAATAAAGATTATTATCATTAAGTGTAAGTAATTTTAGATATGTATATACTTTGTTGTTATAGTGTAGGAATATATTGTGAAATTTAAATTTAGTAAATGTGAAGAGCTTTTTGCTAATGAAGAGTTGTATACCGGGTGACACAGGATATCGGGCCACCCCTGTAACTTCTGCATTCGTGAACGGATTTTTCTGGAATTTGGTACAGTTATATAAGCAACCATTTTGGATTTGATTACATCACAATCCAATATGGCGGACTTCCGGTTTTTCTAGAAATGCCAGTAACTTTGTTTTTTCAAATGGAACACCCTGTATATTTTTACATATTCAAGTTCAACAGGTCAAAACAAGTCCAAACCTTATGTCAAATGTCATTTTTTTTAAACAATTGAAATTAAAATTGCTTTTTTATTTTACCTCGTAGATAAATGAGATTTGGTCGAAGCTATTTACAATGAGTCGCAAATAACAGAAAAACTTTATTTTTCCTGAAAAATTATTTTTTGTGTCACTTACTGGTTAATCAATTCAGTCACATCACAGTTTAATCAAAAATTCATTTTTTTTTTCAAATGAAACCCCTATGGGCCACCTACCTTTCTCTCTAGAACATTCATTAAGGAAAAAAATGACATATCATTTTTGTATTTCGGTGCAGTAACAAATCGTATAAATTCAACAGTCTACAACTAGTTCATGAGTTGTCTGGCAGTTCGAAGAATTTAGTAAGCTGTGGAAAATAACATTTCTGAATCATGTCAACTAATTGTGTAAGTTATACTTCTAAGCACGATAATGGTGTTTTTTTTTTAATTCATCCAGCGTTTTCTTGACTGACATTGCATTGGTATTCCAATTCCTGCATCGAAGCGGTTGGATCAAAATCAACATAAGCAAAACATTCATTTCTGCCTCCTCACTTACTATCATCTTCTCCATTGTTGGGTTCTTTTCGGAATCTTCTCTCCACGTTGAAAAGGGAAACATTCTCTCCACATTTTTGAAAAAGGTTCTGTTTGGGTATCGTTTAGCAACTGACAAGCGGCGACAATGTTTTCAAGACATTCTCAGTAAATTAATAACATATCAGCCTGTTCACTTCTTGTGAACCTATAATTTTGATTTTACATTTCTACTAAACTAATTCCCGGAAGTTAACCAATTTTCGAGAGTTGAGATGAAAGATGATAGCGGAACACAATTAGTTGACAAGATTCAGAAATGTTGTTTTCCACAGCTTACTAAGTTGAAAAATTATTCGAACTGCAAGGAAACTCATGAATTAGTTGTAGATTTTTTAATGTATACAATTTGTTACTGCACCGAAATATAAAAATGATATGTCATTTTTTTCCTTAATGAATGTTCTAGAGAGACAGGTAGGTGGCCCATAGGGGTTTCATTTGAAAAAAAAATAATTTTTGATCAAAATGTGATGTGACTGAATTAATTCATCAATAAATGACACAAAAAATAATTTTTCAGAAAAAAATATGTTTCTCTGTTATGTGCGACTCATTGTGAATAGCCTTGACCAAATCTCATTTATCCACGAGGTAAAATAAAAAACCAATTTTAATTTCAATTGTTTCACAAAAATGACATTTGTCATAAGGTTTGGTTTTGACCTGTTGAACTTGAATATGTAAAAAAACAAAGTTGCTGCCATTTGCAGAAAAACCGGAAGTCCGCCATATTGGATTGTAATGTGATCAAATCCGAAATGGTTGCTTATATAACTGTACCGAATTTCAGAAAAATCCGTTCACGAATGCAGAAGTTACAGGGGTGGCCCGATATCCTGTGTCACCCGGTATACTTGCCACTTAAAATGCAGCATTCAGCTGAAGGTTTCTTTTATCTCGCATTAGATTTGAATGATCCTCGGTTACTATTATACTAGCTAGTTTCTCTATTTGAAATAATTTTTTTTACATGAATAGCATAAAAAATGGAATCATCTAGGCTGAAGTTAGTCGTAAAAGTATGACTTTTTCTCTTTGAGAGTTCGTTTCTATTTCCCTCTATGTATGATGTCATGTATCAATATTGAAATAGCAAGATGACCCTACATACACTTTTTCTTCAATTAATATTTTTTCCAATAGGTTGTCCAGTAGTTTTGTCAGGCAGAGACTTGGTCGGCATTGCTCAAACAGGTTCTGGTAAAACCCTGGCCTATATGATCCCTGCTGCGGTTCACATCAACCACCAACCGAGGCCGCAACGGGGCGAAGGACCCATTGCATTAATTCTTGCTCCAACCAGAGAACTGGCTCAACAGATACAGAAGGTCGCCCATGATTTCGGATCGAATACCATGATCCGCAACACTTGCATTTTCGGAGGCTCCCCCAAGGGACCTCAGGCGAGAGATTTGGAAAGGGGTGTAGAGATTGTCATTGCCACGCCTGGCAGACTCATCGATTTCTTAGAGAAAGGTACAACGAACTTGGCCAAGTGCACGTATTTGGTGTTGGACGAGGCCGACAGAATGTTGGATATGGGATTCGAGCCACAGATCAGAAAGATTATACAGCAGATCAGGCCAGACAGGCAGGTGCTTATGTGGTCAGCTACGTGGCCCAAACAGGTGCAGGCTCTTGCTGAAGAGTTTCTGGTTAACTATGTACAGGTAATTTTCTCACTTTTTTTTTATATCACTCGCAGTACCTCTTTTGAAATACTTAAGTGTTTGATGCTAGAGGCTGTAAAAAAAATTGAATGTAACAACAGAGGTTTTTCTCACGTGCAACTTTATAAATGAATATACTGAGAAAAAAAAATCATTCTTGTAATAGAATTCACCTTATGAAAGGTCATGTTGTTTTCATGAAAATATTTTAAATGAATGTTGAATAACACCGTTTGAATTTGAATAATTTGGCTTATTCTCCTAATATTTCATTTGGGATTTTTTTAAATAATTTTATTTTATTCATTCAAGATTAATGTCGGTGGGCTGTCTCTCTCCGCCAATCACAACATCAAACAAATCGTTGAGGTATGCGATGAATCCGAAAAAGAAGAAAAACTCAACAATTTGCTCAAAGAAGTTGGCTCTGACAGACAAAACAAAATCATAGTGTTTGTCGAAACCAAAAAGAAAGTCGATGACATCACCAAGGTGATAAAACGCGAAGGATTCGCCGCGATTTGTATCCACGGAGACAAATCTCAACCGGAACGCGACTACGTCCTAGGCGAGTTCCGTACTGGTAAATTCTCCATCTTAGTTGCGACCGACGTTGCTGCCAGAGGGCTTGACGTCGAAGATGTCAAATACGTGATCAACTATGACTACCCCAATTCGAGTGAAGACTATGTCCACCGTATCGGCAGGACGGGTAGATGCCAACAGGCAGGCACTGCTTATGCTTTCTTCACGCCCAACAATCAGCGCCAAGCCAAAGATCTTATAGCAGTATTAGAAGAAGCTGGCCAGAACGTACCTCCTCAACTTATGGAACTAGCTCAGAACGCAAGGAATCCCCAGAACGGTCGTAACCGCTGGCAGAACAACAGAAACAGGGACAATGCCTCTCCGAGCAGTCAGAACTCTGGAGGAAAAGTTAAAACGTGGACGAATACTAAAGTGTTCAGCAATAGCGGAGAGTTCAGGCCCAACAATGGCAATGGTGGGAACGGCGTCAGGAATGAGGGGATGCAGAGGAACCAGAGGAATAACTATAATAATGGTTTCCAGTACCAGAATAATTTCCAGAGTGGGCAAGGGTATCAGCAGTCGTACAGCCCTCCAAATATGTATCAGCAGCAGCAGATGCAAGGTGGGGGCTCTAACAGGAGTTACAGTGAGTTGACTTAACTTTTCATGTATTTACTTATGGTTTTAATTTATGCGTGGATTTTCAAATTTGAGTACCATCCTTCTCTCAAATACTTCCGAATAATTATAATAGAATAAAAAAACGCACTGATACGGTATATTCATAAGCCAAGTTAAAAAAAAAAACAATATGGTTCATCGAAGAGATGAAGAAATCAATATTCATGCAATCATGTAGATACTAAAACGTAATTTCTTTTTAATATCAGAAGCTCCCTCTTACTGTGTCTTGGGAGATCAAGGAGTTCACAATATCATATCATTTTTATGATCTTGGCGCTCCAACCATATTTTGTATGTGTACATTAAATTTAATAGCAGTCTGTGTCGAATAAAAGTTCATTAGTGGCTTTTTGGAATGATTTTAGTATGTTTAGTTTTATTTAAAACAACAAAAGGGTTGAGTGGCAATTTATGATCTGCCCTTCAATGAAAATTAATGAATGAATACGTTTATTTAGGAAATCCTAATATACATACAATAATAATATTGATATACAGTAATAATAATAGTAGATAAACAATAATAATAAAATAAATATATAAATGAAGTAATACAAAAAACAAAATCTTAGTAGGTTATTTGTTTGAGGTGTCGGCGCTTTATCAAATTGATGGCTGGTTTCAATTAATCGTTATGGTTGTGGTTATTCTTAATTTATTCCAGAAATAGAGGCTGTCTAGGCCATCCTTTGTTCGCATGTGAAATTGTGTACGTTTTCTATTCTTAATCTTGGGAAAGTCATTCGTCCTTCGCAGATTTTAACATATTTACTTCTTTGTGAGAATTATACAATCTCAATGTGACTTTTTTTTTTAATATAATTTTTAGATAACGGCCGTACCTATAACAATCAACGCTACAATCAGCGCCAATCTTATCAGGGCCCCGCAACCACCAACCCCAATATGTACACCCTTCCCCCGCACTACATGATGCAGTCTGCTGGAGCTGATGGTATCCAATCACTCATCAGTCACAAGTTCTTCCAGAACAGGGGTCTGCCCAATGCCACCAACCCTTGTGCATATCAGTCTATGGGTCAAGGACAAGCAGCGGCGGCGGCAGCAGCTTATAATCAATATCCCGGGGCGGTTCAATACACCTATCAGTACACCCAACCACCGACGGCTGCGGTGCAGCAATAAGTCATTTGTATTGTTTCTTGTATTACAGAAAAGGCGATGCTGGCATGTCGGAAAATTAAAGAAAAACCAAATCTTGAATATTAGTTATCGGATTTTACTGAGGCAGGGTATTTTTTTGTACATACAGAGGCCGTCGAGAAATTTTAGGAAACAAATCGATTGGCTGATTGAATATATCTCACTATGCTTAAAATTTTGCCGAGAAAAACCCAGTGATTACTTTAATTTATTTCTTTTGTTGATATACATCATATGGGCTGTGTCCGCTGTATTTTCCAAAAAAATGACGTGTTGGTTCGATACCTTTTTGGTGGTGGCAGCACTGCTTTCGCTTGATGTTCTAGTTCTATTATCGTCCTTAAAGAGACTCTCCGACTTGGTGTTTGTTTGCTGCTGCGGCGACGTTAACGACTCCCCGCTAATGTTGAGCCGTCTAGCAGCTGATGTTTATCTTTTAGGCTAGCTTTCACCAACTTCAGCATATAGATAGTAGATGTATATTCAATTATTTTGTAATGTTTTTGAGATTGACTCCAAATTCCTGGTTTGTTACCCAACATTCCCAATTACTGACTAAATGTATATACTGTTGACTGTGTGAGTTCCTAGGTCGCTTCTAAATCCCCGATTTCAATTATAAAATTGATAATTCCAAATTAATACTAAAATTTGTTTACCAATCTAGGAATTGAAACCGTCATTCTGAATGACATTTTGCTTGGAGAATTTGGAGTCTAGAAATTTTGAAAAGTCAACAAAGTTTATTCCTTCAAACTTCAATGGTCAATATATTCCGTATAAAATTTTTGCCTCTGAAATCTGTTATTTGCTGGTGTTGGTGGAAATGGCGCTGTAGTATTTACTATGTGTGAGTTGTTAGCGTTTAGTAACAAGTAACTATCTGTATGCTGTTGAAATGCACGAAACATATAGAAGGGGAGTTTGGGCTTGTTTCGTTATAATAGTATTTTGTACTCATTGATGCTATTTGAAATGTATCAACGTACTGAACCAGTTGATATCCAGAAAAAATATTAAATCAGTCAAAAGTTTATATTTCTGATACCAAAGAACTGTGATTTGACAAAACCATTCGAATTACTGCAAATACTTTCAATTTTTCAATGAACATTTTGAAAAAATGGGTATGTTAAATATTTGAATTCTTTTTTTTTATGGTTTTGTAAATTTTAATGCAATTATTTGTTATCCAAGTGATTTGTATCTTTGTGGTATTGAATCTCAATTTTCGATAAGACAAAAATTTTGAAAGTTTTTGCCGAATTCTCTTGATAGAAATTATAGTTTTATTTGTTTGAGTATTAAACTTTGTTTTTGTTAGACATTGTAAAGAGGAATAAGTTTGCATTGGACAAATTCTAGTTCTTGAAGTATGAATGTTTGACTGTACCGAGATCAGCCAGAGTGAGAGTTTCATGATTTTTTATGAGTACGCGTCGTGTGATGTAGTGGCTCGTACTGAATTTTTTAATTTATAAATCGAGGATCTTGACATGACTGCTAGTGTCGTGTACATATGTGTAGTATTAAGTATTTAACTCGTTCATCGTTTATAGCGTGGTGCTGAAGAGCGCTCACGTCCATCTGTGATATTTAGCGAGTAAAGGTAGCAAGAGAATAATATAATTAACTTTTCCGAATCGGGGAAAGCTCCGAGGTGCGTTGTTTGAAAAAAAAATGCAATGTATTTTACATTGATAGGAATGTGATATTTTCCATTGAGACTGAAATAACTATATATTTTTTTTATGCCAGACCGTAATATCCGGTCGTAATGGAAACCTCAAATTCATCATTTTTGTCATGTTTGTTCCTTAAATAAAAAGATTTGAAGAGCAATTCTCTGAAATCGGACAGAGTGCAAGTAATTGACGTGCACAAAGAAAGTTATTTCATTATTCTATAATGTTATCATAACGCGCCATCGCATCGTAACGATTGACGATTTTCTATAATAATTATTTTTGTTTACAGTCAGAAAAATGGTTCCTTTCAGGGACATTTTCATAATCTCAAAGTACCTTGTAACTATAGGTCTCGACCAGAACTGTATTGATAAAAAATAAAATGTGATCCCATAAAAAAGCGTGGGTTTTTGGTCATGATTAGTATGATAGATGAAACATTTATTAGGTTACGTGGCCCTCGCATTGAAAACTCTCTTAAACGATACTATAATTATTTAATATACTCTTCTGTAAGTTTCCAGCAAGTGCATTTCTTGTATGTAATACAGTATTAATATTCTAGTTGTAATTTCAAATATCTCTTACTTTTCATTATTATTATGTTTATTGTTCCACTTGAAAATTGGATGTATATGGTAAATCCATTGAAAATTCAAATAAAGAGTTTAACTGATTTGTATTTTTATTTAAGTGAAAATAGATTTAATGCTGATGAAATAAATGAATATTTCTTGAAAACCACTGGGCAGTCAAATAGTCCATCCCAGGACATGATCACCAATAATAATGTAAAAACAGAATTTCCAGATCTGTTCTCAAATTTATCCCTGCCGCTGAGGAAGAAATTACTCAAATACTTTTGAACATCAAACCAAAAGCCAAAGGTGCCGATGAGATTGATATTACTCTAATTAGATTATGTTGTCCGTATATTTTGCCGTTTGTTACACATATCGTGAACTTCTGTCTCATAAACTCTGTATTTCCAGATGTTTGGAAAAAATAATGGTCATTCCAATTCCTAAAGTCAACTGTCCTGCTAACCTTACAGATCTCTATTACCATTCTACCGACGTGTCCAAAGTTGTGGAGTGCATTATCGACACAGATTACATCTAAAAACTTACGACATTCTACCAGAATAACAATATGGGTTCAAGGCTGGTTTTAGTTGCCTTACTGCTCTTAATATTACCGACGATATATTGAAGGAGCTTGATAACAAGAATGCAGGTGCTTTAATACTATTAGATTACAGCAAAGAGTAGAGACCGACCACCAGCTTCGAGAATTATATCTATGCCTACGAACGAAAAGTGAAACTTTAAACAATGGTATCAATAATCAGGGTTGCAATGTGACCAAGAAGTCAGACTAGGTTGCAACCCCAGGGATTGAGCTGCTTAAATGCACCGCTACGGGAGCAAGGACCTATAACCATAATGTATCAAGTACCAATATTGATGATAAGCATGACGATCGCTCAGATTCGTTCTAATCGGCAACGTTGAATTGATGCGCATGCGCGAAAATGGAGACGTGACATGTATTGGTTGATGTTCGGTTGCCATAACTACGCGCTGCCAATATGACAAGGAAAGACATATATGCCCGAATTCACTTTCATTGCATTGCTCTTATGGCCAGATAGCAATTTTCGTAGTTAATAAATATATGCCTATAACTAGTGAGTGGGGAGGGATGGCGCAGTGGTTTAGTGTCCGACTCTGAAGCGAAAGGTCCTGTGTTCGATGATTCTCAGCCAGGGCAGAGCTTTTTAATTCAATAGTGGCAATTAAATTATTAATTTCGTAGCTGGGCTGAGGATGTTCTTCGACGATTCGCTGTTGCGTTCAAATTGACAGTACTGCTCCTAGGTGGCGTATGGAGTTAGTAACAAGGCCTACCCAGAATACTGTGTGAATGATGCATTCTATGTTTGTGATTGTCCCGCCGTCTTGGACGTGCATTTGTTATAATCGGGGATTGTAGTATTGCTTGGAGTAAATCACGCTGCATCCCCACCACAACATCCTCCTTGTCTACGCAGGTTAGAGGCTGGATGGGAACGGATTTTCCGCAAGGTGATATGTCCTGAATGCGCCGAGAGGAAGCAATATTGGACAATAATTAGAAGCTTTCTTTTCGGAGCTTCGTGCACCGGAGCTGTACCGTGTTTGTTGCACCTGAGCTACTCCCAAATAAAACGCATTTTAAGGAGTGTATTACGATAAACATATTGCTCATGCGCACGAGGTTTCATTTTGTATGGGATTTTGCATTTATTTCGAAGAATTTTATAAATCTTAATAATTAATAAATATTCATTTGGATATTTGTTGATTGGTGAAAAAAAAGCTATAAAATTCCAGACAATATACTAGTGTCTGAATTTTGGTCACTCCTGATCGAGCCCGATCATAATCCTCTTTGCCTTCGAAAATATCATAAAAAAATTTCTCGTAATCATTTATTTGTAACTCCTTATTTTCAGTCACACCATGCATTTTATTTTGTAAGTGATTCTACCAGAGATTATAACATTAGTTGTTGCAATTTGTGTATGCTAGTCAAACGAAACACAGACACTGAACCGTTCTTTTTAGGTCGTGCTTGAAGCCCCGGAGCAACACCAAAAACTTTCCCCTGCCCCCTCTCGCACCTACCAGGAATTTGGTGCAACAAGCCCTTTTTGGTTATGTGTTATATGTATATTGTTTATGTTTGACTAGCATACATAGATTGCAACAACTAATGTTATAATATCTGGTAGAATCACTTACAAAATAAAATGCATGGTGTAACTGAAAATATAGAGTTACAAATAAATAATTACGAGAAAAATATGTATGATATTTTCGACAGCAAAGAGGATTATGATCGGGCTCTATCAGGTGTGACCAAAATTCAGACCCTAGTATATTGTCTGGAATTTTATAGATTTTTTTTCACCAATCAACAAATATCCAAATTAATATTTAACAATTATTAAGATTTATAAAATTCTTCGAAATAATTGCAAAATCCTAAACAAAATTAAACCTCGTGCGCATGTGCTCCTTAAAATGCGTTTTATTTGGGAGTAGCTCAGGTGCAACAAACACGGTACAGCTCCGTTGCACAAAGCTCCAAAAAGAAAGCTTCTATTAGAGAGAGAGAAATTAGGCAATCCATCGACCTGTCAAAACGAAAGCAATATGGCGGGCTGTTGGCACACATTGTAATTCGTCATAAGCGACCATAGTGGTAAAAGTGTTTATTTTGTGATTTTCTGTGCGAATTTGAGTAGTTTTTTCAATTTAGTATTATAATTCGTGCTTCAACTGAAGAAAAATGCCCTTTATTTGCATTGTAGTTAACTGTGGGTCCCGTCACGACAGGGATAGTGTCGGGTTTCACTCGGTGTCTACAGTATCAAATCATAAGTTTTTGGCCAGTTAAAATGACTTATCGAGGAGGAGAAGAGCTCTATGTTAGCTGCAATCAACCTAGAAGATCCTACGGATTCGAAAATCAAGTATCAGAGAGGCTGCAGCAGACATACCGTGGGTGCACATTCGTGATAACATCCTTCATGGATACCTACCTATAACTTCAGACTTTTGTGATTTGATTTGTTCCGTAGAAGATCTTACGGATTCGGAAAATCAAGTATCAGAGAGGCTGCAGCAGACATACCCTGTGTGCACATTCGTGATAACATCCTTCATGGATACCTACCTATAACTTCAGACTTTTGTGATTTGATTTGTTCCTACGATTACTTGTATGATTTTGCCTACTTGTATATCTTTCACACTGCTACATGTAATTAGATTATGTCTGTTTGTAACCAGTATAAATAAATAAATAAATATATCTGAACTATTGTACATTAGGAGGTCCCATTTCAAATAAAGTTCGTATATATATATAATTGATATATTTTCCACTTCAAAAGTAGAGAAAACTCCAAATGAATGTTCATATATATGTACCTACCTCCTCAAAAAACATTCTTATAGGTAGTGTTATTGAATTACTGGAATACAAATTTTCTTTAGGATTCTGGTGACTCAATAAATGAAAATATTTAGAAATATGTCTTTCAATCTCAACCTTCCCTTTTAGATATTTCAGGCAATTATCGAAAGCCTCGATCAAGTCTTGTGAAGGGTGTTGTATTTGATTACTCGTTTGATATCCATTGTCTTAATGTATTTGAAAAGGTTTACCGATGTTTTGAATGTGAATACTGTATTCAGGCGATTGCAGATACAAACATTGAAACATCGTGAAAACCTTTCAAGAACGATAAGACAATGGACGTCCGAGACGAGTAATCAAGTTACCACATCGTCTACAACCTCCAAAGGGTATTGTAATTTATTAACAGTAAAATAGGATATATAGTGATATTTATCGAAATTGTACTATATACAAATATCAATATTGTGTAATTTTTTTATAATTGGTATTAAATTAAGAGTAATCAACTGAATCAGTAAAACAACAAATAAACAAACATTTATTTATATATATTCATTTGGGACATTTTATTTTTTAAAACAACTGAGCAAGAGGCAAGTCGTCCAATAAATTTTTTGACTGGATGGCATTGGCCACTCAGCTTCCAAATCTGTGCGTGACATTGCCTCTAATATAGCACCAATATGACCACCTACTTCAATTTTTCCGGCCATACAAGTACAGTGAGCAGTACAAATGCTTTCATCCTTTTCAATTATGTACCAAACATCTGAAGGTTTTTAATTTGGCTTTTGTGAATACTTGACCTGAAAAAAAGTTGTCGATTAGAAAGAACTATTATGAAAGTTGAGAAGTAATATTCTTAAATATCAAATCAATGTCTCTTATAATAAACAAATGTGGCAAAACATAATAGAACAGATCAGAAGTTATAAATTGCTTCTTATGTATTATTATTCCTAATTTATAATAATTCACTTCGATGACTCAAGATTTGCAACTGTACATGTACCCATTAGAAAAAAACCTGCTGCATAGGAAAAAAACATACTAGACTAACTAAAACATATAAATGATTCTGAATTTTTTGTTCTTACCTTCACGATAAGCCAGATTCAAAGTATGTATGGATTCTAAACTTGTATAGGGCTTCATCTGCATTTGGGAAAACTGAGTAAAAGCAAATACGAAATAATATCCATATTCGTAACAGGAGGAGCACCAACAATTGAACAATTCAGTTCAGAAATATTCAGTGTAAAAAGGATCTAAATCACTGATCAATCCTCAACTTTATTTTATACCTGTAACAAATACATTGATAAAAATGTAAACAAAAGATGGGGATGTATTTTCAAGCATACCGTTCACCAAAGCCTCTGCTTTTCAATAATAGTGTCTTCAGGTAATCATTGTCCATCTGAATATTATTAGTTAACAACACAAAAGCTCTGAAAATAACCAAAAATACACTTTTACAAGCCAAAGGTACACACTGACAATAGTGATTTTTCCTCGAACTTAACCATACAAACCGGGTTAGCAATAAGTTAACCTGTCAATATTCCTCGAAGTGTATTCCAAACTATGACGTAAGAGTTAACCAACCACACAAACCAGCTCACTGAGATAGTTTGACAGAGTAGTTATCTTGTTGGAGGTTAGGTTTTTTGTTTATTCATATGGAATGATAAGGATAAAGGTCCTATCTCAGTGTAAAACTATATTAAAAATATATAATGGATTCATACAAAGTCTATGTGAATGAGAGATTATATCAGATTATGTTCATCATCTTCCAGCATTTGCATAATCCAGATATTGATAAAATGTATTCCCGATGAATTGATGGTCACTAAAAAAGGATGTGGTGAAATCTGAATATCTTCTATAAATTCCAGTACTAATAAATTTGCCACATTCATTTTCATTGTATTTTCAAGAACTCGAAGTACACATAAGTAAAGAAAAGATAACAAAATATTAATCAACGCCGTAATAAAAATGTTCAACCCTCAACAACAAAAACCAAATCTGTCAACCTTCACAAGTTAAACCGAAGTCTACCGTGACGTCATACAATAGTTAACCTGGTTTGCGTGGTTAAGTTCGAAGAAAAATGACTAATGATATTCTTATGGCGATTATCGGTATGTGTGCCAACAACCGCCATATTGGGTCACGTGGTATGGATTGCCTAATTGCTTTTAAGGTTATGTCATGTCGGTGAGTACGACCATATAAATTAAAATATATGCGTCCGATATTCAGGATATGTGCCATTTATTGGTATACCCAGTTTTGAAAAAATTTAAAGTGATTCTTCTACAAGGTGGATAAAATTCTCTATTTGATTCTGCCACTCCTTTAGGTAACTACTATCCGTTCAAAGTGAGCATAAAATAAATGTATACAATGAATTTTCCAGTTACCCCAAACCACAGAATAATAATTGCTGTGCCAAACAATACCATGTCTCAAGATGTAACTGAAAAACAGCTAAGGGAGAAAGAAGAGGACAATAAGGCAGATGCAAACACTTCTTCAGTTGCTTCCTTTATAACTGACACAACAGTTGTGAATAAGGAAGATTTGGAACATGAAGGAGTGAGAGATGTAAATGTGAAATTGCCTGAAGAGGTTAAACGTAATGAAGAATTATCTCAGGATAACTCTGCATCAAATAACTATGACCCCAAAAATGTTCACTATGAGGGAGATGTTGCCATTTACACTGATCAAGACAGTGGAACTCAATATCAGTGGGACAAAGAAAAAACCGAGTGGGTTGTGAAAAATAATGTAGAATATGGCTTTGAAGATGACACGCATGTTTATATCGATGCAGATGGGACAAAGTTCTTCTGGGATAAGGAAAAGAACGCTTGGTTTCCCAAAGTCGATGACGATTTTATGGCAAGATATCAGATGAGCTATGGGTTTGTAGACAATACCAAAGCAGAAGTGGAACTACCAGTTGAAAAATTGGAATTACCAAAAGTTGAGGAAAAAACCGAGAAACCAACAGGGGAAAAACGAAAAGCATCGGATCCAACATGGTTTGAAATAGATGAAACTCAAAATACGAGTGTTTATGTGTCCAATTTGCCGACAGATATCGAAGAACAAGAGTTTGTAGATTTTATGCAGAAATGTGGACTGGTGATGAGGGATCCCCAAACTGGAAATTTCAAAATTAAATTGTACAGAGAACCAGGTACAAGTTTCCCCAAAGGAGACGCCTTATGTACCTATATTAGAATAGAATCAGTAGAATTGGCCCTGAAGTTACTAGATGGTAATGATTTAAACGGCCAAAAGATAAAAGTGGAACGCGCCAAGTTCCAGATGAAAGGTGAATTCGATCCAAAACTCAAACCAAAAATGAAAAAGAAAAAAGACAAACTTAAACTCAAAAAACAACAAGAAAAACTTTTTGACTGGCGACCAGAAAAGAAACTGGGAGAGAAAGCCAAACATGAAAAAGTTGTCATTGTCAGAAATCTGTTTGATCCTAAAATATTCGATACTGAAGTCGGACTCATTCTAGAATTCCAAGAAGACTTACGAGAAGAGTGCGCTAAACATGGGGAGGTGCGTAGGGTTCTTATATATGATAGGCATCCAGAAGGTATTGCTCAGATAAACATGAGTAGTCCCGAGGAAGCTGATCAAATTGTTAGTGTACTGAATGATAGGTGGTTCATGAAAAGACAACTAAAGGCTGAAATATGGGATGGTCGAACCAAGTTCAAGATTGCAGAGACTGATTCGGAAATCACACAGAGGTTGAATAAGTGGGATGAGTTCTTGGAAAAAGGCGAAGAAAACGATTCTGTGAATAATGCACTTAAAATAGTCGAAGACATCAAATGAACAGAAAAATCAGGGAAGTGTACATAGGCTATAATTCAGAGATTCGCCTCATTAGTATTAAGTATGAACGTCTTGGCAAACCAACCATGTCTACGGGTGTGAAGTTAGCCACATTCACAAATACACAGAGAAAAATAAAATCTTGATTCTCTTTTTTCACATGGATTTTTATTCATTCAGGGGCGTGAATTCACTGAGATTTCCAGGTTCAACTGAAAAGTGAAAATTTGATCAGACTGATGAATAAGTTCGATTTACAATGGTAGTGAAATTATACCTTTCTACTTGTAGGTTGTTATTATTTTCTTCATCACTGATCAGGCCATCAAAGCAGATGAAAATGGGGGATGATATATTTTGAAAATGCTTGTAATATGTGTTAGTGTTATTGGTCTTTTCTTCATCACTGATAAGCCGCCAGAATTTGCCAGGACGACAAAGGGCTTGGAAATGGGGGTTGATATAATTTCAAAATTCGCAGAAGAATTTACAAAGCCATTTATGACCTCTGTATTTTCAAAATATATCAACCCTCAATTTCACATACTTTGACAGGCTGGTAGATTCTGGCCTCTCATCAGTGCTGAAGAGAAGACCAATAACATATTACAAGCTTAAAGGTTTACAAATCCATTTGTGGCCTCGAATTTTAAATTAAACCCTTTTTCCCCTTTTCCATTGGCAGTGACGAGCAAAAGTCCGATAACAATAAAATATTAGCAGAAAGGTGTACAAAGCCATTTGTGGCCTTCTGTGAATTTTCAAATTATATCAACACTCATATGACAGCCTGGTAAATTCTGTCGTGTTATCAGTGATGTAGAAAAGAACAATAACATATTACAAGCTGAAAGGTGTAGAAAGCTATTTGTGGTTACTGGGAATTTTTTAAAATTACTTCACCATTTCACTGTTTCAAATCGAACTTATTCATCAGTCTGATCAAATTTTCGTTCTTCAGTTGAAACTCATAATCTCAGTGTATTCACGCCTCTAAATCAATGTGAAAAAAGAGAAAAGAAGATATCGAGATTTTATTTTTCTCAGTGTACTTGTGGATGTGGTAACTTCACACCCGTCCATATGGAATAAATGTGATACTTTAAAAAAAAATGTGTATACATAGTGTGTCTGCAAAATATACATTTTCAGAACATATTCACAACATTCACCAATTATCTAATTCTTGTACCATTTTTAATACCTAGTTTCGGTACTGTAATGTGTTTCGTTTCTTAGTATTCATGAGAAAATGGGGAAAAAATCATAAGGATGGTCAAGGGCAAAGAAAAATAGGGAAATGGGGGTAAAATAAAATTTCACTGGTTGCCCTTGTAAAATAAATATTATAATGAAGATATTTTGAGTGATATATTTCTTTCATTGGTTTTTTCTCATTCATGTGATTCCAGGAGCAACAACTTTGAATGTCTCAATGGCTTCTGTTAAATTATGTAAAAACCAACTTTGAAAAATCCTCAAAGAATCACGATTTAATGGATCAGAGTATACTTTGAAACAAAGTGCAAGTAGAATAAAGAAATTATTTGTGGCCAGGTGGAAGCAAAAAAAAAAAATATCTGTCTTATGCTGGTAGATCACATTTATCATTGCATATGAAAGTATAAGTAGACAATTGAAAATGTTTTGTTGACAGAAAATTATTTTAAGACAAATAAAACTAACCCAAATTGTCTAATTTTTCATTTTGAGCCATGTAACCTTGAAAAATGAGGATTTTTTGGCTGAAATTGTATATGAACCATGAAGGTGGGCCCTATTAAAAATGTAGCAATGTACTTGAGCTGGCATTGACCATACGGATTTTGTATCTAGTTGGATTTTTAGAGAATTAATTCTCTAGAAAAACCATTTCATCAGGGATGTGGAAAGTCAAATAATAACAGCTTTTAAAATATATTTATATTTGGATAATCATTTGACCAGATAATACTTTGAGGTTGGTAACAGTATACATTTAGAAATGTGAAACATTGATGAGTTGAGAATAGACAGCAGAGTCAATTTGTAACCAAGAATTTAGACAAAATCGGTATATTTGACACAACTTCTTCATTTTCATTATCACTTTCGGATTCTGTTGCTGGGTAATTAAGGTCGGAGCTGTCTAAACTATTATCCCAGTCATCAGAACTGGAATCAGAATCGTGTCCAAACATATCTAAGATTTCATTTTCCATTCCTGTTATTATAACATTGGTGAAAACCTGTAGAAAAAAAGATACTCAGTGATCCACTTTCTATCATATGATAAAGAAGACTTCAAAGTAGGACAATATTGAAACTGGAAATATATTTTTAATTGTTGGTTAGATAAAGGAATATGTGAAAAGGAACATAGGTTTATTAAGTTTTGATCTCAAGAAATTGCAGATGTTGATTCTGAATATAATTAAATGAAATAATAACAACTGTGTCCAGTCTTATTGAGAGTAGTGATTAAAAAGTTCTAAAATTCAGAATACGAAATTATGAACAGGATGTTCATAAAATCAGATGTGGAATCATCTGCGCCTGAAAGATAAAGTTTAGTCACTATCTTCCATCATTCAAGATAACTCTTAGGGGTATTCATGTTGACAAGGGAAACATTCTCAATTGAAAATTAAATAGAAGGAATTTTTCTCAAAATTGAAAAATCCAAGACAATAATGAAGTTATTTTTTTGTAATATCTAACCGTAAATAATTACTTTCCCGGCTAAAGCCATGCTGGACATTGAACTACATCTGATAGATATTGAGAAAGGACCCTCAAAAGAAAAAATCTGAAAGTAAAAATTTGCATTTTTATTGAGAATGTTTCCCTTTTCAGGGGAATTTAAAAAATCTTAATCATAGGGCTTTTATCATCAATATTTAACATCATGGAAATTACCTTATTATCTATGAGTTGCAAGGGATTGTTTTGTAGGTTGATTTTGGCATGAGGCATTGCAAAAATTGTTCTTTCTGGCAAACGGAAAAATTGATTATTCTGTAAATGGAGGTACTTCAAAGTTTTTATCCTAGAGATCATATGTGGAATATAGTTGAAATTGTTCTTGTTGAAGTTTATATGTTTCAAAAATTGTAACTTGTAGAATGCTATAGGAACAGAATGCAAATTATTATCTTCTAAAGTTAGCCACCTGAAAAGAATTTGAGAGTTAGATATGATACGATAATTGTTAAAATGACCCACCTTAAATTCACTAAATTACAAATTTCATATGGTAGTTGTTTGATTTTATTATGTCTAGCTCCGAATGTTTCAAGTTTCGTTAAATTTCCTATTTCCTCCGGCAATCTCGTTAGACAGCAGCTATTACACCACAATATCTCCAGTGAAGAAAAGCACCCTATGTCCTTGGTCAGGTCTTTGATGGGATTGTGGCTAATGTTCAAAGTGATGAGTTGTGGTAGGTTTTTCAGGGTTTCGGGAAATCTATCTAAATTGTTATATTCTAATGATAAGTGTAGAAGATTTTTTAAGAGGGATATATCATTTGGAAGGTCTTTGATTCTATTATGACCAATGTTCAATGAATGTAGACCTTGACAATTTAATAACACATCTGGAAAATTTGTTAGGTCAAAATCATCCAAAGCCAAATTGCGTGCTTTTGAACTTTGTGCTTTTTCTATTATAGCAAGAACTCGATTTCTCTGAATAAAATCGTAGACAGGATTCATGTTATCATGAATTTATTATTATTTTGCTTTTGGGCTCTTCCCCTGTATTATTTATTTTCGAATACGTCAAAACTCAAAATTGACATTCACCATAACATCCTTATGCCGAGCTCATAGGACAGCTGTGTGTGAGTGAGCGTACAACGTACTGTGATCTGATTGGTCATTGAATGACGATGGGAATTCCTGAATCAGCAGCTGTATGTTATAGGCATGAGCTACATCCAGCCTTGGGTCTTATTTTCTGAAATTATTCATTAGTTGCATATTATAATAAACCCAGGAAAATAAATTTTAGATGAAATATAGCCCCTAATTTAGTTTTCTCCTCAGCTTTAATTTCACGCATATGCGAAACAATACAAGTAGATCTATAACAATGGGGAACACGCATGATTGAATTTGAATTTTTCTTTGCATCAGTACGGTCCTCAAAAATTACATTTACGAAATTTTCACAATGATAGGCGCTCGTCAATTCAAACTCGATTTGACCTTCACTTGAATCACTTCTCTAAACACTAGCGCCAATTGTGGTTGTTTCAAGAATATCGATATGCAATATTCTTTAAGGTGCGTTCGGTTATTCAACACCGAGTTAGAGTGGAGTACAGGCAGATTCTAGTCACGTGACTTTGGAGTAAAGGGAGCGTTACATTTATTTATACCTGAACTGACCGACCAAGAGCGTTCGGAGCATAACGAAGGCAAACAGCTGGTATTTATTTTGGATTTTTTGCTGCTGATTTTATTCCTTGCAGTCCGCGGCTTCTGATTATCCCTAACAATATATTGATATTTTTATTATTTCAAGCAACAAAAGTAATAATAATGAACAATATATTTCAAGACGAAGATTATGAAGGAGTAAATAAACATCATAGAAAATATTGAAAACTGAAAAATTACTGTGCCCCATTTTAGGGTCAATCAATCAATAAAACATTTTCGCATGACGCCGGCCACATTTGAAGATCTGCTCAAGGAAGTACATGGTGTTTCCAATGCTGGAGTTATGAGGTTTCCACGAACAGAACTAGATAAAGAAGTAATGGTTACAATTTGGGACCTTGGAACTATCGAAAGTTTTAGGTAAATACTTGGGTGAATAATATACTTAATTCATAGGCCTCTTGTATATTTTGGAAGTCCTCAATAATGACTTCGGAATCCACATCATCCAAGTCTTCTAATTTTTAATAGTTTCATAATTTTCTTTGTTTTTGCAGATCAGTAGCGAATCGCTTTGGATTAATTTTTAACTAATAATAATAAAGACAATTCATCTCAGATGGCAATTTTGACAATTGACACTATTGAGATACCTACTCAACAAAATATTTCAGAGGTGCGTTCGATTATTAACTCCATCGAGTATAATTTACTAAATAGCGTTCGAAAATCGTAAAGTTGTGTATATTTTACTATAAGACTGTCGTTCGAAAATACCAGAGTATTCGCTACCGAGTTAACTCTCGTAACTCTACAAAATAGCTGGGTTTATTTAACTCCACAAAATTGACACAACTCTAGGGGATGGAAAATCTCTTTATGCTGTGTCTCACACTCTCACATCCAACCCAAGATTGAGATTATTTATGTGTATGTGTTTAATACTGTTCACTGATAATAGTTGCAATCTTGGAGAAACATATGGTCTACCAAGTTCATACTGTCCCACTCGAATTCTTAACCTACGACCTATTTTTAACAAAGCTGCTTCGAAACCATCACATGACCTTCGAATCTACCATTGTCATTCCCCACTATAAATACTAACATTTTATTTACAATTGGCGAACAAGATTCTAGAAAAGTTATCTGCTATTGTCAACAATATTTTTCTCCGGTTTTCATCAACTTCCATTGTTCTTGCCATTTTTAGTTTTTTTAACAAACAATAACATAACCTATATTTCCGATATCAGAACCTTCTGTCACTCGGACTTTGTAAACAACTCCAAATAAATTCCACACCGTTCGAATAAAACATGAATAGTACTTAACTCCAGAGTAAATTTAAGAAACCTTCAAATACTTTACTCTACTCTTGGAGTCTATAATCGAACGCACCTCAGGAGGTGGAACTTTCTGAGTGAGCTCCATTTACTCCACTCTGTATAGCCGAACGCAAGGGGAGTCACGCATCAAAAAGCCATACCCAACGGAGTCCGAGTGGAGTGACTCGTAGTGCACGGAGTGAGCAAGCCGAATCCACCTTTACAATTCATACAATCTCACTTTTAATGTGACGTTAAACGTTGATAATATGGCAACGTTGGAAAACTGATTGAAGCTGTCAACTGTGGGATTAGTTCATCGGGTGATTACACAGAACTATAACAGAACTCTATGTTATAGTTCTGTGGGTGATTACCTCACAACATGTTGCAATGGCGCTAAAAAGAAGCCATTTGAATTTTGCCGACTTTAAATATTTTTTTTCAAGTTTTAGAAAATAAAAAAAAAAGAAAATTAATTACCAACAGACTTTTCACAAGCTGAAGAATTCTTTAATAATATTTTGAAAATTTCGTGTCCTTGCCCATTCGGTAAACCTTTTGCGAACCAAACTCAGAGACAGTGTTCCAGAATAGCTAATGATGAATTACCTGAACATAAACGAAGTAACTGAATGCTGTTCATCACCAGTATAAAAATTATAAAAAATTGTTATGTTTGTGCAGTCAGAGGAATTTTCTATCTCATTTATCCAATAACTTCTGTATACTTAATTTTACTATGCACTTATGCATGCACACACAGCCCAGACCAGATCAGGATCAGTGCACAGTGCACTCGATTCACTCCGAAATAGCAGCGGCAATACGTATTTCCTGTTCGTGTCAACTTCATTTCATCATTTCCGGCCTCTAGTGAAGCAGATGCCGCGTAACGGATAACGCCATTTTCCTTTTATGATAGCTCCCAAAGAGGTGTGGTGGCGTCATTGATTGATGTTTTTACTGTATAATAATAGTCGGTCATGTTAAATAACTTTTGTTAGCTTTTCATTGGTACATATTTCGTATTTTTCTTGAATCTCGGATCATCTAAAAAGTGCTTTCGTAAGTTTCTTAAATCTAAAGTCCACCTCAAAAGAAATCGAACTTCTGCAATATGTGAGTATTGAGAATTTTATTTTTTCGATAGGTATTGACTTATTGTGTGTATAATTCAGTTATTGATTTATTTGACCCATTAACCTACTACAGGACGTTTGTAGTTGTAGCGTTGTTATATGAAAAAAATTCGTATGTACGGAAAAATGTCAGGATAATATGCCAGAGTGGCAAAGTTAGTATACAGGGTGAACCACTTTGCCTTTCAGATTTCAAAGGCACTCACTATTCGTTTGAAATGAAACTAAACGGTTTAATGCCTATAAAGTATGAAGGGCAATTTTTTTAAAATGATTCGATGCATATACATATACAGGGTGAACCAAGTATTTGCTTTTAGGATGATTTCAAAGGGACTATTTGTTTGAACTAAATCTAAACATTTTAGGAGTATGAAGGGCTAATTTTTTAAAGTTATTTCGATGCATACATATTTTTTCGTGTATACAGGGTGAACCAAGCATTTACTTTTCAGATGATTTCAAAGGAACTATTTGTTTGAAATGAAACTAAACATTTTACTGAGTATTAAGGGCAATTTTGGTAAATGCTCCCTGAAAATATAGTCGGCGCGCCGAACCCATAGAGCATTTTATATATGGTATGCACGTGAATCACTCTATTTGTTCGGCGCGCCGACTATAGCTGTTGACACTTATGTGTTTTTGCCTCCTGAACAAGAATCCGAAAGAAAAACGCGGTGGTCTGATACCGTGTCCGATATATATTGACTTTCTCCTTCAAGAGGTCATTTTTAGGCACCAAGTTTTTGCTCACCAAAGTCACTCACAATGTCTCCTTTTTACCAGCCTGGTAAATATTAAGTTACATCACCCATGCACTCCGAATATGGGGAAAACACTTTTCTTACGTGTTTTTGCCTCCTGAACACGAATCCGGAAGAAAAATGCGGCGGTCTCATACCGTTTCAGAGTTACATCGCTTTTTCCGAAATAAATTTCAACCACCGTTTTCTCGCACAAAATTCACTCAAAATGCCTCCTTCTTTTACCAGCATAAACAATACACCCTAAATCACTTATTTTCGGCACAACTTTGCACAAAATATCGTCGTTTTTATCGAAAAAGATCCTCCTTACACAGTCCGATTCATTTATTACCAACATGAAAAATTAAAAAAGTAAATAAATGTCATCTGTCAAAGAAATTAGAATTGTTCATTTGCAACTGTGTAAGGAGGATTTTTTCGATAAAAACGACGATATTTGTGCAAAGGCCGAAAATAATGATTTAGGTGTATGTTATGCTGAATAGAAGAGCTTGATGAGTTTTTGCGAGAAATGTTAAATGTATTTCGGAAAAAGCGATTACTCTGAAACGTATGAGATTTTCTTCCATTCGGTTCAGGAGGCAAAACACGTAAGAAAAGTGTTCTCCCCATATTCGGAGTGCATGGGTGATGTAACTTAATATTTACCACCAGCCTTAACTATAAACACCAAATCACTCATCGGAACAACTTTGCACAAAATATAGCCGGTTTTATTGAAAAAATAGTATTTCTTCAACAGTTACAAATAACCTAACTTTTCACATTTATAGTCTCATCTGTCAAATGTGAAAAGTTAGGTTACTGTTGAAAGAGTTTTTTTTTTCTAAAACCGGCTATATTTTGTGCAAAGTTGTACCGAAAATGAGTGTAGTTTAAGCTGGTAAAAAGAAGGAGGCATTGTGAGTGATTTTTGTGCTCGAAAACAATGCTTAAAAATGACCTTGAAGAAGGAGAAAGTCGATATATCTCGGAAACAGTATGAGGCCGTCGCGTTTTTCTTTCGGATACCTGTTTTGGAGGCAAAAACATGTAAGAAAAGTAAAACAGCTATTTTCAGGGAGCATGACCTCTAAACATCTATCGCATTTTTTTTGTTATTATTTCAAAGTACACACATTTCTTTCTGTATACAGAGTGAACCAAACATTCGCTTTTCAGATGATTTTAAAGGAACTATTTGTTTGAAATGAAACTAAACCATAGTCTATAGTTTCGTCACGTGATGGTAGAGAGCACTTTTCTGTACTGTTTCCTGACTAAAATCATTGTCACAAAGCTTACATTCAAATGGTATCAACATTTTAAAAATGATAAGTAAAGATATACATTGTTTTAAATTGTGTGCCATATAAAATGAAGAAATATGCAAAAAATATCTCTACAAGATAGTATTTAATTTGGTAATTTTTGTCAATTTGAATATCCTAACCATTTTGCAGGTCATTCGGTAGACAAAATAGCAGCAGTGGAGGAGGTAGAGGAGGTTCTTTTCGTGGCCGAGATAGTTTCTCCAACAGCACCTCTGACCGGACCTCCTTTGGAGGGGGAGGCGATTCTGGCAGTCGTTTCGGAAGCCGAGGGGGTGGCAGCGGAGGAGGTTATAGAGGTGGAAATGATAGTGGGGGTGGATACAGGGGTGGAAATGACAGCGGATTCAGGGGCGGAAGAGATGGGTTCCGTAGCGGAGGAGGTGGTGGTGGTAGAGGAGGTTTTAGGAGCGGAGGGGATTCTGGGGGCCGATTCGGGAGCCGTGGTGGAGGCAGAGGCTTCCAAGGAAATAACTTGTATAAACCCCAATGGGATAATATTCAGCTTCATCCTATCAAGAAAGACTTCTATGTTCCTCATCCTGCCGTAGCTAATCGTTCACCGTATGAGGTTGAGCAGTATCGTAAAGCAAAAGAAATTACAATGGATGGTGTAGCTCCCAATCCCATCCAGAATTTTAGTGAGGCCTGTTTTCCTGATTATGTCATGAAGGAAATTCAAAGTCAAGGTTATGATGCTCCCACTGCCATCCAAGCTCAAGGTTGGCCCATTGCTCTGAGCGGCATGGACATGGTTGGTATTGCACAAACAGGATCGGGAAAAACATTAGCTTATATCCTTCCTGCAATTGTGCATATCAATAATCAACCACAACTCAGTCGCGGCGAAGGCCCCATCGCATTAGTATTGGCTCCCACCAGAGAACTAGCCCAACAAATCCAACAAGTTGCTAGTGAATTTGGCAGTTCATCTTACGTACGGAACACTTGCATTTTTGGAGGTGCTCCCAAAGGGCCCCAGGCCAGGGACTTGGAGAGAGGAGTAGAAATTTGTATTGCCACCCCTGGTAGGCTCATTGATTTCCTTGAGAAGGGTACAACTAACTTGGAAAGATGCACATATTTGGTGTTAGACGAGGCCGATAGGATGTTGGATATGGGTTTCGAACCACAAATTCGTAAGATCCTCGAGCAAATCAGACCTGACAGGCAGACCCTCATGTGGTCTGCAACATGGCCAAAGGAAGTCAGAAAGTTGGCTTCAGATTTCTTGAAAGATTTTGTGCAGATCAATATTGGGTCTTTGCAGCTTTCAGCCAATCACAATATTCTCCAGATCGTCGATGTTTGTCAGGAACACGAAAAGGAATTCAAGTGAGTTGATGATTTATGTCTTATTCTTTCAACAGGATAATGCAGTTAATTTATGATTAACCCAGGTCCAGGTTCAATTCATTTCTAATTCATAATTAATGAAAACATTCAGTAAATATATTAGTGATTCTTCCTTAAATTGAAAAAATTAAGATTGGTTGCTTTTATTGAAAGTATTTGGAAAAGTACATATTGTTAATATTAATTTATGATTTCAGAATGTTTTGGTGTTTTTTTTTAGAATAGAGCATTGTCAGTGACGTAATCTGACAGTTTTCAAACAGCTGATAAGGGGGCAAGCAAACCTTTTTTCCATTAGAGTACGTGTGTCTTGTGAATTTTCTACATAAAACAATATCCTAAAAAATATTCTTACATTGTTGTGATCCTTAGTTTATAGTGAATATTGTGAAGTAAGTTCAAAAGTCTGTAGAGGTGTTATAAACATGAATTTATCCAGTTTAAAAATATGTTTTCATCATAACACACCAAATTAGTTTTTTTTTTTATATTTCATGAGGTTTATTATGAAATTTTGTGCTGTTATGTGGGTTGTAGTAACCGATCCAATCACAACGAATACGTGGGCTTTTTTTGATTTCCTTCCAGCGGCTTAATTAGGAAAATTATTAGATTTTTCAATGGAAAACTGAATATTACAATATATTAACAGATATGTTCAATAAATGTCACAAAGTTTATAAAAATCACAACAAATCCCTAACAAACTCCAAAAACGTTCATCACATACACAAACTCAAATGCTTTGTTGTCTCCTGATCAGCTGTAGTGATGGGCATAATCGAATTATTCCCATAATCGAATGATGAGTATTCGAGATATTCAAATAATCGAATTATCATTCGAATGAAATATCACTCGGACACTATAGATTTCAAAATATTTGTAGACAACATCATCCAAATTACGTTTCCGTACGCAAGATTTCGTCTCTTTCCCATTTCAATTAGTTCCAAAATAAGTAATTTCACACAATTATGATAATATCGTTGTGATAGCCATAACCAATACTTTTTCTTAACCTCTACTACAAATTCAATATTGAATCATTATTTAAACTCGTCATTCGAAATCATGAAGCATGTGATCATGATATCTCGGTACTCGTCGTTCGAGCATTTCACTCGGTACTGTATTTGAGTGATGAGTGATTTGAATCATTCGAATGAATATGTTCAAGTTCTAGATTTACGCAGCATAAATCAAATTAACGTTCCGAGTTGGTGATTTCTAGATGTGGGCGGTTTTTTCTCCCCTCTATCTGAACTGTGTGGATTTGATATTCGATTATATTTGTCATTCGTTGTGGAACAGACACTGATAACTTATCCGAGAACCAAATTACTCGGCAGTGCATTTGAATGACCTGATCATTCGAATGATTCTGGTCAAGTTCTCGAGATATCTCGAATGATTTCAATAATCGAATTATTGATTATTTTTCATTTGAATTAGCCCATCACTAATCAGCTGATGACCGCCATGTTGTGATGTCAGTTGACAGTGCTCAATTTTAATTTTACTTATTTCTACAGAAAACATTGTCAGATTATCAAAATAAGTGGCAAGTTTAAAATAACATCATAGAATTGGCTGTCTTTTTGCAGATGTTTTTATGAACTTGAAGTAGTAAAATAACAGGTCTATAAATTAACATGGCATTTAATTCAAAGTCTAAATTTCACAGTATGCGTTTCTTGTTGCCACCTACTTTAGGCCCGATTTCACCATAAGACAGATAAACGGCGTTTTACTAAACTCCGTTCTCACTAAACTCAGATTTTAATCTTGATAAACCTCGATCCAGTTTCACCGACACAAACAGACGAAAGCTATACCGAGTTTATTGAAACTTAGTTTAAGGACAGTCAAAAGCTGGTAACATAGTAAAATATGTATGTTTCTGTCATTTTTGCATGGATTTCGTTGTTTTGTAGAGGAGCCAAAGCCAAATGACAATATAACCTAAAAATTGAAAACCGATAACTTTCGTCTTTGGCTCATGTTTTGTGATATTTTTGTGGGTGTTCGGTTTTTGAAGAAACTTGATAAAAGTGACAATATCTTCTACAATAAATGTGAAAATATAATTCATCAAATAAATTCCTTCTTTGGACTTCATTCGGCACCCAGCTTATTGAATAAATCGGTACAACATATTTCCTTTACCAGAGTGAAAATGTCTGGAACAAACTACCATATTTCGTTAACTTATCAAACCAGTCTTTTCGTTTGATGGCATGTATCTAGGCTGCTTGCCTTCTCTGGGAGATTTCACAATGTGTTCTATTTCTTACAACAGCAGATGGAATTCTGATAACACGGTCAAAAATACAAACATGTACAATTTACCTGAAAAATCGTATTCAGCCGTCTTTTAATGCATCTTTATTGCATTTCACAACAGAACAATATGAAGGCATGATCATCTACGAATTAAACAATAACACATGTAACCCAACTACTGAATTATTTTTAAAATAGGTAAAAATGTTCAATTCTCCAACATAAACAAATCGGAAAAGTAAGGTTGTTTAACCTCCAATGTCAACCATCTGTCAAACGTGCACGAAACCAATGAATAAAACGTCGTTTAACTCCGTAACTGGCCAAGTGGAAACGCCGTTTAGAACTAAACGCGGTTTATAGTTCCTGGTGAAATCGAATATGACATGTAGAAAGCTTAATCTAAGTTTAATTCGAACAAAACTCGTTTAAAGAGGTTGGTGAAATCGGGCCTTAGTGCTGAAGTTTTCAAAGAATTCTTGATGTGATTGACATTGTGAATTATCTGGAAATGGTAAATGAGCTACAGTATTTTGGATTCTTTGTTATTTTCATCTTGCAAGTCAGTAATATTCATATAGGTCTTTTCCACCTTTTATTCTCTAGATTATTTATTTATCTATCTACAGCTGGTATATTATAAAGTCATAATGCTTCTGTTTACAAACATCTTATGACTCCAATCTAAACATGAACAGATGTTTCATAAATTTTCAGAAACTGTCCAACATCAAATAAGCCTGCAATTTAGGGAAAGTCTTCTTGTTTATAGCTGTGGAAAAAATGTAGTGCATTATTAGCCATATTAAACCGAAAGAAAAGCAATACAAGAGCACATCTTGAGTGTTGGCTTTTCTTTGAACATTCGTACAATAAATCATCATTTCAATTATGAGATATCCCCATTACAAAATAATTACTGGCTGGATCAATAAATCATGTTAATTAACAGAACAAAATATTTTGGTGGTTATTTATATTGATGAATGGGCCAGTCTCTGATAACGAGACATTTCATAATTATTTATAAGACTTCTTTATCAACTACAGTTTCAAATAATGATTATTTCTGCTGGTTACATATAATTTATATAGAAAATGCCTCATCATGAATGAAATATATTTCAGGCTCAATCAATTGCTGCAAGAGATAGGCAATCATACCGAACCAGGTTCGAAAATTCTTATATTTGTCGAAACAAAAAAGAAAGTAGAAGCCATCACTAGAATTATAAGGCGTTACGGATGGCAAGCTGTTAGCATGCATGGCGACAAGAGCCAACAGGAGCGTGATTATGTTCTCAACGAATTCAGACATGGAAAGTCTGCCATCTTGGTGGCTACCGACGTGGCTGCAAGAGGATTAGGTGAGCCTTCGATAAGACTTACTTGATATTCATAGCAAGCATCTAAGGAATCGAACCATGGGTAGTTTTCATGTGTATTTTGATGAAAGTTGTTCCAAGTATGGATTTTTTTCTTCAGTACCGATAGACTATAGTAGCATTTCTCGGATTACCAGACTGGTTGGATTTCACAGCTTTGTTAAAATTGATTAATAGGAAAAAATAAAAATGAATGGGTGAAAGGAAAAGGGGGTGAATGAGTGTAAAAAGCAAACCGAAAGAGTGAAATCTGTGATGAAAAAAAAAATGCTTATTTTTTACTAGCGAATTACTGCTGACTTGTCAAAGTTAAAAACTTATTTCGTAAAACTAAAACTTAACTGATCTGTTAAATTACATTTTAGGCTATGGTCAGTTTAGAGATTTAATCTTTAGCATGTTATTGTTTTGTGAATGGGACCAATTATTAACTGTCCTTCAAGTTTGAATGGGACTTCATGCTAACAAATAATCCCAATTAATTATTTTCATGGTATTGATGATAATAAAAATTCAAATATTCAAATTTAAATGATTTATCAACGATCTCATTCTTAAATCAGTACAAAATTTTCCACGGCGTGAATTTAAAAATTCCCAATAGCGTAAATCCCAAAAAGGTTTAAAAATTTCATTCTTAGCACCAAACAAGCTTTAATTGGAATTTGGAACATGAATAACAAAAGTAGATCTTTCCACTACATTTAAAATATGAGGGTTATGCATAATGCTGTGCAGACTATATGCCTTTATACGTTTTGATGTATTTCTTGCATTCACCATCCTTAGTTTTTTCTGAAAAATAATGCGAGAAATAGTAATTTTGATTTTAGTGACACTAAGATAAGCACTTGTTCATTCTTAATTTCAGTTCAACATAAACAAGGGAGAAATGCATATAACACAAACCTCCATTACAGTTCTAGTTCAGAATACTGCCAACCAATAATAAATCACCATTTGAAGTTTTATCATATCTATACTGTCTAGTAATGGGGATTTATCCTGTTGAGACAATAAATGTATTTTTTTTTACACGCTTTATATTAGCTTCACTTGTATGTTTGTAACTGACTCCTTTGGACTTGATTTTCACCCACTTCCAGACGTCCGAATGATTTGAAATTTGGCAGGTGTACATAATTCCGGTGACAATGCATTAAGAAATTTTTGTGTGAAAAAAAACCAAAATGGCGGCTCCAATATGGCGGACGAGTTTTGTGATTATGGTCCGATTCGCTTCAAAATTGGTATCTGAGGGTTTTCGTGGTCGGAGATTATGATTCTTTTGTCTAAATTGAATAATTCAAGATGGCGGCTCCAAAATGGGGCGAGTTTTGTGATTATGGTCCGATTCTATTCAAAATTGGTATGTGGGTTTTTGGGGTCAATATTATGATTCTTTTGAAAAATTCAAGATGGCGGCTCCAAAATGGTGGACGAGTTTTGTGATTATGGTCCGATTCTATTCAAAATTGGTATGTGGGGGTTTTTGGGGTCAAATATTATGATTCTTTCGTGAAAATTGAAAAATTCAAGATGGCGGCTCCAAAATGGTGGCCGAGTTTTGTGATTATGGTCCGATTCTATTCAAAATTGGTATGTGGGGGTTTTTGGAGTCGAATATTATGATTCTTTTGTGAAAATTGAAAAATTCAAGATGGCGGCTCCAAAATGGCGAACGAGTTTTGTGATTATGGTCCGATTTGCTTCAAAATTGGTATCTGTGGGTTTTTGTGGTCCGAGATTATGATTCTTTTGACAAAATTTAAAAATTCAAGATGGCGGCTCCAAAATGGTGGACGAGTTTTGGATTATTCATTTATTTTGTTTTATGATTCTTTGGTGAAAATTGAAAAATTCAAGATGGCGGCTCACTGATATATTGACAACGTTAAAATCTTTGAATGACTTCTAAAATCGAGATTTGACTATTAATACAGCTGTACACATTAATGATTTGGAAAATAATTACAGTTACTAATAGTAATCACGGAATTAATAGTAGATTAGAACAAATAATAGTTTAAAAAAATTAAAAACACACGCTTTTAAAAATAAACCAAACTAAAAAGTAGAAAATAAATAATAGTTTACCAAAACTAAAAAACACGCTTTTTATAAAAAAACGAATTAAAAAATAAATAAATAATAGTTTAAAAAACTAAAAAACGCTTTTATAGAAAACCAAACTAAAAAAATTGAAAATAAATTTTAATAAATTTGAATTAAGAATAGTGTAAATTTTTTAAAAAATTAAATTAAAAAAAAAAAAAAAAAATATTTTATTTAAAAAAAAGTGTGGGGTCTTAATTTGAATCTTAAAAGCACCCCTTTTTTAAAATAAAATATTTTTTTTCTTATTTACATTATTATTAATTAATGTTGAAGAGGGAAACATTCTCAATTAAATATTGATAGAAAGATTTTTCTGTGAATTGAAAAATCCACGATTAAAATGAAGTTATTTTTTGTGAATGTCTAACAGAAAACAACATGAATACCCCACAAGAGGTTATCTTGATGATGGAAGATAGTGACTAAAGTTTATCTTTCAGTCGCAGATGATTCCACATCTGATTTTATGAACATCCTGTTTATATTTTCAACAAATCAATATTAATTTATGTTTATTAAATTTTTTTACACTATTCTTAATTCAAATTTATTTTATATTTTTTTAGTTTGGTTTTCTATAAAAGCGTGTTTTTTAGTTTTTTAAAACTATTATTTATTTTTTAGTTCGGTTTTTTTATAAAAAAGCGTGTTATTTAGTTTTTTTGAACACTACAATAAAGGCAATTTTAAATTTTCATAATAAGTTTTTGCACATAATTAGAGCCAAGTTAACGAATATTATTATTTACTGGGTGTCGAATATGTGCAAAATAATAGTGGAATAGAGAGTCCATTTTTTTGCATTCATGAACTTTTGGTACTCAAATTCCTACAAGCTTTTTTGTCCAAGTTTCTTTCCCGGAGGACTAGAACTTTTGAGTAGTTTTACCAATTTGTAACTGGACATCCAAGTGAGAATTCTAGCATTTGAACTTTTTGTAAAAAAGGTAAAAATAGTTCTGTTTTATTTGAATACCCTTGTGATGCCATTGGTAAAGAACTGACATTTCATTGTGTTTCGGGTAGGTTCCTTTGAACTCGGGGCTAAGCAATGTTTATTTGTGAAGAGGGAGAAGGCCATTCAAATGAGTACATTTTTTCCAAAAGTATAAGAGGTGCCAAGGTTCTACTTGTAAGACTATTGAAAATTTATGTCATTGCAAATTGCGCTAAATATTGTTAAGCTGAGATTTAATTGCAAAAAATCCATACTAATTACCTTTTTTATGGAAATTTAGGAAGCATTTAATTTTTTGAAAAACATCTGGGTGACTTAAAATTAACTGATTACAGTGCCAAGTATTTCTATGATATATTAGGATAAAACTACTACTTTTGAAGTGTGGAAAGAAAAGTTAACGGAAGCAGCTGCCAATGATTTTCTTTGTTATTCATCTTCCAATTCCTTGGTTCATAGTTTTCTGCAAATGATTTGTTTGAATAAGTAATGAAACTTATTTGTTTTCTGATTTACCAATATCAATATTCTTAAAATGTAAGGGTATATATTAAGGTAAACTAGTTGTTGAGTAAATAATCAGTCTGGGTTATCCTTTTTTGTTTCAGAGGCACATGCAGGATGAGCGTACATAGCATACAAGTGCAAAAAAAAAGAAAAGTTGCTAATGATACGCCTTAGTTGTGTTCTTAACAAAAGGATGCAATTCTGTGTCTTGCGGTGCCTCTGGCTGGTAGAAGACCAATGGAAGATTTGATGTTTGGCCACATCAAAAATGGCACACGTTTGAACACAGATAATTTGACGGGGGCACACACTATAGATGATTTTATTTTTTGAAAAATCCAGACGTAAAATTCAATTCAAGATTTATTTTTTTGGTGCGCATTTCTCAGTTCGCAAGAAAATATACGGAACTTTGCTAAACTTTGAGTTTTGAAAAAAGTTCAATATTTCCACTAAAGCATTGTCTTATAGAGAATATAATCAAACGAAATTTTTTTTTCCAAAAAAAAATTCATTAATTTTTGCACTACATATTTGAAAAATCAGTTTGTGATCATTAAGAACTGGACCTTTCGAGAATTCATAAATTGGTCGCTTCAGATATTTTCCGAAAATTTCAAGTTGTGCCCCCACATAATGGAGCCGCAGCGCCACCCATCTTTCCAAATTGGTGGTGACATCAGCGGCCCCTTGCGCAAACGTATAGTAGCTCGGCAGTGTCCATCATCGAGGGACCCGAAACTTTGTCGCCGAGCTGCGAAACAGATGTCATTCAAATGAGAATTTGTCTTCCTGTCGGTCCTGCAGTTTTTTCCAAATGTGTATAATTTGGCAATGACGCGTACACAAATAGTAATAACGCGGTATATAGTAAAGAAACGGGAAAGTACGCGTCGCCACTGCAGCAGCCTACTACATACCATGCTACTATAGCTGTAACACTATGAATTGTTGTTTAAAAGCTTCAGAGCAACATGGATAAACATTCACTTTCATGGTTAGTATTCGTGTTTTATTATCAGAAAAATGTTTTGTTGTCATCTTTATTCTTGGTTATTTTCCATTTCTGGTTTCCTTGCGATATTTTGATGGAACTAAAGTTCAATCGGGAAACAGATATATATATATATATATATATAATATCAGACTGCTGCCATTTTGTTAAAGGAGATGAAATTGGTGAGGATTTCTATACGAGGGTTGACTGAAAAAATTCCGACCCAACAAAGATACAAAAGAAATTTTTTCCTCAAATTTATTTTTGTTTCTATATAGTTTCTTTGTAAGTTACACACTTCTTCCAGCGATGCTCCCATCTCTTTAACCCGTCCAAATAGTACTCGGAGTCTTTTCTCTGCAAAATAATTGTTTACGAAGGTCATTTATAAGGGGCTTGTGGCACGAGTGTTGGTTTTGTGTCAACTGTTTCCACCAAACGCGGGTTCGAATCCAGCAGCTGGTGAAAAAATTTTCAAGGTCCCAAGAGTGGTTTCGGATCCCACTATTAAAGGTAAGGTCCCCGTGATCGATCTTAACTCGTACAAGTTTTCATTAACTTCGAGGGTTGGTCAAACAACTAAGAAAGCGGTTGAAAACAATTTTACAATTTACACTTTTACAAAAAAAAAATTTGAACATCACTGCCCTCTGATCGCAACTTTTAGCTTAGGGAACAGAATAAAGTCGCTTAGGGCTAGATCAAGTAGTTCAAACCGTAATTAGTGGATTTTCACCATGGCAACCGCTGAGGTGTGAGACGGCGCATTGTCTTGATGAAATTATATTTTTTCTGCACATGCGTCCGTTTTTCCGCAATTTCTGTCTTTCGCTTTTTAAGTAATGATGCGTAGTATGCTCCTGTAATGGTTTTTCCTTTTTGAAGATAGTGGAGTACGATAATTCTATTACTATCCCAAAAACCAGTTTCCTTTTTTTGGGGCCGATTCCCCCTTTGCAGTCCACTCTTTTGACTGTATTTTTGTTTCTGGAGTATAATGGTGTATCCCAGTTTCATCTACAGTAATTAATCGGCGCCAAAACTCCAATTTATTGGTGCCTGTATTGGAAATGTTCATTCGAACAAGTTTTTGGTCTAATGTAAGCAAACGCTGCACCCAATGGGCGGACAGCTTTCTTATGCCTAATTCTTCATGCAATGTGTGACAAACACGTTCTTTGGACATATTCATAGCTTTTGCCATCAAATAAAGTCTAAACTGGTCTGGGACTGCCTCCAGAACCTCATCGAGCTGGCAAAACACAACAAGGTCACCTTGATGTGGGTGCCAGGTCATAGAGTCATTGAAGGCAACGTAAAAGCGGACCAGCTAGCTAGACAAGCATCTGAAACGCTATTCACTGGGCCAGAACCTGTGCATGGGATTAGCAAAACCGATGCAGGACCCTGATCGACGAGTGTATAAAAAGAAGACCCCAATGATATTGGGATCAAACTGTCGGGCAAATACACAGCAAAGTCATGGTAGGGCACCCAAACCGGACCCTGACGGCTGACCTTCTGAACCTGAACAGAACGAAGGCACGCATAATAGTAGGTCTGCTGACTGGACACTGCGGCCTAAGAAAACACCTACACACCATGGGAGTACGCAGGGAAACCGTGGAGTGTAGGCTATGTGATGAAGAGGAGGAAACAGCCTCTCATATTATCTTCGACTGTGACGCCCTAAGTAGAAGGCGACACAGAACCTTTGGAGAGATCAGCCTGGAAACAGGCATGAATCCGAAGAACCTTATTAACAGGCTACTAAACCTAATTAAAGGCACAAACCTGTTTGAATGAGGAACCACTGACGACAGAGTGATACAATAGACCCCCAGCTGGTTGCGTCAAGGGAAGCTAAGTGCCAACCCTGTCTCTGGCTCGTCAGCTTTCAACCAACCAGCCATCTTTCTCACTTTAATTCGACGGTCATCTTGCACCATTTGGTGAATTTTTGCCATGTTATGGTTGCAGTTTTGGGACATGTCCCGATCGTTCATATACCAAGTTGTCAAATTTCAAAGTGTTAATGATGGTCCCCGTACAAAGCGTCCACTTCTCTTTGGTTTGTGTAGGAATATTGCCTTTCGAATATTTAATGACAGCTCGATACTTGATGTTTTCCATTTTCATAAAAACATATCGACTCATTCAAAAGATTTTCAAACAACTGCCCATCCAAAATGACTGCAATTTTCGTGAGTACCTTTCAAAAGATGCCCAAACACATTCCCTAGCTATTGTTGACGAGTGCTGCCATCTTCATATTCAGGTCGGAAATTTTTCAGCTACCCTCGTATATCGAAAATCTATTGCAAATGACTTCCAACAAAATTGTGGAGATTTCAAATTTTTAAGGTAGTTCCACCAAGAGACAGTTGAATTAGGAAATTATTTTCGACAAAATCGAAAAATTTCAAAGGACTTTTCGATTTGAAACGCGAAAAAAATATTTTTTTTGAAGGGGGGCACTTGCCCCCAATCGACTCAGATAATTTCTTCGTTATAGAAAGTCGGCGACTCAATCAAAAAATTGATGTCCCCGAAAAGCGCAGCAAAAAAAAATTCAGATCCGCCCCCCCCCCTCACTAGAATCTTACATCATGGGAAAAAATTATCGTTTTTCGATAAAACTTCAATGGACTTTTTTGTAGTAGTTTTTGAACTTTTTGGGGGGGTATCGTTAAAATCGATGGGCTCAACTAGGAAGAGTTTTTTTTTCGCGTTCAGACCCTCAAATGGTCCCCCGTCCTTTAAAAAGTCCCTTGCCACAATCCGCATTTCTCTACGACCCCCCTTTAGGCTGTGCGCTTTCCCGTGGACTATTTTGAATAACGAGATAGTTTTGATTATATCTGTCAAACTAGATGGTCAATCACTTTGTTTTTTTTTTATAATATCTCTGTGATATCCTGCTCTAGCTCCTCCTCGTTTTTCATAAACTTCTTAATTTTAGTACTAACGGTAGAATTCATAATGTGCTGTTTGCCTATGCATGGTCCATATGTTACGTGTTAATTGAGTCAACTTCAATTATATATATCTCGGGTTCGGGATGGTGAAACTTGTTAAAATTTTATAGAGGTGTTGTTCACATGTTAAACAATACGTATGCCAAATTTTTATAGTTTCCTAATTCAACTGTCTTATGGCGGTACTACCTTAAGAGTGACTCGCGATATAATGTTTTGTATATTGCTGCACAATTATCAATTTCATCTCAATAAACAAGGAATAAATAAAATGCCTTTGTCCTTGAGAATTTGGGAGATATAAAATGGAAAATAATCAAAAATGTTTTCTACCGTTTGCAACATTTTCCCAAAAATCGCTTTCCAATTATCTAATTTTTTCAAAAAAATCAATGTTGATTATTCAAAACTAACATCACCTTTGAATGGTTTTATTTTGCATCGTGAAAACGGGAAAGTGATGCAGCATGAAAAATTGATCCTGGAATTACCTCTTTTATTCAATTATCTAGATGTGGAAGGGATAAAATATGTTATAAATTACGACTATCCAAATTCATCGGAGGATTACATCCATAGAATAGGCAGAACAGGACGTTCTGAAGCTACTGGCACATCGTATGCCTTCTTCACTCCTTCCAATTCCAGACAAGCAAGAGATCTCTTGTCTGTTCTCAAGGAAGCAAATCAGGTAAAGTAAAAATATGTGCTGAGATATGGATTAATTTTTTGCACATAATTAGAGCCAAGTTCATGAATATTATTATTTACTGGGTGTCGAATATGTGCAAAATAATAGTGGAATATAGAGTCCAATTTTGGTTTTCATTCAGTGTGAACTATTGGCACTCGAATTCCCATAGATTTTTTTGTCACAAGTTTGTTTCCTTTCATCTTGACTTCTAACTTGGTTTCGACCATTTTGCTGTGAAAACTGTACACAATGTGAAAATTCTTGCATTTTAACTTTAATTGCTGGGTTTTATTTGTATACCACACCAATGGAAAATAATATACGTTTCATTGTGTTTGGTATGGGCTCTTTTGAACTCAACTGTTTTGATTTTTTTAGATCAGTTTTTGAAAGGGACATTTTTAATCTGTCATCATTAACGTTTTATTGGAGAGCATTGTAACCTCCCTATCAAATAACATAGGCATCTAAACTAGAATGAACATTAACAAATGCACTCAGCGAGTTTACCATATTCGAGTTGTTTACTATATTCGTAGTTTGACAAATAAAATGAATGAATACACACTGAAAACTAAATACAAGCTCTCAAACTGTTGTTAGTTTCTCAGATATGAACTTCAACGTTGCCGGATTGACACGACATTATTGATTACTTGATTATTGCATTCATTACATGCTCCCCAACAAGTTGAAATAACTACTAGGAAACTTTCATCTAAAAAAACAAGGTTACGCCAACGTGGTTATTGTATTGAAACTACAGCAATGGGTAAACCTAAGTGCATATTATTAAGAATGGAAGTTGCCATCAACTGAACTTCTGTATAACCCATGTTATTTGATCGGAGAGATTCTAACCAATCTCCACTGAATCATAATAAAACACAGTTGCTTGATGCTCTTGGTTTTGAAACAGTTGATTACTCTTGTTTCGGACGTCCATCGTCTTAATGAATTTGAAAGGGTTTCACAACGCTTCAAATGCTTGTATTTGCAATCGTCTTCAGTATTCACCTGAAGACGATTGCAGATACAAGCATTCGAAACATTGTGAATACCTTTCAAATCCATTAAGACGATGGAAGTCCGAAAGAAGAGTAATCAAGTTACCACATCATCATCTACAACCTTCTAACAAGTTAAACCATTATTGAGGATCACAGATTTATATATTCTTATTTCTTCATGGTCCCAGTGTCTGACACTTTTGTCTATGACAATCAAAATGAATGAAAAATAGTTTTATCCAGAATGGAATGGTTTTGTAATTTAGAATACTTAGAATAACATATCGGGACAAATTTTCATTTAATAGATGACAAAAAAAAATGATAATAAAAACATTGTCTGGAATCTTCTCAGACTAATAATTATCGCATGCATGATAATTATTAGTCTGAGAAGATTCCAGGCAATGTTATTATTACCAGTTTTTTTGTCATCTATTGAATGTAAATTTGTTTTGATACGTTATTTTTGGTATTCTAGATATACAGGGTTTCCCTGGACTTCCTCTTTTCCTCTCGGGAATGTATAGATGGGGTCAAAATATGTACTGGTGATATATCTAAATTTTGGTGATTGACTAAACAAATGAATTCCTTCGATGAGCTTTCATGCGGGAGTCAATTATTTTGCTACAAAGTCAGGAACGGACTACCCCCGATGGTCTACACCCCAAAACTTTGAAATGACTGGGATTTGTCAATATGTTTTAACAAAACAAGGTTACCTGGACAATTTCCTGAATAAAAGTACTCGTGGAAAATCGATCGGAGCAACGATTATTGATAAAAATGCATTTTTGTTCGATGACATTCAACCTGAGATGTCTACCATTATTCGAAAAGATTAATTTGTAATGAAAATAGAAATAATAGCTACAATGTTCATAACGAATTTTTATCATGCAAACACGTTTACCTTACAAAACTCATGGTGTAAATAATCAATCGCAAGCCTCTTGCCAGCGCAAACACCCTCTCTGCACTTGAAATAGCATGCCAGGATCGTTTCGTATGGCTTCACAATGTAATGTAATTCTATTCAACAAGGCATCTCTGGTGTGAGTAGAGGTGTAGCGTAAACGAGGCTTTTTAGATGCCCCCACAGAAAGAAATCCAATGGATTTAAATCCGGAGACCGCGGTGGCCATGAATATGGCCCACCTCTACCAATCCATCTATTGGGGAAAATCTGGTTCAGATGGTCCCGCACAATTAAACTTAAATGAGGAGAAGCGCCATCATGCATAAACCACATATCTCTTCGGGTTTGCAATGGAACATGTTCCAAAAGTTCATTCAAATCATTCTGAATGAACTCCAAATAACGTTCTCCATTCAATCGGTCATGTAGAACGAATGGTCCTATAAGATGGTTTTCTATGATACCAACCCAAACATTCACATTGAATTTATTCACCGGATATTTTTCACCGATTCATGTGCAGCCGTTATTGTAGTTTATTCATTTGCTTTTTATTAGTTATGTCTTCCGACGTGCGTTTTTTCAGCTAAATTTATCTTTGGGTTAAAGATTTTTTCCCATGAAATTATACTTATCAGTGAAACTCCTCAACATTTAAGCTGTGAACACGAATTTGCAACATCCAAATGTTGAGTTTCATGAGATTCAGATAACACAACACGAAACGTTCTTATTCCACACGTACATACAAAATATGGACTGAATTCGATATTTCATAGTGGAGTAGCTTGTTAGTTCAAAAACACCACAAATCTACATAACTTGATATTTCATTTGAAAAAATATCTACATTGTGAATGAAACTTTCAACTAGGTACTGTACTTTTTGTTTACGACTTTATTTTAGCATATTTTGTATTATTCCTGTTATAAATGTTGTTGAATTAACGTTAGCATTAGTATTTCTACTGTGAAAATTTTTCATTTCAAATAATGGTGGACGATCGGGTTTGATGTCGTCGAGTAAAACTGCATTTTTATTCAGAAAATTGTCTACGTAACCTTATTTTGTTGAAAACTATTGAAAAATTATCTGTCATTTCAAAGTTTTGGGGTGTGGACCATCGGGGGTAGTCCGTTCCTGACACTCCTGCATGAAAGCTCATCGAAGGAATTCATTTGTTTAGTCAATCACCAAAATTTAGATGATTTTGAATAATCACTTTGAAAGTTATCAAAGAAAAACATTTTTCATTTTGTAACTTTGAGGGCCCGTAACTTGGTAACGAAGGCTTTTGGGAACAAAAGTTATATGAAGTACTGGTGATATTTTGACCCCATCCCCGAGAGGAAAAGAGGAAGTCCAGGGACACCCTGTATAAGATTCAAATTTGTCAGTAAAGTAACATTTTAAAAATGATTTGCCCAAAATGTTTCACAACAATAATATTAAAAATTATTCAAACAAGATAAACTTCGTTGGCGTTTTAGGAATCACTTCTGTTTCCTTTCAATTCAAAGTACATTTCTGTATTCTGAGTAGAATTTTCTCAGAGTGATCCTAAAAGAAACTTGCATGTTTTTTGAAATTATTTTCAAATTCATACAAATTGAACTAAATGTGGTTTCAGGTGATAAATCCCAAATTGGCTGAAATAGCTAACCGTTCATCGGGCTTTGGCAAAGGAGGCTTCAGCCGATACAGTGATGGTGGCGGAAGAGGTGGAAGGGGCGGTAGAGGAGGTGGTGGCGGAAGAGGCGGAGGTAGAGGCGGCAGTCGTGGAGGAAGTAGCTATGGCGGAGGCGGTAGTGATTTCAGGTCACGAGAAAGCTCCGGTAGACCGAGTAGATTCAGCGGAGGCCCTGGCGGTAGTAGCGGAGGAAGCAGACCGTCGAACGGTTATGGAAGTAGAGGATGTGAGTACTGATTGGGATTATTGTTTTACTTTGGTTGTCAATGGGAATACTTCTGCACATTTTCAAAAATTATCTCGACAGCAACACAAATAGTTATACAAATAGTATTTCCCAATTCATAACGTGCACGACGCTTTCGTTTCGGAGTTTAACACAGCACGGGCTCGGTTTATGTGACTGAGACATTTTTACGCCCAGAACAGGAATTTTGAAAAAAAAAATTTTGTGAGCTGTTACTACACTATCTTTGCGCACCGTGGCCTGAATGATATTTTTTTCTACCAATTTGAAAAACATCCCTGGCAAAGTGTTGAAAACAGGTTTCAACGCTCGGGCAGTCAACTTACCTTATTCAATTTTTACATTCTTTCTCAGTTGAAATTTTTGTCTTGGTGTACATAGTAATGAGTCCCAAGGGACTCTCTAGAAATGTGAAAAACTCATTCTGGTTTTATAATTGTTGTTTCTTTTTCAGCTTATTGAAGAAGTTTTAGCCAAAAAGAATAGTTCTCCCTACAGTATTTTTCTTCAGGTGCATTCCTTGTACTGTACGTCCATGGATTTTGAAAATGCATCAGTTTCATTTATCGAATTATACTTGAGAATATTTTAACATGTCTGGGGCATGTTTTCGAAAGAATTTGAGATTTAGGGAATTCTATGTTAAATTCATATAACTGTGATTAGATCAAACTTTCGGTTGGTTGATGACTGTAATGTAATAATTTTAAGATAATAAATAATTTGTACTTGTACAAGGTGTTTTATTTATTAGGAGTTGCAGAATAGATAAGAACTTTTTTTTTAAATATCTAATTTATTTCACTGTACAACAAACAAAACGCCAGAACTTCACATTTAGAAATTCTGGTGAGTAATACATAAATTTTTAAAATATAAATATACGTCTTGCACAACAAGAAATTATGAGAATTCAGAAATGCTTGCTGATCATAATTATGGCTAGAAATGGGGAATGTAATATTTGAAGAAAAAACATTACCATATTCTTCGGAAACCTCGTCATTTTTATCCTGTGAATCGGGACATTTGATTAAAAACTAATCTATACAAATTTCAAGACGACACAGCATGTCACTCTAATAATCTCTTCGAGGTGTGATATAAGGATACATACAAACAAGACCTGCCAAAATTGGTTACACTGAAAGATACAAAATGTAATTGTTTTTAGTTTGTTTTGGTTTATCCAGTCGTCACCTTGGGAAAACTTGCCTCATTACTTTAGCTTGGGATTTGAAATGAATATTGGCATTTGTGAAGGTGAATCACAGAGAAAACGATTGGCAAGTTCAAGTATCCCTATACCTTGGTGAAATTGCAAAAAATTAATTTCATTATCTTGAAATTTGTTGAGAAGCAACCTCAGGTTTATTTTATATTGTTTCTATGAACTGAGCCATCACAATGGTTGAATAATTCTATTTTTCTGAAGGGCAAAAAATAACTATTTTTTAATTAGCAGTTTTTTATGTCCTGGTGTTGCCTCTCAAAATATTGCATATTAAAGCGACTTTTTTCCATTCAACTGTGCCGGAGAGATTTACATTTCCAATTTTCCAAACCAAAGTGAAAATATATTTGTATGTGGAAACTTACATATAATTTTTAGAATCGATAAACAATTGAAAAAATAAAACTCTTCTATAATAAATTGTCATTCTCTCATATAGATGCTATATTATTAATATCAACTTTATGAATTAAGGTAGTTCCACCACGAAACAGTTGAATTAGGAAATTATTTTCGACGGAATCGCAAAAATTCAAACGATTTTTCGATTTAAAACGTGAAAAAAAAAACTTTTTGAGGGTGGGCACTTGCCTCAATCGACTCTAGAAAATTTCTTCATTATAGAAAGTTGGCGACTCAAAAATTGATGTCCCCGAAAAGCGCAGCAAAAAAAATTTTTAACCCCCCCCCCTCACTAGAAATCATACGTCACGGGAAAAAATTATCGTTTTTCGATAAAACTTCAATAGACTTTTTTGTAGTACTCTTTTTAAACTTGGGGGGGGGAAGGGGGGTATCGTTAAAATTGATGGGGTCAACTAAGAGTTTTTTTTCGCGTTCAGACCCTCAAATGGTCCCCCGTCCTTCTTTAAAAAGTCCCCTGGCACAATCCGCATTTCTCTACGACCCCCCCTTTAGGCTGTGCGCTTCCCCATGGACTATTTTGAATAACAAGAGTAGTTTTGATTATATCTGTCAAACTAGATGGTCAATCACTTTGATTTTTTTTTCACAATATCTGTGATATCCTGCTCTAGCTGCCCGTTTTTCATAAACTTCTTAATTTTAGAACTAACGGTAGAATTAATAATGTGCGCTTCTCCATCCACGGGGAAGCACACAGCCTAAAGGGGGGGTCGTAGAGAAATGCGGATTGTGCCAGGGGACTTTTTAAAGAAGGACGGGGGACCATTTAAGGGTCTGAACGTGAATAAAAAACTCCTCCTAGTTGACCCCATTGAAGTTTTAACGGAATACGATAATTTTTTCCCATGACGTATGGTTTCTAGTGGGGGGGGGTCTGAATTTTTTTTTTGCTGCGCTTTTCGGGTACATCAATTTTTTGAGTCGCTGACTTTCAATAACAAAGAAATTTTCTAGAGTCGATTGGGGGGGCAAGTGCCCCCCTTCAAAAAAATTATTTGTTCGTGTTTCAAATCGAAAAGTTTTTTGAAATTTTTCGATTTTGTCGAAAATAATTTCCTAATTCAACTGTCTCGTGGCGGAACTACCTTAATATCAACTTAATGAATTAATCAAATCACAGCATAACGAAACTTAATTTCAAGAATGAATTGTATGGAATGTGCCAAAATGCAATTGAATAAAAAAACAATGTCGGAGCACAACTTATCTGATGAAAAGTATATAAATTACATGCAAACTGACCATGTAACCAATGTTAACCCCAGCACTGGAAATAAAACCTCAAAAGACGTGTGTCAACTACCTCTCAATAAATATGGCTCCTGTTTAAAGCATTGGCAACGCTCTGGAAATGGGTAGGAGGGTATTCTGAGGTGATGTAGCCATAACTACGCTTCAACCACCTACTGCCACCCTAGGCGAAAACGACCTAGAGGCTAACTGCAGTAGAGAAAAATACTGCTGTTCTTTCTGCCACTGTCGAGTACCAACATGCAGCTTCAAGATTTAAAAGAGTACTGCACCTAAGTACATTTTTTCTTTTGTGCTTCACGGAAATGCCCACTCAAATACCAGAAACATTCCCTACTTTGCTGTGCTGTAAAAGTGGTGTGCTCTACACTTTGCCAGTTTCATGTCTTTATTGGATCTTCAAATTTCATCATGTGGGGATAACATCAGTTTAATACGAAGGCGTAGAAGGGCCAACAACAAAATATTTTTAAAAACATTTGGAATTGCCACTATGAAGTGACAATTGTCACTTTGAACTGACAATTGTCACTTCGAAGTGACAATTGTCACTTACGAAAACATTTGGAATTGTCACTTCGAAGTGACAATTGTCACTTCAAAGTGGCAATTGTCAGTTCGAAGTGACAATTGTCTCTTCAAAGTGGCAATTCCAAATGTTTTTGAAAATATTTTGTCGTTGGCCCTTCTACGCCTTTGTAGGTTAAGGAGGAAATTGTAAAATTTCAACTTGTATTAGCGGAATAAACTTGGTGATAGTTGCCAACAAGTCCAAATAAAAAATGAACATACTAAAACATAAGCTACAGTCACTATTCTTTTTTGCGAAGGAAGTAGTCCATTCTCAAAGTGGAAAATCAATATTTCGGTGCAGAATCACACAAAGTCGTCTCCACTACGTTTAATTTCAAACAGTTAGGTATCAAAACCAAACTTTGGGAACATTTAATCAAGTCCGAACTCTTGATGATTGATATATCTTCAGTAACTTTACTGAAGATGGACGTATATCCATCTGAAATATGTATAATAATATCATCAAGAGTTCGGACTTGATTCCTATCTTGGAAAAAAAAAATATCCAAAGTTTGGTTTTAATACCTAACTATTGGAAATTAAACTTTGTGTGATTCTTCCCCAAACTATTCTTTTTGTTCAAGAAATATGAATCATTCTTAATAGATGATTCAGTTACCTTTTTGAATTAAAATACAAATTTTATATTTTTTGCAATATAAGATACAATTAAAAATTCAGCTGCAAGGGTTTTTTCAAGAGTTTAAAAAAATAACTGATCTTGAGAATTTGCTTCATTTAGAGCTTCACACTACTGTTCTCTGAAAATAGCTGTTTTGCCTCCTAAATACGAATCCGGAAGAAAAAACGCGGCGGCAACTACACGGACAGAATTTGCAGCTTGTTTCACGCTCAAATAGAAACCGTGCCTACAAACTAGATGAACGGAATATACTTGGACGTAGATTTTAATTCCGTCGGCGTGAAAGTGTAGAACAATACAAGTCGCGGGGAAATCGCCACCGCCACAATATGCTGGAAACAAAATGCATTGTTTAGTACCGAGCAAACTTCGCGAGGCGACGGAAATACAGGCTGGTGAAACATGTTTGAAACCGATAAATTTATTTGCGAAGTAGAAAAGGGTCCTTGCATTGTACAATATAAATATGAAGGAGTGTGGGAAGAACTGGCAATAGCTATGTATGGAATGAGTTACGAGGTCGAACTACTGGCAAAATCAATGTATATTGTTTTGCTTGAATGTACTCGACGGACAAAACCCCTTACGTTTTGATGCGTCAAACTCTGCGGAAATATCGTCGCGTGAAATACGCCGCGAAAATTCCGTCTGTGTAGTTTGAGTCTTAAAGCTCGTTTTTGTTCTAGAACATGTGATTTTCAAGCACCATTTTCTCCCACCAAAATATCTCAAAATGCCTCCTTTTAACCAGCATAAACTACAAACACTAAATCACTGATTTTCGCTACAATTTGGCACAAAATACTGCAGGTTCTAGCGAAAAATTCATCTTTTTTCTACGCATACATCCTAACCTCTCCTAGCATCATCAACAAACAAACAACCTAACCTCAATCTGAGAGGTTGAATGTATGTGTTGAAGAAGAAGGAATTTTGTGCCGAAAATGAGAAATTTAGTGTTTGTAGTTTATGCTGAATAAAAGAAGGAGGCATTTTGAGTGATTTTTGCGCGAGCAAACGGTGCTTGAAAACTCGAAAACAGTAGGAGGCCGTCGCGTTTTTCCGGCGCCAGATTACTGTTCAGCAGGCAATAATACGTAAGAAAAGTCATGCAGCAGAGAACAGTATTTTAGCATACCACTACTTTCAGGGAGCTGGAGTGCAGTAACTTTGTTTAGCAATTCATCTATAAATTTTAATAGGTTAATGTGTTAAATTTCAAAGTTATTTAAAAACATTGCCATTAACCTTTCCGCGAAAGAGCGGTATATTTTGAGTACCCAGATGTGCAGTTATTTAACAAATATTTGCTAAATAATTTTTCTGCATCTTTTCCCTTCACGTAATCTTATAAAAAGCATCCCTAATGCCTTTTCTTAAAAAATTATAGAAATATTTTTAAAATTTCCACGAAATATTAATTTTATTTTTCGATTAAGTTTATATCAATGATAAAAACATCAAATTATTAGCGTTTTATTGCATACCTTCGTATAACTATGTAACTAGTACATAATACAGAACTTTATAGGAAAAGTTGAAATTTATGAAAAAAAAGGTATTGTATTATTTCTGTGAATTCAATTACTTAAAAACAAAGTCCAACAGCACTTGAGTCATACACGTCTCAGAGAGCAAACGTTCATTTGGGGTGGATGAAAAATATTAATGTTATTCTACCGGAACCAAGACACGATCGGCTGTGAGGAAATGGCAACAGTGAAATGATGAGCGCGTGATGAAGTACGGAAAGCATCAGTATCAACTGGCTCAAGAAGCATGGAGATAAACGTTGACTGTGCGGTGTTGCCACGATTTCAGTGCCGTCTCTATACGTGTAGTGGACCTACCTCGCATAAGGTTTGATTTGTGCAGGACCTTCAGAGTGTACAGGCTCTGTCATAAGTTCGAGACCGGCAGCATCATATTAGCATTGGATTTTAACGTACGCAGAGTCCGAAACTTTTGGCTGATACGTGTACATACAGAGATACCTTAAATGTTAATAACAATTAAGCAATGATAGTTGCGAGTAGGAAACATAACAGGATATAAATACCGTCTTTTGTATGATAGCACAGTTGATTTCCTGGTACTATTTTTGTTCCGAAAAAATCTCTATTGATTGGCCTACTCATAAAAGATGTGTTGTTTGAAAATGTTTTGAAATATTATTTTTGTGAATTAATGTTGTGAATTTTGATTTATTTATTGGACAATGACAGATGAGTATGTTTTACTGTATCATTATCAGATTAGCACTTTAAAGTGCCTGCTTATTATGGACTCAAAACAGTGTCATACATCAAACGTTTATGGTTTTCCACAGTTTTTGAATTATTTTGCTGGGGTATCTCAGTTGCCCCACACAGCCGAAACATAACTTTTTGTAGCATGGTCACGGAAAGGTTAAACTAAGGGACTATCAAATCAATAGAAGCATTACCAATTTTATTTTCATTGAAGTAATATAATAAATAAGACTGAAATATATGATTTAGATGGCCTTTGTTGTTAATTGTTTGGACAAGTTTCGATTTTCCATTTCCTCCGAGAAAAAGCGAGAATATTTTCAATACAAAACAGCATAACCTATTATCCGTATTTCAGATTTGTTGTGCCTAATACTAATATAAAATGATGGAAATACTATTGAGTTAGTACGTACCAAACTTGATTAACTTTAAAAAATATGGCATTTGTACCATCTACAAAAAAAATACAAGGAATCCCAACAAAATTGTATTTACATATATCTTTCTAAAATGAAACGATGCCTTGAATTTGATACAAATTGTGGAAGTTTTCATTATTATGATATATCCGAAGAGGAATTGGCATAATCATACATGATGCCATAATATAATTTTTGGAATATTTTCTACTCTTTCAGCGGTTTCAGTAACCAAGATCAGAAATTGCACTTTTAGGTTTTCTAAACCGATAGACCTTCCACACTATTGTGTATCAAACCCAAACATTCACGCCCTGTCGACTGGGCACTGAGTATCACATTAAATATTTCTCCGAACATACACACATATATAAATTATAACGAGATCAATACTAAAAAATAAAAATAAAGACTAGGAATGTGGAGACTAGGGAATGTTTAGATAACGACCTTACCTATAACCGTCGGTTCTTCTTTCAGAAACGTACTTGATCTCTGCATTGTCGGTGGAGGTTCTTGTACCGGCTTGGCGGATTTAACTGGTTTAGCCAATTGAACCAGTTTAGCTGATTGAACCGGTTTAGCTGACTGAACCGGTTTAACAGACTGAATCGGTTTGGCTGAATGACCGCCTTTAACTAACCTCCTGGGGGACTGACTTGAATCTTTCATCGGTGAAGGACTCCTAATATACGCTTAAAAATAAAGAAAAAAAAAATTATGTCATCTTATGCATTTTTGTAGAGTAATTTTTAGATCAATTATGGGTTTCCGTATTTGAGGACTGAAAATTATATATTTTAATTGGAAAAAGCACCTGTGACATTAATGAAATGCCATAATACAAATTCCTTTGGATCCTGGAATTAACCTCTAAGATGAAGTTATATCAATTAATCTGAAAGTGTCGTATCAGTTCACATACACGCAAGAATTGTTGTGACATTAATGAAATGCCATAATACAAATTCCTTTGGATCCTGGAATTAACCTCTAAGATGAAGTTATATCAATTAATCTGAAAGTGTCGTATCAGTTCACATACACGCAAGAATTGTTGTGACATTAATGAAATGCCATAATACAAATTCCTTTGGATCCTGGAATTAACCTCTAAGATGAAGTTATATCAATTAATCTGAAAGTGTCGTATCAGTTCACATACACGCAAGAATTGTTGTGACATTAATGAAATGCCATAATACAAATTCCTTTGGATCCTGGAATTAACCTCTAAGATGAAGTTATATCAATCAATCTGAAAGTGTCGTATCAGTTCACATACACGCAAGAATTGTTGATAAATAAATGCCGTTGAGGACAATATTCATTTCTATCACATTTTTCAATAAAAATTTAAATTTAAAAGATTGAGTAAAAACTTTTTAACAAAAAATTAAGCCGACGAAATACTGAACTGAAAAGTAAAAAATAAAATAAACCTTCTTAGTCTCAATAACTAAGCTTCTAAACTAATGTAAGTAACTAATTTTGAGTCGGCGCCAAACAAACGAGCAAATGAATTAGGTAAGGCGTAAAATGATGGCATCGAGTTGGGCGGTGACATTCTGATAATTTGTTTGAAGTAATTTAATGATGTTCATTATTGTTGTTTGGCCCGACTCAAAATTAGTTACTTACATTAGTTTAGGAGCTTAGTTACTGAGACTAAGAAGGTTTATTTTATTTTTTACTTTTCAGTTCCGTATTTCGTCGGTTTAATTTTTTGTTAAAAAGTTTATTTTTCAATTTTTTGTGGCTGAAATCTACTAATTACTAACTGCTTGTTTTTTGATTACTTCCGAAATACTTACTTACCCACCTTACTTCAACTATTAGCAGTTAAATAATATATATATAAATTATTTTTGTTGTTCTGGTTAGTTTATTTCATTACTTTGTATATCATTCCATCCTCTCATATACGGTGATAATGAAACTCCCAAATGATCTTGTTTCAAAAAAATTTCAGGAATTTCCTTCCATCAATTCAGAACTCCCAACCGAACGCGTACTGGGTATACAATGGGATCCAGAAAATGACACATTCATTTTACGACTGAATTCTGACAAAATTTCAAAAATGATTATAGATAGTAATGAAATTCAACAAAAATATTGGATATTTGGGTTGAGCAATCTAGTGAAGAAAGTATGGCGAAAATATTCGAAGTGTAAGGTTGACAATCTTCCCAGAGTTCCAATGATGACTATCCTGAAAGAACAAGCTCCGAGTGAAGAAGTTATCAAAACTCTATTTCTCGAAGTTGAGAATATCTTGAATCACCGACCATTGACTGAGGTATCGTTAGACCATGCAGATGACGAAGCTATAACTCCAAATCACTTTTTACTTGGACCTAAGCATAAATCAGACCCAAATATTCTGAGTGTTGGACAGATAGATGGAAAATTCCTCAAGAAGCAGTGGAGAATATCAGGAGATTTGACAAATAAGTTCTGGAGAAGATGGATCCGGGAATATCTTCCTATACTCCGAACCAGAAATAGGTGGTATTCCGAAACAGAACCAGTGAAAATAGACGACATCGTTATCATAGTAGACGACCAATCTCCAAGAAACTTATGGCTGGAGGGAATTATTACCACAACATTTCCTGGAAGAGATGGACGTGTTAGGGTGGCAGATGTCAAAACGAAAAACGGTGTTTTCCGCAGACCAGTCAGCAAGCTCTGTCCCCTGGATATCCGTCAGGATAAAATGGAGCTGAATGAATGAACTAAGTTTTTCATTGGGGGGAGAATGTTATAATGTTAATGTTACTTTCTGTTTTACATGGTATATATTGTAATTGAGATGACAGTAGAATTAAAGTTTTTATCTGACTGAAATTGAGTTGTCAAAGTATTTCAAAGAAAACGACTTTAAATCAATAAAACCAGCGAATAAACTCTTGAAAACATTCAAGGGTGCATATTGCAGACGCAATACCCTATCTGATAAAAGAAGAATCATCCAAATCGAAGAACCCAGTACAAAGTTATGCCTGATAGAATCGGTTAACGGACCAGAATTCAGAGGGCGAGTGATCAATATCCTTCATTTTGCTACCCTTAGGGGTGGATTTCATCTTTTATAATCAAATGGGACCAACTTCGAAGTACACCCTATCCACTGAATAAAGAATTATCGGAATCGGACGTCTCAGTAGAAAGTTATGCGTGGTAATACATAAAAAAAAAAAAAATATACGCGTCGACTAGAGAACCTCTTCCTTTTTGGTTTCGTCGGTTAAAAAATTATTGAATTTTGAATAAATAATTATTTGGATAATTTTTTTTTTAATATAATAATAATGACTCTTATTGAATCAAATTACAATGATCCAATAGGCTATTATTATTATTATGTAGAATTTGCGTCCTTCAAGTTAATTGGAGATTTGGTTCAGCGGAAACAAGGACAATAAAAGTGGTCCAAATTTTAAAATTGCCGACGTTTCGACGTTTATTTATAGTCTTCTTCAGGGCTAAAAATACATATGGGTTTACAATACATATTAAAATTCATTATAAAGATAACCATAATAGGACACACAATAATGAATAAAACAGATTCACGAAAGTAATGTGTTAAAAAAATATAATTTAGTAGAGCAATAATAAACTATGCTTTATAAATGAAACAAATAGAGATCTCTGTTCGGGAATCTGTTTTATTCATTATTGGTGTCATATTATGGTTATCTTTATAATGAATTTTAATATGTTTAGTAAACCCATATATATTTTTAGCCCTGGAGAAAATTAGGACCACTTTTATTGTCCTTGTTCCCGCTAAACCAAATCTCCAATTATTATTATTAGTACAAACAAACGGTTTATTTTTACTATAATTTCGTTGGTATCTTGAGTGAATATTTGGAAGGCAGTTAAATTCAGTGCATATTCACTCATGGAGAGGTTGTGTGATCCTAACCTCACTTTTTGTGCACCGCAAGAAAACGAACAAACGGACAGACAAGGAAACAAGTTAATATTGTATTGCCATCCAGTTCTGAGCTATTTCTGATGTTTCAAGTCTCTAGCTCATCGGTAAGATAGTTTAAAATCGATTGCAAGATTTGTGCCGGACAGACACAAATGTTTTTGCGTTAACTTCGACAAAGGCAGATTTCTCATTCTCGGACCCAATGCGGGGCTCTCTAGTGTCTGTATTAGGTTTAGTAATGTTGCATTCATTATACTGAATTGTTTTTCACTGTTAGCATGTTTGGAAATGCAGAAATTCGCTTTTTCTGCCTGTACCCTATAAAACGATAGTTAAGTCTGCATCACACCCAGTGTGTAATTCCACCTCACTCATTCGATGGACACACTCTAGAACAAATAACACCGTCCACTCGTCTCCGGTATGGAGAGATTGTGTGCACATAACCTCACTTTTTGTGGTTCGTAAAAAAAAACAAGCAGACAGACAAGAAAACGAGTTAATATTATATTGTCATCCAGTTCTTAGCTATTTCCGAAGTTTCAAGTCCCTAGCTCATTGGGAAGTTAGTTTAAAATGGATTGCAAGATTTGTACCGGACAGACATGAAAGTGGCCTAATATAAACGTTGTAAAATCTCAATTGAGTACAACTTTGTGATGTAATCACAGCAAAGTTTATAGTTGCGAAAACTCACCCCTGACTGGCGAGGTCACCTGACTGTCCAACTTTCTTGGTGAACTCAACCTACTGTCGCTTTTCAGCGGAGAGCTTGCTCTGCTATCGGGTCTCTTTGTAGCCAACGAAGACGGGGCGTCATTCTTTCCCCTGCTCGGATTCCTTGAAACGGTCACAGACGTCCTCTTGGATGGAACCGGCTTCGGAACGGAATTTTGCATAGGCGACTTAACGTTGGTCGGTTTTGGAGGAGCCCTAACTGGGGGCGCCTTGGTGTTTTTAGAGATGGCGGCAGACTTGGCAGCGCTGGCGGCAGTCGGCTGCGTTAAGGTACTTCGGCGGTGCGTGGATGGACTGGGGGGCACTTGGGGGGCCTTGGCAGCCAACAAAAGGCTTCGACGGAGAGATGGATTGGTATTAGGCACATTAGGTCTGCCTTGGGAATTTATGCCGGGACTGGAGTTCCTGGAGGAGTCCGAAGAGCTCAACGAAGGCGTGTGGTGGTTTGTTTTGGAGACTGGGCGGGGTTTTTTGTTATGTAAGGGGGTCGCCCTTGGTAGCCGACTCGTTGGTTCCATGCTGGGAGTCAGCTCTTTGATTCGTGATCTATTGACGAAAAGTAGAATAATAATAAAGTTTATTCATCCCGAGAAACGTACATGTTTATGAAGGGACAAAGATAAAATACAATGATTATCATATGTTAAATATGGGAGCTCAATCTCACAACCAATGGAAGTACCATCAGGTGTACCACAGGGATCTCATATGGGACCTCTATTATTCAATCTCTTTGTCAATGACCTCTCTGATGTTATTATCAACGGTTCCTACCTAATGTTTGCCGATGATCTGAAGATGTTTAGAACAGTTCAAAGCATTTCTGATGCCGAGAGTTTGCAGTTGGATCTCAATAACCTTTCCAGATGGTGCAATATCAATTTATTAAAACAAAATTTAGAAAAATGTAAAAGAATAACTTTCATGCGAAGTCATGCTCCTCTTGACTATTTGTACAGAGTCAATGACTCAAACTTGTCAGCGACACCATTAAAGATTTAGTAGTAATATTCGACTCGAAAATGACCTTCAAACATCACATAACTGAAACCTCATCTCGTGCTCGTAAAATGTTAGGCTTCTTACTTCGTTCCGCCAGAGAATTGTCCATTAACGCTCTCAAAATTATATATTGTGCACAGGTGAGATCTATACTTGAGTATAACTCTATAATTTGGTCTCCATGTTACAAAATCGATTCTGATCTTTTAGAGGGTTGTCAAAATAGATTCTTAAGAAACTGTGCATACCGCTTGGGATTAAATAGAGACGAATATAGCTATCCTCAAATATTATATATTTTAAATATGAATTCCCTGACACATAGAAGAATGGACATTGATCTGGTATTTCTTCATAAAATCTTAAATGGCCACATCGATTCTCCTGAAATTTTGGAGCTAACTTCACTTTCTGCAAACTCGAGGAGAAACAGAAACAGTGATATCTTCAAGATACCATTTTGTAGGAGGAATTAGGGCCAAAATAAGCAGTTATCTAACTGGTCGTTCTCAGTTAGAGTAAATAGTACAGTTTCAGAACCTTTTTTGGTGAAATCAGGTGTACCACAGGGATCCCACTGCGGGCCTTTGTTGTTCTGCCTCTTTATAAATGACATTAATTCAAATATTAATAATTCAAAATTCCTACTATTTGCCGACGATCTGAAAATTTTCAAGGTCATAGAGAGTGCTCATGATGCCAATCTTCTTCAGAGTGGTATAAATTGCATTTCCGATTGGTGTGAAGCAAACGGCCTTCATCTCAATACGAAGAAATGCTACTTAATGGTATTTAGTAGATCTCGTTCACCTGTTAATTTTTATAACTTTTTAAATAATGAGATTTTGGAATGTAAACCAGAGTGTAAGGATTTGGGTATATTGTTAGATAGCAAGCTTTGTTTCAACAACCATGTGAACTCGGTATCTATAAAAGCTTTAAAAATGCTTGGCTTTATTGTGAGATCGTCAACTAACCTTTCTCCTTTCATCACAAAAATTTTATATTGCTCTTTAGTACGATCTATCGTAGAGTATAACACCATAATCTGGAGTCCCTACTACATTAAATATACACAACAAGTAGAAAATGTGCAAAATAAATTTCTAAGGACCAAGGCTTTCAAACTAGTCCTAGTTGTAGGCGAATATAATTACAGGGAAGTGATGAATATATTATCTTTATCAAGTCTGGATGATAGACGAATAATTACATCATTAGTGTATCTTTACAAAATGATTTCTGGTATTAATCATTGTCCAGAAATTCTCTCCCTCATATCTTTCAAGGTTCCACGTAGGTCCACTAGACAAATAAAATTATTCGTTACACCATATCATTCAACTAACTATGGTTACAACTCTCCTATATCGAAAATGTTAAGACTGGGAAATAACTATTGTGATAAAATTGATTTTTAAGAATCAAGTCTCTCGCGCATTGCTCATTTGAATGTAGCTCATTAGTTCATATTGTTAATTATGTTTATTGTCATCATTGTCCTATACCGTGTGTAACAGGATCATGGTACACCCCCCGTATCTCCTTTAGTTTTGAAGGTAATTGATTGAAATTTGGGATATCCCATATACATAATAAGCGGCACTTTTTGACCTACAAATGATTTTTTTTTTCACTTCCGGTTTCGCCGGAAGTGATACCAACTTTCGATTTTCAAATAGAACACCCTGTATATTATTACATTTCTGAAATCTGCATAATTTTCTGAATCCAATAATACCACATAATTGACGATTCAAACGTCAATATTTTTAATAATTCAATTTTTAGTTTTCCATTTAAGTGTGCCATGATGGTTCCGATTTATTCCAATTCACCCGTCTAATGCTAGAAAAATCGAAATCCCGTCAAAAATACTAAATCGAGTTTTTTATGAGCAAATAAAGTTCATCGTAATTGATTTTGGGGTAAACTCAATTTTTTCAAATGGAACCATATTGGTACCGTGGTACCATTTATTAGTACTATTAATAAGGAATTTATTCATACCTGCTAATAAAATGTGCGATAAATACAATCAAAATTACAGCTAAAAGAAAATAAGATAATATAATTACTTTGTTCTATTTTAATGCTAAAAAGTTACTAAGGTGGATTTGAAATACAAAAAATGAACACAAAACATTACAACAATTGTTCGAAATGCTGTCCATTAACGTCAATGCACTTCTGAACTCGCATAGCTTCGAATGCCTGTTGAAGGTAATCAGTTACTAAGAAGGCTTTGAAAACAATGAAATTATTCATTCAGATTGTCAAATAAATAGGTATTGGTTTATCGGTGTTTTTATTGCGTATTGGAAAAGTCTTTACATTTGTTGTTATTTTTATTCAAAATGCCCCACATTTATAGAAGGGATGAAAAAGTGGACATGTTAATTATTTATGGGGAATGTAGAAAAAAATGCCGTTGAGGCTAGAGACCTTTATGCCAACCGATATCCTGATAGACAATGTCCAGCGAGAAATTATTTTAATCGTCTTGAAAATCAATTCCGAAGAGAGCCTAACCATGATCCCAAAGAAAACGTTATCATTGACGAAGGAACGGAAATTAATGTTTTAACTCGAATAGAAGTTGATAAGACTAATTCTTTAAGGCAAATTGGGTTTGAATTGGAAATTAGTCACCAAACGGTAAGCCGAATCATGCACAAACATAATTATAAATCTTTCAAATATCACCAGCACCTGTACGAAAATGATTATGAACGTAGGATGGAATATTGCAATTGGATCTTGCAGAATAATCTGCTGCCAAACAATGTTTTTTTGGGAAGGATTTTATTTTTGGACGAGTCTAGGTTTACAAATATGGGATTATTTAACCGACAAAATACAAGGTATTGGTCACAAGAAAATCAAAATTTATTGAGGGACGGTAACTTTCAAGTGCGGTTCGGTTTCAATGTTTGGCTTGGAATACTCGGTCGTAGAATCATTTGTCCAATAAATTTAAGGACGCTTGACTGGAGATAGATACTTAGGATTTCTGCAAAATTAAATTGAGGACAGGTTAACTGAATTACCTGTCCATCTTCGACAGGGAATGTATTTCCAACAAGATGGAGCTCCTCCCCATAATTAAAGAATAGTAACTGATTTATTTTAGAATTATTAGATTATCTGTATTTTTAATGATTATGTGAGTGTTTGTTTGTAAATTAGATTTATCTATTTCAATAAATTACTACTACTACTACCTTCAACAGGCATTCCAAGAAAACGTAATTTCGACAAATGGTCCTGTGCGATGGCCTCCAAGGTCACCCGATTTGACACCTCTTGATTTCTTTGTTTGGGGCCATTTAAAAAACATTGTCTATGGAACCGCCGTTACAGCCCGCGAAGACCTCGAGTTGAGAGTAAGACGCGCAATTGATAGTATAACGGCCCAGCAATTAGCGAACGTTCTTCAAGAAACAGCTATGCGAGTTCAGAAGTGCATTAACGTTAATGGACAGCATTTCGAACAATTGTTGTAATGTTTTGTGTTCATTTTTTGTATTTCAAAGCCACCTTAGTAACTTCTTAGCATTAAATTAGAACAAAGTAATTATATTATCTTATTTTCTTCTAGCTGTAATTTTGATTGTATTTATCGCACATTTTATTAGCAGGTATGAATAAATTCCTTATTAATAGTACTAATAAATGGTACCATGGTACCACTAGGTTCCATTTGAAAAAATTGAGTTTTACCCCAAAATCAATTACGATGAACTTTATTTACTCATAAAAAACGCAATTTAGTATTTTTGACGGGATTTCGATTTTTCTAGCATTATACGGGTGAATTGGAATAAATCAGAATTATCATGGCATACTTAAATGGAAAACTAAAAATTAAATTATCAAAAATATTGACGTTTGAAATGTCACTTATGTGGTATCATTGGATTCAGAAAAGTATGCAGATTTCAGAAATGTAATAATGTACAGAGTGTTCTATTTAAAAATCGAAAGTTGGTATCACTTCCGGCGAAACCGGAAGTGAAAAAAAAAAAATTTGTATGTCAAAAAGTGCCGCTTATTATTTATATGGAATATCCCAAATTTCAATGAATTACCTTCAAAACTAAAGGAGACACGGGGGTGTACCAGACCTGTTACACACGGTATATTGCATATATCTAGATAAAAAAAAAAAATATTTAAATAATATTATAATAGTATAAGTAGTATAATTGTAGTAGTATAGAAGTATAGAATAAGATTTACTTGTTATAAAATTATTGTAAACAAAATTGGGGTTCACCCGTATATAGATAAATAAATAAATAAAAATGAGTCACTCAATAGAATTATGAAAAATTGAAAAATAAAAACTTTTTGATAAAAAATTAAGACAACGAAAAAATCAACTGAAAAGCAAAAAATAAAATAAACCTTTTTAGTCTAAATGATAATTGAGCTCCTAAACTAATGTAACTGATTTTGAGTGGGCGCCAAACAAACAATTATCGAAGATCATTATATTACTTTGAAAGAAGTAATCAAAACGCAGCCGTGCATCTCGCTGCCATCATTTTACGCTTTACCTAATTCAATTGCTAGTTTGTTTGGCGCCGACTCAAAATCAGTTACTCACATTAGTTTAGGAGCTCAATTATCATTTAGACTAAGAAGGTTTATTTTATTTTTTGCTTTTCAGTTGATTTTTTTGTCGGTTTAATTTTTTGTTAAAAAGTTTTTATTTTTCAATTTTTTGTTGCGGAAATCTACTAATTACTACCTACTTAATTTTTGTTTACTTCCAAAATACTTACCTAGCTTACTTCAACTATTAAATAATATGATTTTCCATTTTAACTATTTATTGTTATATAATATAAATTAATTTTGAAAGTTCTGGTCAGTTGATTTCATCACTTTGTATATAATTCCATCCTTTCATAGAATGTAATCATTTTGACGGATGTAGAAGGGTCTGTCAATGTCAACTACATATGTGTGCCAAAGCTCATAAGTGAAAAATCAATCATCCCCTATTTTTCTACCCATAGGGGTGGATCATTTCATTCCAAACTAAAATATGATCAACTATGAGGTATACCCTTTCCAATAAAAAAAGAATCATCCAAATCGGAAAACCCAATACAAAGTTATGCCTGATAGAATCGGTTAACGGACCAAAATTCAGAGGGTAAACGATCAATATCCTTCATTTTGCTACCCTTAGGGATGGCTTTTGTTGTTCAAATTGAAATGGGACCAACTTCGAAGTGCACCCTATCCAATGAAAAAAGAATCATCGGAATCGAACTGCTCTGTAAAAAGTTGTGCGTGATCATACATTAAAAAATATATATATACGCGTCGAATAGAGAACCTCCTCCTTTTTGGTTTCGTCGGTTAAAAACAGTGAATACTCACAACCATGAAATTGAACTATTCAACTCATCATTATGGTCTTTTAGGAAAGGAATAAAAATAAAATCACCCATTTATTATCATATTATTAATCTTTATGTTTAGCCATCTAAAGGCAAGTGAATATACCCTCCCTTTTTAAAATTGCATTGTATTATTGTATAATTGGCTTGTCCGTTAATAAACAAATAAAAAATAACAGTCAAGATTTATAGCAGTTAAATCAGTATAGAGCGCTGAATATAAATATTTTACAGTTGATATAAATCTTAAATCATGAAGGCATAGTTGACAAAATGTATTTCTTCAGTTCATTTTCGAATTCCAGGATGATATAAAGAATTTTTTCCAAACTGGGTTTATATTTGGAATTTTTTTAAATGATTACACTGTCTTGTGTGATATTTATGACAACCAGAATTTACACTGAATGTGAGATTACAATGCTTATTATTATTTTTCGAGAAATGGATAAAAATACACATTTTCAATTTGAATAACGAGTCAATGTCAAGCAGATCCCTTGGTTTATACAATTCAGATGTTGGTTCCAAGAATGGTAATTTGAAAATACCTGTAATAGCTTTATTGTGAATGGATTTCAATGCAGATTTCGTTGCAGTACCACAAATAAATATTAAATATTGGAGTTTTGAATAAATCAGACTGAAATAAATGATTTTCAAATATTTAAGAGAAACAAAAGGCTGTATCTTATATAAAATTCCAATAATAGGAGATATTTTTTTTCTGAGAATTTGAATATGTGTTGACCATGAAAGAGATTTTTTGAGTCGCCGACTTTCTATAATGAAGAAATTTTCTAGAGTCGATCAAGGGGGCAAGTGCCCCCTTTTTAAATCGAAAAGTCCCTTGAAATTTTTCGATTCAGCCGAAAATAATTTCCTAATTCAACTGTCTCGTGGCGGAACTACCTCAATCTCTTGTATATTTTTTCCATAATAAAATTAAAGTAGTATAATCAGCAAATAATTTCAAATGTCCTCAAAAATCATGGTTTATTATGCGAAGAAAAGTAGGAAATGAAAACGACTCATCAAAGACTCATTTTAAAATAATTTGTTTATATTTTGCTTGTTATACTTCTATTTCAGTGTTCTGGAAGATAAACAGAAAAGCTCTAATAGAGTGGCTCCCATTGATATGATATGAAAATGGTCTAGAATGAACTTACCTCAACGACGTATCTAGTCGTAGCCAGGCATTGCTTCTAATCAACCTGTCAGACTGACTTACGAGGCATTGCTCCAAGTGCAGCTTGACTTTATTCAATAAATCCGCAAAAGGCCGACTCCAAGTCTGATCCAACATCTTACAACACCTACAAAAAAAAAAACGCAATGAATAGAATTTAAAAAAAAACGCAATGAATAGAATTAAAAAAAATCACCACTCGTTTTACAATTTCTCCAATCTGAGCTTCTCTCTGCAGAACTACAGAAAGTCAGATAGGTAGATATATTTCACCAAAGTCACAATTCTTTACCATTATTGTCATTTAATGAGGTTTTCAATACTGATGGATTTTTTTTAAGGAAAAGGAATCCGCAAGAACATTTAGCTTGCTCTACATCTACGAAAAGCACATCAATTTAGCAGCATACAGCGTAAAAATCAGACAGTATCAACTGTAAAGTCTCGGAAAATTCATCCATTGTTTTTTTTTTTCACCTGGAGTAACTCCGACAAGCTTGTTCAACTCCCAAATTCTTAGCTGCCATCAACATTTGATCTTCTATCTGGCAAATTCCGAATCCCAAACCAGCATCTAAACTCAGAATGTACTGTGAACCCAACACGGCTGCGAAATGCTGACGATGATACAGATGACAAGCATCGGTCAATTGGAGCACCAGTTGAGAGACGGGTTCGGCCCAACGCATTGTCGGCAGAGTAGCAAGAACCTGAAGGGAAAAAATATCGTTGAAATAATGATAAAGAATCGGCTTCCAAATATTCTGTGGAGCTACATAACTATACAGGGTGTCCCCGAATATAGTGCGTTTCTTGAAAAAGTATGTAGAACAAAAATGTCAAAATCAAATAAAAATTTATATCAAAGTTTTGTCGCAATGGCTATGTTTTCCATTCGGGGAAATCTCTTAATTAAGAATGGAATAGAAAAATCTAATGATGCAACGAATTCAATATCCGCCGAATAGTAGACACTTACTGAATATTCGTATTTGGCAAATAAATAATCACGAATATCAAACAAATATTTTTCATTGAAACCGTGTACCGTCGCCTCAGAAAGGCTTTTTTCAATGGCTGGGAATATTCAACAAAAATATGCCAGTTATCAATTTTAATTACTACAACAATAAAATAAATAGAAAACGAATAAATACATCATTTTTTTTTAATTAAAATTCCGAGTTATTTGTATATGCCGAATAATAGGTTTGATATTCGTATTCGTAAAAATACTATTCGTTGCATCAGTAGAAAAATCAAATAATTATCTGAATAAAAATGCAAATTTTTACTTTCAGATTTTTTCTTTTGAGTTACGGTCCTTTCACAATATCTATCAGATGTAGTTCAATGTCCAGCGCGACTTTAGCAGGAGAAGTAATTGTTTTATGTTAAATATTACAAAAAATAGCTTTATTTTTATGGAGATTTTTCAATTTTCAGAAAAATATTTCTATTCAATATTCAATTGAGAATGGTTCCCCTTTCAACACGAAAGGTCGTGTTAACATCACGTTCTGTCTACCGCGAACAATCACCCTGACGGTGTTTGTTGCCAGCTGTTGGAAATTTCACCAGATGTCACTTAATATTAATAAAAAGTTGTTTTTTTCAATATATGTATCAAGCATTTTCACTTTAAATACCGACAACACTATCCGCATGTGAAAGACACCCTGTATAAGACTGAGTCAACAAGAAATTCATTTTTCTGAACACATCAAATACCTAGAAGTTATAATTGATGAAACTTTCAAGTTTTAATACCACATTGACTATTTTGCTAAGAAACTAAGCCAAATATTCTATGGATTAAGAATTCGAAACAAAAATGCAAATAACCCCATTTCTAGAACCATTTTGTTATGCTAATTTTTATTCAAGATATTGTATTTTTACTTCTCAGAAAAAATCTATAAGCATACTGAAGAATTTGTCTTTCAAATAATCTTGCAAGACATACTTCAAGGCATTGGAATTCCTCACTATACCTGTTCTATACATTTACGAATGCATTCAATTTCTCTTCAACAACAGACATTAATTGACAAGTTTAAAATGTCTCACCCATATAATAACACCAGACATATCACAAATCTTAATATTCCATTTCATCAATTGTCACAACTAGAAAAAGGAACCATATACTCATCCATAAAATTTTATAATATCTTACCCCCAGACATAAATGCAGAGCGACATTTTCAAACAGTTAAAAAACCACTATTGAAAATACTAATTGATGTGGAACCATACTCTATAAATGATTTTGTAAATAGAATAACTTAAGGAAGCATATATGACAATGATTCTTCTGTTTCTTTTTATTCTCCATGTGTAAGTACAATAAATTATTATTACATACACACTATCCTTATTTGAATAAGATTGATTTTTCATTTTCTAATGTAAATTGTAGTTGATTTAGAGTTATTTGCAATGTATGCAAAGTTTTTGGTTTTCTGTCCCCTTGGGGGTAAAAAATATTGTTAATTTAATCGTAAGTTAACTTCGATACATTACCGCGTTTAAGAATGTTACGAAAATATTTCTAGTTTGTCAGTAACATATCTTTGAATCCTTAAGATGATACACAAAAAAAAATGAATAAAAATATAGTTCCTTTGGTGACTTTCTGGGAACTACCTCTATTACCTTTTCCAAACCCTTGGATATATTCAGGAATTCACAAAATATTTCTATGAGAATTGTGTTGATTTTATTGACCAAAAATCAGCACACATTTCTTATTTAGGCTTTTTGTGAATTAGTGAAGATATCTAAATGTTGGAAAAAGGTAACAGAAGTTGTTTCCAGTATGTTACGAAAAGAAGTACGTTTTAATTAAAAAAATATCTTAAACATCAATTATGCAAAAGATGAGTTTCTTACAGACTAGAAACTTATTAATATACAAATCTGCCATTAGAGAACAGATTATTCATATTTTTTGCTTCCAGGAGAGAAAACCCAGAAAATGGAAAGAAATGTATTGATACCTCTTTAAAAAACATTCCAACAACTTTTTATCAGTGATGTTAGAAGGAACAAACTTACGATAAAACAATTTGAAAGGAATGTTTGTATAGGACTTTTTTGGAAATATGAAGCACTGGGTAGAATAAATTCAAACAAACTTCCCCAACAATTAAAAATGAATAAATATCGACAATTAGAAAAACAAATGTTTGGCTGGATATCCATGAAACATCCATAGGAAAGAAATTAAAACAATTTTTGTTTTTTTGTTAATTATTTACACCTTCTGGCTCTGTTAAATGTATATTAACAACGGATTATTTTTCTGCGTTAACATTCAACTTGCTGGTTTTTAATCATATTGATCGCTGGTAATACTCACTTTATCACATGACAAAATCGTTTCCAAAACTTTGTCAGGACTCATGTGTACAACATGCTGCTGATAACACTTTTCCCTCAAATCTCTTTGAAGACTGGCAAATGCCCTACTTGGCCAAACTCTCACGAAGTGTTGTGTTATCCACTGCAAGCATCTAATTACAAACAATTTCATTATTGGAAACAATAGAGGTCATTATGTCGATCTTATTGTGAATAGTTCTCAACCTGAATCATTTGAATTTCACTATAAATGTTTAATAAACTGATATAATTTCATTTCTTATTACCAAGGAGCATGATCGCTTGATAAAGAGAGAATAATAAGGTAATATGGAAATTTTGCGGCCAGAATATCCATTTGAATATTTATGAAACACTCACTATGCTCTAGAAAAATTCAACTGTTTTTCTAATATGTACCATAAATGGTAATTTTTCAGATTTGATAGAGATGGTGGACTTTTATTTGTAGTGCCCCCAAACTTTAAGATAATTTAACAAACATTCTGGATATAATGGCAAACAATTTGAAATGAAAAAATAATTATTTTTTTTGTATTACTTTTTGTTTGTACCCCAAGAAAAGACTTTTTCATTAGCAATTTTGAAGAAAATCGTTGAAACAATTTATGAAAGAGATGTTTTTTCATAACTCAATATTGGAGTTTGAAAAAAATCTAAAAAAAAACTGAAGATATTAGAATAACCCCAAATTTCAATTTTCCATTGGTTTCCACAGATATTTATACACACAGATTCAACTTTTTTAGATTCGCGATTTTTGCGCTCTAAGTACTATACACGGTTATTCATTGGGAAATGCGCATACAGTAAGGGTAGATGGAGGACACCGAAATGCTTCTAAATAACCTATATTTTATGAGTTTATAGTTCTTTATAACCAAGATACAGGGTGATTTCCCCATTTTTTCAATTAATCATAACTTATGAACCACCCTATACATTTTTGTAATATTTGGTTCGTATGTTATTTGTCCACACTGGTGTCGATTAACATAATAAAAAAGTCTTATTCCAAGTCCTGCCTTAAAAAAATTAATAAGTAGGTTTCGAGTCGAAACAACACCCTGTAAATCAATATTTAAAAATTTTATTTACAAATTTGGAAAGGGCAGAAAAAAATAAGTAAGACTAAATGTATTTGGTGTTTCCGCATACAACTTTTTTACTTATTAACTTGAGTCAAATCTAGATGTTTCAATAATGAGGTGGCACAATTTTTTTTTTCCCAAATGGCACTTTTCCAGCTTTAATCCATAAAATCATCAACTATTTCTTATTCTCCTAATTTCTGGATCCCAACCTTATTGAAAAACGAGAGGACATGTCCTTATTCGGGACTAATTATTATTATCAATGGCTAACTTTCAAAAACCCTGTGTGCATAAAAAAAATATCATAACATTTGTTCATTGCGCTACAATTACAAAAAAAATTATAAAAAAGTGGAAAAATGTCCATTCCGAAAAAAGCATAACTTTATTTTAAACAAAAATAACGTTGCAACAAATTGTATTAAGTTAAACGAAAAGAATTAGACACAAGAAAGATGTGTATTATTTACTAAATTAAACAATAGGTACAAACTGCTTGATTTTATTATTATTATCAAGAATGCATCAGAAGAGTCGAGAAATGATCATGCTTTAGCTAAAAAAATAATTGGACGTAAATGAAGAAAATAAAATTTTTCTGATTTTCTGTTATGTTTAACCTTTAAAATGTAGATTTGTTGCAACGTTATTTTTGTTTAAAATAAAGTTATGCTTTTTTCGGTATGGGCATTTCTCCTCTTTTTTTTAAATGTAGCGCAATGAACAAATGTTATGATATTTTTTACGCATACAGGGTGTTTGAAAGTTAGTCATTGATAATAATAATTTGTCCCAAATACGGACATGTCCTCTCGTTTTTCAATAAGGTTGGGATCCAGAAATAGGAGAATAAGAAATAGTTGATGATTTTATGGATTAAAGCTGAAAAAGTACCATTTGGGGAAAAAAAATAATTTTGTGCCACCTCATTATCGAAACATCTAGTTTTGTCTCAAGTTAATAAGACTTTTTTTTATTATGTTAATCGACACCACTGTGGACAAAGAACATACGAACCAAATAATACAAAAATGTAAAGGGTGGTCCATAAGTTATGATTAATTGAAAAAAATGGGTAAATTAATAAATCACCCTGTATCTTGGTTATAAAGAACGATAAACCCATAAAATATAAGTTACTTAGAAGCACCTCGATGTCCTCCATCTACTAATAATCCTGTAAAATCAATTTTTATCAAAATCTTGGAAAATTGGTATGTTTGGATGATCATACTGCTTAAAACTTTTATCTCATTTAATTTCAATTTATAATTTTTACATTAGAAGTCATTTTTCCCTAGTATAATGAACATTAGTTTCTCGGGAAATAAATCATTATTATTAAAATAATTCATTAGATAGCCTTCAGTTTATTTCAGCTTCATATTCAAATAAAACCGTATCTTCTAATACATTATTCACACAGGTGGTCGTTATCAAATTGATATATGACATCACAATGTGGTAAAAAGAGAATGAATGAACAATCAATTTTTATGAGCAATGATTGCGTTATCTCAATTGGACTTCAACATATTGCTTGCATAATCTTTTGGATGAGTTTATCAAGCTGGAATAGTAAATAAATAAAAACTGTTTGGCAAATAAATGTACAATATTATTGGGCACAAAAAAGAAATCAATTGTAAAACAAAATCCAGAAATGTTCGATTTGTTTTTAATAATAACAATAACCTGCCGAAAACCCAAAAGAACAACAACAACACTGGGGGTTCCCAACATTCCAATTTTTTGACTATACAAATTACGACTCATAATTTTTCTGACTTCATGATATAGAAATTGCATACATTTTCCTATAATATATAACTCATATGCGATTAATACTCCTAGTTTCCTGAATGAATGTTAGATATTACAAATATGGTTAATTTGATTATTGTGTTATTTTCAAATATTTCTCTTTCAAAATGAAAAATAAGTACCTGTTGAATTACGCTACAAAATATTACTATGAATTTTGTTTCCATATCTATGGCGAAATGAACATAAATAAACAAATAAAAATCTGAAAATTGAAAAAGTTACGTTAAGAAATTTCTCTAAACAAAAACAGTCACTTCACTAAATTATTTTCACTAAACTGGGTTTACAAAACCACGACACGTTTTCGCTGAAGAAGATCACAAATTTTGAAATTGGGGAGTTCTATTGAAAATAATTACTTTTTTTTTCTTCAGTGATTTGAAGATGAGTAAATTTTGAAAGTTTTTTAATTTAAAATATTGTAAAATATAATGAGTTTAATATTTTATTCTTTTTCATTATAAATAAAGCTTTTCTCTAAATACAATAGTACAGAAAATAATGTGGAAAAATAAAATGATATCTCTGAGGTGCAATTAGAAGATCTCAAGGAGTCCAGTCAGAATTAGCCAAAGAATTATTTTCTGTTTTTTCAATTTTTAAAATCACTTAAACAATGAAAAATGCCAAGTGATTTTTTCTATTGAAGTTTTCCACAAAAAATTGTCATAGAGTTTTTCAGATCCAATACTTTGAAGAATAAATAAAAGCAGACATTTGACCGTACTATCAGGAAAATTCAAAATTATCTAACATGTAATTTATAGATATTAAGAAATCACTTCACAGTTGTCCGAACCATTTTACCCTTGATGAAAGCAAATTATTACTTCTGATATTTTATAAAAACAAAATAAATTTAGGGAAATCCTTGGGTAAGAGAAATACCATCGAAAATAAATGAATTTAGATTTGGAAATCTGAAATTCCTCTGAAACGACTGACAATGGGAAATCTTTGGAACGGAAAAATGATTATCCTTCATGATTTCTATAAAAATTCCTATGAATTTTGTCTTCAATATTATAGAAAATGATGCCGATTTTCACAGATTTTTGTTTTGAAATGTTTCAAGAATTTCGCAACATCTTCGGCACTAAAATTTCCGGGCATCCCTGGACTTCCTCTTTTCCTATCGGGAATGTATAGATGGGGTCAAAATATCACCAGTATTTCATATAACTTTTGTTCCTGAAAGCCTTCGTTACCAAGTTACGGGCCCTCAAAGTTACAAAATGAAAAATGTTTTTCTTTGATAACTTTCAAAGTGAATATTTAAAATCATCTAAATTTTGGTGATTGACTAAACAAATGAATTCCTTCGATGAGATTTCATGCAGGAGTCAGTTGTTTTGCTACAAAGTCAGGAACGGACTACCCCCAATGGTCCACACCCCAAAACTTTGAAATGACTGGGATTTATCAATATGTTTTAACAAAACAAGGTTACCTGGACAATTTCCTGAATAAAAGTACTCGTGTGGAAAATCGATCGGAGCAACGATTTTTGATAAAAATGCATTTTTGTTCGACGACATCCAACCTGAGATGTCTACCATTATTCGAAAAGATTAATTTGTAATGAAAATAGAAATGAGAGGTACAATGTTCATAACGAATTTTTATCATGCAAACTAAACTCATGGTGTAAATAATCTGTGAATACGAATTTGCAACATCCAAATGTTGAGTTTCATGAGATTCAGATAACACAACACGAAACGTGCTTATTCCACGCCTACATACAAAATATGGACTGAATTCGATATTTCATAGTGGAGTAGCTTGTTAGTTCAAAAACACCACGAATCTACATAACTTGATATTTCAGTTGAAAAAATATCTACATTGTGAATGAAACTTTCAACAAGGTACTGTAATTTTTGTTTACGACTTTATTTTAGCATATTTTGTATTATCCCTGTTATAAATGTTGTTGAATTAACGTTAGCATTAGTATTTCTACTGTGAACATTTTTCATTTCAAATAATGGTGGACGATCGGGTTTGATGCCGTCGAGTAAAACTGCATTTTTATTAAGAATCGTTGCTCCGATTGACTTTCCACACGAGTACTTTTTTCAGAAAATTGTCTACGTAACCTTATTTTGTTGAAAACTATTGAAAAATTATGTGTCATTTCAAAGTTTTGGGGTGTGGACCATCGGGGGTAGTCCGTTCCTGACTTTGTAGCAAAACAACTGACTCCTGCATGAAAGCTCATCGAAGGAAATTCATTTATTTAGTAAATAATCGAAATTTAGATGATTTTGAATAGTCACTTTGAAAGTTATCAAAGATAAACATTTTCATTTTGTAACTTTGAGGGCCCGTAACTTGGTAACGAAGGCTTTTAGGAACAAAAGTTATATGAAGTACTGGTGATATTTTGACCCCATCTATACATTCCCGAGAGGAAAAGAGGAAGTCCAGGGACACCCTGTATATATAGAAGAAACAATGTCAAAAAACGCATAATTAGAACTTTAGAAATTGAACTTAAAATAAATTCAGGTCAGGGAGGAACCTGGCCTCCTCACCATTTTTCACAAACGGCTAAATCTGCTATTTATTGAGATATGTTAACGTTGAAGATGTTTTTCTTAAAGATATAACATAAGTAAATTTTGGAAAATTTGGACTTAGTTTACTTCCGAGGTACAGATATATAGTCAATAAACCATTGAAAATGCGGGGATTCATTTGTAGAGTGAGTCATGACCTTTCACATCTAAACACAAACAATAAAAAGTCATATTACATTCTAGTACGCCCCATTTTGGAATATACATATATTGTCACCCCCTTATGAATTTCTGTCTCACCATATTGAATTGGTCTAAACAAATTTCTTAAATATGCTGCTTATATACAAAAAATTACGCTTAGAGACCATTCCCTAATTGAATTTGAATGTAAGCTTGAAATGAACTCAGAACTCTCTGCATGCATGCAGATCAAATATTTCTGTAAGAGATTATGCATTCTTCTGTATCCTGTTCAAACATACTTTCCAAATGTGGACTCTTCATGCCTTCCGGAAATATACGTCCTAATAATAGCTTTACCTTTGCTGAAAACGTAACTATGGTCAACATTAAGATTATACATGATGCAAATGGAATTGACATACATTTCTTCAACACCAGTTCTCTACATCAATTCAAATGTTTACTGAGACAGCAATCTAGGTAACTGATTTCCGTATTATTTTATTTGCATATTATTTGACGGTCTGTGATTTTTTAAATATAAAAATATAATATCAGAACTTTTTCAATTTTATTCTTAGTTTAATGTGGATATTGTCCATTTTATTCTTAGGTTTAGTTATTATAGTGATACATTTTAAATATGTTAAAACATACTTCAAGGGGATAAATAAACTAATAAATATACTGTGAATAAATAAACTAATAAATATATAAAAATCAGCAAAGGCTTATTTTTGCAGACCGATTAAAAAATGGCCTAGAAAAATATTGCCTAATATCTGTCAGATAACACCCTGATTTCAGAAAACCATTGACTTGTTTAAATCAAAAATAAGAATAATTGTATGCCAGGTTATGTTTTATTCAGAACCACAAAAATAAATACGACACAAGGAACATGGCTCACAAAAGTAAAATTGGATGCATGACCTGACGGGAATATTTGTAGTACTTGTTCCGAGGTCTGGTACTACATTGTGATTATCAACACAAAAATGAAACGGAAAATAACTTTTGATGTGGTAAAAGGTCACAAATTTCAAAGAACAGTGATCTTAATCCCGATAAACTCGTCATGCACTCTCTGGCTAGATATTTGAGTTTCAAGTAAAAAATAAAATTATAGTTTAAAAAAACTAAAAAAGCACGCTTATATAGCAATAAGGACTAAAAAGTTAAAAACAATAAAAATAATATTTGACCAAAATTTTTTCTCTTATGTAAAAAAAGCGTGAGGTGCTTGACATCAGTTATCTTGATCATTATGAAAAGTAATTGAAGAGCACCCCATGCTTTTTTACATAAGATAAAATTTTTTGGTCAAATACTATTTTAATTGTTTTTTAACTTTTTAGTCCTTATTGCTATATAAGCGTGTTTTTTCAGTTTTTTAAACTATAATTTTAGTTTTAACTTTTTGCTACAGAAGGCTAAAAAAGACTATAGGAGAATGCTGCATTTTGGTGAATCTACACATTCGCATTTCTTTGAAAGTAAATAATTTTTTCTGGCGCTCTTGGTGAGAATACAAGGTCATAGCTATGAAATTATTGTATTGTCATCGGTTCTTAATATGTGTGCAAAATTTCAAATAGTTCGGACGTCTGGAAGTGGGTTAAAATTAATTTTGAGGATTGCTTTACCTACATTCATACATACAAACTTAAATACAGGTGAAGCCTCAGATCAATAAGTCTGAGGGTGAAGCTGATAAAGCGTGTATAATAAAATAACAACTTTTTTAACAATTAAAAACCCACCTCTGATACAAATCGTCCAGGCCGTAAGCGGCGGATAGGGGCAACACCTCCAAGACCCCCGTGCAACATCCAGCGCAGGGTTTGTGGAAATTGTGGCAGTGCCTCTGCTTCAGGGCGTGCTCCACCACCTCTTTCAATCCTTCGAGGCCGAGCATATCAGCGAGGGAGGCCAGCTCGACGAGACTGATGGAGTCGGGAACGTGAGCGGCTCCGCTGTAGATATGGCACAGAGCGAAGTAGACGGATTCGTATGAAAAACCCTACGATGGACAGAAAAATTCAAAAGCTTAAAAATTGTTAAAAAGAAGGGTAATCTCAGACTACTATAATTTCGAAGGAAAAACCAGGGGAGCAAGCGCCAGAGGAGCGTTGACGGCAACTCAACCACTCACCAATATTTATCGGGAATATAAAAATAATGAAATATTATCGCCTTATGCTTTGCAGTTTTTTTGGGCTAAGACATGGACCATTTATCAGATGCACTAACAGTTTCTAAGGATCTTCAAAACGACTTATTAGTTTGTATCAACAATATTTCTACATATGGTTGAAAAAAAAATTTAGAAACAATGACATGATCAGATCATGTTTGTCCTAGCGTGATTATTGAGTTCACTGAAAAAAGGAGATGTGATAAGTTTCGGTGAAGCATAATGATCATTTGAAGAACAGTTGTCCAAACTATAAACCAAGAAGGAAATAATAAAGTGCCAAGTTGATACCGTTTACACTGACCCACCAAAAGGTTTCAATAAAGTAAACCACAATATTCCACTAACTAAGTTGATATCATTCTCATTTGATGAAAATATGATCTGAATATCTAAGTAATGACACCCAGTACCCATTTCGTTAAATTCATCAACAGTCAATCACATAGCTTTATCAGCACTTCGGGCGTTCCCCAATGCTTGATATTGGGACCGTTAATAATAATACATAATACATCTTTATTTGAAATAGGAAACCTAATATACATAACTATGAGTGAAAAATATTTATAAGAATATTTCTAAAAAAATGGCAAAGTCATACATTCAAAAATTAAAGGTAACATGTAGATAGATAAATTATATAATTATTCAATACAAATATTTTTTTTAAATGTTGATTGAAAATAATAATGATTAATGACAATGAACTATACCTATAATAATACTTATACAATCGGAGTTTCTATCACTATTACAGCATTTAATTCTTTTACTTATTTTATATTTATTTATTTTTACAAATTCTTTTAGTGCTGTTTTAAAATTTTCCAAATTGGTTAACTTTTTAATACTTCAGGTAATTCATTGAATTTTTGGAAACCTTTGAAAAATAATGAGTTCATGGTACTTCTGACTGCCGTTCTGTTTATATGTATATTATTTATATTTCTAGTGTTGTAAGTATGAATGTTTTTATTCAAGTTGAGGTACTGTTTAAAATATTCAGGTGCCATACCATTTACAATTTTGAATACTAGAATCATTGTGAAGTAGTAGAGTCTACTTTCAACTGACAACCAATTTAAACAATCAAGCATACTTTTCACGGGAGTAAGACGATTTGTTTTCAAGATTACCCCCATCCCTCGATTTTGTAGTTTTTGTAGCATATTTAATTTATTGAGGCTGAATAAGGATAATATAGACGCACAATAATCAAAGTGTGGTTGAATGATAGTATTGTAAACTGTAACTTTGGACTGTATTGACAAATGTTGTGGTATTCTACTAAAGAAATATAGTTTTTTTGATATTTTTTTATGAATATATTCAAAATGACTTTCAAAATTAAAAAAAAATTCCAGTTGAAAACCATGGTAATTTTTTCATTATTTATTCTGAGGTTTATACCGTTAATGATTATCTTGAAGATGCGAAATTCCTCCTCTATGCAGATGACCTAAAAGTATTTCTCAAGATAACATCAGTGGAAGACACAAAAAGGTTTCAAAGTATTATTAATGGTATTTCCGAGTTCTGTGACGATAATGACGTATGCTTGAATGAGTACAATTAAATGAAATTATATTTAAAATGAACAAGCCTATATAGCAATATAGACTAAAAAGTTAAATATAATAAGAGTAAAGTAATTGACCAAACAATTTTATCTTATGTAAAATAAAATAACTAATAAAAAACCTTTCTGAAGATAAGCTTGTATTTAACCGTGTACTAAAACGTATAAAATAAGTTTAAGTCATCGCTGACAATGATATAATTATTTTTTGTTGAATTATTTGTTTTCAAAAACTTGTCGCGCGAAGTGTTAAAAAGTAGGTACCAATAATTTCATTGGACAATGATTGGTTGGTAAGTAACAACTTGTCGAAGTAATAATTTTATTACAATTCGGGCGACAAGCTTTTTGAAACCAAATAATTCAACAAAAAATAATTGAATCATTGTCTGCGATGACTTAAACTTATTTTATACGTTTTAGTACACGGCTTGAATGAAACGTTGTCTTTAAAAAGTGTTTTTATTAGTTATTTTATTTTTTGCTTTTTAGTTAGTTCGCCTTAATCTGTTCATTTCTAATGGAGCACCGTTATTACAAGGTCTCTTCCCTGTACGTTTTGAGACGAAAGAAATCATGATCTCCGACCCCAAAAACTCACTCACACCAATTTTGAATAGAATCTGACCATAATCACAAAACTCGCCGCCATCCTGAAGTCGCCATCTTGAATTTATAGATTTTGACAAAAAATTCATAATCTCCGAACCTGAAAACCCCCACATACCAATTTTGAATTAATTGACCATAATCAAAAACTCGTCCTCCATCTTGGGGCCACTATCTTGAATTTATGAATTTTGACAAAAATTTCATAATTCCCGACTCCGAAAACCCCCACATACCAATTTTGATTCGAATTGGACCATAATCACAAATTCGGCCTCCATCTTGGGGCCGCCATCTTGAATTTATAAATTTTGACAAAATTTTTATAATCTCCGACCCCGAAAACCCCCACATACCAATTTTGAATCGAATCGGACCAATATCACAAAACTCGTCCGCAATCTTGGAGCCGCCATTTTGTTTTTTGTCTAACAAAAATTCCCTAATGCATTGTCTCCGGAATTATGAACACCTGCCAAATTCAAATAAATCGGACTAGAAGTCGGTCAAAATTCACTTGCAAGATTTGACCTTAACTAACGAACGAACTAACAAGTGAAATTAAATAAAAGCTTGTAAAAAGCATGAGGTGCTTGATATCAATCACTTATCTTTAAATTATTATCTTTAAATTATAAAAAGTAAGTAACGCATTTTTACATAAGATTTTTTTTTGTCAATCTTCAACGACGTTAAGATGATGGGTAAAAATGATCTTGATGGCCACTGACCTTTCTACCTCATTAATCCATCCCAACAAGAAACTAACATTAAATTCTAGGAAAAAGCGATCTTCGAGCCGCAGATGGAACCTTGAGTCTTCGATAGCTCAGTTGGTAGGCGTATGACTGGAGATCTAGAGGACGCAGGTTCGAATCCTACTCGAAGATGTTTTTTTTTTCTATAATTTAAATGCCGCAATTTTCCATTACTCATATATATTCACAGACGCTATTTCCCCTTTTCGCATTTTATAATTTTATTTTCAACATATTAGTCTATATTGCTACAAAAAACACTAAAAAAGGCTACGTGAGAAAAACTCTTCGATTGATTCATCCACATGGGATTGAAGTTTTTACTAAATTTTGTCGAATGTGTCGAGACCATCAAGCGCATTCACCATATCTTTGAAATGTATTTTTTTTTCTGACGATCTTCGTGAGAATACCAGGTCATAGTTATGAAATCATCGTATTGTCATCGGTTCTTAATACGTGTGCAAAATTTCAAATAATTCGGATGTCTGGAAGTGGGTGAAAATTAATTTCAAAATACATACATGCATACATATAGAGGAAACTAATGAAGCGTGTATAATAAATAAATAAATAAAATTACTGAAGTATTTTTTTTTTTTGCAGGTGGAAACAATCTGAAAACGTAGGTCCGATATCAGTAACCTTGAGTTTGAAAAACTCAAAACAAATAATGCTGTGTCACCAGAGTTATACAGTATTTGTAAAACCGATAAGCAGATTAAATGAGATAGATGCACCTTCCTATAAACTGTAATCATTCACATTCTCTCACAACTAACAATAATTTTGAATGTAAATAAAAACTTTTTAACAAAAAAAAATTTTAATAAAAGCTCCTAAACTAATGTAAGTAACTAATTTTGAGTCGGCGCCAAACAAACAAGCAAATGAATTAGGTAAGGCGTAAAATTATGGCATCGAGTTGCGTGGTGACATTCCGATAATTTTTTTGAAGTAATTTTATGATCTTCGTTGTTTGTTCGTTTGGCGCAGACTCAAAATTAGTTACTCACATTAGTTTAGGAGCTTAGTTATTGAGACTAAGGTTTATTTTATTTTTTACTTTTTAGTTCCGTATTTCGTCGGTTTAATTTTTTGTTAAAAATTTTTTTTTTCAATTTTTTATGGCTGAAATCTACTAATTACTACCTACTTGTTTTTAAATTACTTCCAAAAAACTTACTTACTCACCTTACTTCAACTATTACCAGTTAACTAATATGATTATCTACTTTTACTATTTGTTGTAATATAAATTATTTTTGTTGTTCTGGTTAGTTTATTTCATTACTTTGTATATAATTCCATTCTCTCATAGAATATAATGATAGTGACGGATGTAGGAGAACAAAAATAATGACAATAGCGATCTGTCATTGTCAACTACATATGTGTGCCAATGTTCAGAAGTGAAAAATCAATAATCCCTTATTTTTAACCGACGAAACCAAAAAGGAGGAGATTCTCTATTCGACCCGTATATTTTATGTTTTTCCATCATATTTTTTTATGTATGATCACGCATAACTTTTCACTGAGGCGTCCGATTCCGATAATTCTAGGACTAAATAGTTTAAAATATTAAGAATAAAGACATTTACAAAAAAAAATCCTCTTATGTAAAAAAAACGCGAGTTATCTTAATATTCTTATGAAAAGTAAGTAAAGAGAACCGCACGCTTTTTTACATAAGAGAAAATTTTTGGTCAATGACTTTATTCTTATTATTTTAAACTTTTCAGTCCTTATTGCTATATAAACGTGTAACGTGTTTTTTTTAGGTTTTTAAACAATTATTTTATTTTCAACTTTTCAGTACTTATGGAAAATAGGAGGATAATAGTTAAACAATTTTATTTGTTGAATTGATATCGATTTCTTGAATCCACACATGTTTATATTTTCACAGGTGTTTCATTTGAATGAATACGTTAGTGGGATTTCCGAGAAGTGTTAACAAAACCGAAACTCGATCAAATTAAATTTTCAAATCCCAATTTATTGCTCGAATAACTACACCAAATTTGAAGGTCATAATTTACAGAAAAAGTCATAAAGTTCCAAAAACACGATTTAAATGATATGATTTTAACATGTCAAGCTACCGTATGTAGAAGGTTTGACCACAACTATGCCACATTTAAAAAATGAGCAAGAAAGGTGAAAATACAATTAAAAATATTTACACACGATTAAAAACCAAGACAACAAAAATAAAATATTATTTACATAATACCAAGTGTTGATTATGAAAAAATATACATAGGGCAGACATGAAGGTACTTAAAAACCAGGATGACTGAGCACAAAAGACACTGCAAAAAATATACACAATCTAAAAAAAATACACGAGTATTGCAGAACAGTGTAAGTAATCCCTCCATACTATTGTTTTCGAATCAGTCAGCATCATTGGTCAACAAACCATTTTTTTAAAAGGACAAAACTTGAGAGAACATATGTGAATCTTAAACTGAGCACTTAATCACATCATATTGCAACTTGATAGGAAACACTAAACATGAATTGTAAATCGTAGCAGGTGGTTTATTTTACCATTTCTGCTACTTATCTTTCATCGTTTTTTTATTATTAAATTTAAAGACTGGCTGGTTATCAAACACGGGTGACGAATGCCAGCAGTTTGGTTTGTTCTTTTTTGTGTGTTCGTTCTTCTTAAACCTGTATATGTATTATGTCAATTTTAAGGAAAGTAAATGTAAGTATCATTGTTTTTGTATATCTGTTTTCTCCTTTTTTCGGAGATTTTCTCCTATGAATAATTGTCAGTGTAGACAACCTTTGATTTATATTTTGCTTTATTATTAAGCAAAAAAAAGGGTTAATATTCTGACCGGGATGTATGTTGGTATAGTTTTCCCAATATCAATTGCAGAAGCATAAAAAAAGTCTTGCGGCGAAATCCTGTGAGCAGCAGTGGCAGAGATAACTAATTTTATTTAGATATTTTAATATCCTAAAACGTATTTCGATCGGCACACACCAATACCACATACGCTACGGGGTTTTAATCTTTCAGAGCTATTAAAACACAAATATAACGCGTGATTTATGACCTCCCATCGTATAGACACACACCTGCAAGCATTGATGTCCGACTTGATTGGCCCAGACGAATCGGTTGTAGAACAGACAGCAGTCACTCAAGTCCACGTTGACTATCGGCTCTTTTGATCTACCGTTTGCCGACGGCGCATGTTTACGAGTAGTACAGATTATTTTTCGTTCCGTTTCTTCGCATATACGCTCCTGTTAGCGAAGTGAGTTTTTATTTGCTCCCTATAGAAACAGCTTCTGCAATTGATATTGGATGGACTATATGTATGTATGTTCATCTTTTCCCTCATAACTTCTAAACTACTTATCATAATTTGAGAAATGAGGTATCGTTAGAATCATCTTGATCGTCAGCTGGTTACAGGCTATGTGACGTCACATTAAATTGAATATAGCGCCCTCTAGAGTCATGAACTAAAAAAAAAATTTTAATGATACCTTGTTGGGTATCAAATTAAAGGGCTCAATTGGCACATTTCAAATATATACAGGGCTTTTCACGATGAGCGTTAATTAGACGTTTCTGGCAAACCAGACAACGGATCAACCTGAAAATTTCACAGTATGCAAAAATTAATATGATCTACACGCCTAAAATTTTAGACGCTGCGGCGTTGCCGCTTCCACTATAAAGTAGCGGCTACTTTGATTTTTCAAATAGAACACCCTGTATATGATATCATATTATGATTTCTTATCACTTTGTCAACAACTTCATGTACTATTTCCCTATTCCTATCTAAATTAATTTCGATTTTTTTTTACCAAACATGTACTTTTATAAACGCTATTAGATTATTTTGTGTGAGATTTCATTAAAAATATGGTTTACTCCAACCCAGTAACAACAATGGAAGATATGAAATCGAGAGTTAGAACTGCTTTCAATAGTTTAACTCCAGACTCAATCAGAAGCGCTACACATGAAAATCTTTTGAAGAGATTACATGTTTGTTTAAATAGAGGTGAAGATGTGTTCGAACATATTCTAAATACACTGACAATTGAATTAACTTACTAATTCATGAAATTATTTTCAGTTTTTGAAGAGAAGTTTCATTTGATGGTTGAAGAGTATTTTAATAATTATTTATTCATTGTATTATCTGTGACTGATGAAGGAAAATCGAACGAAATCTGTTAAATTTAAAAAAAGAAGTGATGAATAGAAGGAAACCACGTTATTTTCTGTTTAAAACAGTTTATCTCGAAAACGGTTCGAAATCGAAATAGGATTATCTGGGTAAGGCAATCTAAAATTGGATGTAGAGCTCAAAAATGTGAAAATATACAGGGTGTCCCATTTGAAAAAATTCACTTCCACTCATTTTTTCATGTGAACAAAGTATCTGCATTTTGTAAAGACCCTGTATGAGGCAAATAAAATATGACTGGAAGTGAAGATCCTCATGGTATCATTCCACTCCATTTCGAACTTGATCGTCTTAGTACCAGAGAGTTCAAGATTATAAGCGTTTATAAAAGTACATGTTTGGTAAAAAAAAATCGAAATTAATTTATATCTTCTAAACGGTAACAGATAGGTATAGGGAAATAGTACATGAAGTTGTTGACAACGTGATAAGAAATCATAATATGATATTATATACAGGGTGTTCCATTTGAAAAATCAAAGTAGCCGCTGCTTTATAGTAGAAGCGGCAACGCCGCATCGTCTAAAATTTTAGGCGTGTAGATCATATTAATTTATGCATACTGTGAAATTTTCAGGTTGATCGGTTGTCTGGTTTGCCAGAAACGTCTAATTAACGTTCATCGTGAAAAGCCCTGTATAGGTATTAGCTGTTGCTCGCGGTTTTGCTTGCATGCACCAGATGTGAGCTGTGAGCCAACCATATTTTCTCTCCAAATCTACTTAAAATACATATACAATTGATACGTATTTCATTATAGACACATGTTAAAATTATATTAAAAAAAAACGTGTGTAATAATAATGACATAAGCTGGGAGTACCTCCACGCGGTGAAGGCGGTAACACTAATATTACTGGCTAAAATCAAGCTCAAAAGTAAGTTCAAAAACTAAATCCCGACTACTGGAAAATCACGCTCTAAAAATTATGAAACAAGAAAATATTCTCATCTGAAATTGTTATGCACAAACTATTCAATATTTATCGTCTATGCCACTTTGCCCTAAAGCTTATGATCGCTTACTACTGTTATAATGTATTGTTTTATTAGGGTAGGTGGCATATGACCACATGGCTATCCTCTGAACATCAATATGAATATGTATTAAATACATTAAAATATATTACAGGTTGTTTATTTAATGGACGATAAATATTGAATAGTTTGTACATAATAATTTCAGATGAGAATATTTTCTTGTTTCATAATTTTTACAGCGTGATTTTTCAGTAGTCGGCTTTTAGTTTTTGAACTTACTTTTTTATAAACATAAAATTATATACATACTAATATACAGGGTGTTTCCTAACTACGGTACGAAACTTCAGGGGGTGTTTCGTTAGGTCATTTGACAAAAAAATGTTCCTATGAACATATGTCCGGAGTTGCTTCGTTTCTGAGATACAGGGCGTTGAAGTATAAAAAAAAGGTATTTATAAAATATCCCGAATATCCTGAAACCGATGTGGTTGAAATGTGGTACAGCTATTTGAAGTAATAAGGCAGTTATTTGGCCCTAAGTAGATCCAGTGGCGTCTCAGTGGGCACCACAGCCAACAATACTGAGAAAAAAATTATTTTCTCCTTTTCAGTGCATTTGAATATACGCGTGGGTTCTAAAAAAATTTTTATAAGCGTGGTAAAAATGCAACTTTTTGGCCTCCTGTGTTTTTTTTTCATATTTAGCTTAGTTTTCGAGAACAAAAAAAATGAAGGCACTCTACAATCATGATTACGTGCTATGGAGACCAGCTGACAGTGATAGTATTGTCATATCAGTAAAAGTCAGAGTTGTCAATTAGCAGTGATTCCATCATGAATACTTTTACTAACGCTGAAATGGCTGACATGCACTTTATTTATGGATTAGCAAATGGAAATGCGGAAGAAGCACGGAGAATCTACCAGGATAGATATCTTAACAGAGTAATTTCGCTAAAACATTTAGAACGCTACATGCAAGATTATGTGAAACTGGAAGTTTTCATAAAAATGTAAGTGGTGGAAGACCAGAAACTGTAACAACGCCTGAACTAGAAGAAGCTACTTGATGCGATAGAAGAAGATCCTTCAAATAGTACCAGGAAGATTGCACTGCAGCTTGAAGTAAGCCCAAAAACTGTTTGGAAAGTTCTATAAAGAAACCTCCTATACCCATATCACATACAGCGGGTCCAAGCTCTACTGCCTAGGGATTTTCACCCAAGATTAATGTTTTGCAGGTGGTTGATTCATACGATGGCACACAATAATAATTTTTTACCAAATATTTTATTTACGGACGAGGCCAATTTTTCACGAGATTCTATTATGAACTTCCACAATAACCATTTCTGGGCCGACGAAAATCCCCACATTATTACAGAAAGTCATTTTCAGCAACGATTTTCGCTGAACGTTTGGATAGGAATTATTGGTGACTACCTAATTGGACCTTTTTTTTACCAGCAAGATTATCAGGTCCTACACGGCTTTTTTGCGAAATCATTTACCCATTTTGTTGGAAGAAGTACCCGTACTTGTAAGAGGCAACATGTGGTTTATGCACGACAGAGCTCTAGCTCATTTTAGTGTTCTTGCTCGTCAGCATCTCGACATCACCTACCCTAATCGATGGATTGGACGTGCAGGACCTCAACATTGGCCCGCTCGCAGTCCTGATATGAATCCTCTAGATTTATATTTATGCGGTCATCTGAAGGCTCTCGTTTATAAAACCCCTATACTAGATGTGAATGACTTGAGGAATCGAATAAGTGACAATTGCAATGTTATAAGGAATACTCCAGGTATTTTTGAACGTGTCAGACAATCAATGACACATCAATTGCAGTCGTGTATTTTATCATTTTGCTCATTTACTTTAAGGTCGAAATTGTTTATTTTTTACTTTAGGTTTGTATTTTATGTTGTCCATGGATAATTTGTAGAATAAGTTAAAGTATTTTTTTCTCGAAAACGAAGCTCGATATGAATAAAACACAAGGGACCAAACAGTTGTATTTTCAGTTGTTTAATCTGAAAAAATTAAATACTACAAAAAAAGTACTTTTTTTTTTCTCAGGATTGTTGGCTGTGGTGCCCACTGAGACGCCCCTGGACCTACTTGGGGCCAAATAATTGCCTTATTACTTCAAATAGCTGTAACACATTTCAACCACATCGGTTTCAGGATATTCAGGATATTTTATAAATACCTTTTTTTTAATACTTCAACGCCCTGTATCTCAGAAACGAAGCAACTCCGGACATATGTTCATAGGAACTTTTTTTTGTCAAATGACCTAACGAATCACCCCCTGAAGTTTCGTACCGTAGTTAGGAAACACCCTGTATTTGTATACATGAAGATGAAACAATAAAGGCTTTGAAACGTCGTTTAGATAATTTTTTTCTCAACATTCCGACCGAATTCCTACCAATTTCGCACTAAAAATCAACTAAATAATATGTTTACCGGGTCTAATCAATTTTTAACGCTGGAACAAACTCTCATTTCACCACAATTGATAAAAAATAAAAAGTTTCCTCGCAATTCTTGACCTCAATATGTATGGTCTTGCATTCTTGTGCCTAGACTTATCCTGAAATACTTTATGACGTACCTTTATCAATAATCATATCTAGATCGAACCATACATTACGATTTATAACATTTTTCAATCTTGAAAATGTGGGCATTTTTTATCTCAATTATCGGTGTTTTATACAAATAATTGCCGAACATGTTTTTTTTAGAATATAGGTATAGATAGTATCATATCAGATCATAAAACAATGTTCATTTTGCAGTTTGTCAAACATATCCATGGTTCCTAAATTCTATAAAATCGAGTAAAGAGGAGCGTGCTAGTTACCCAAATAGCATAGGTATTTATTTCTTCTTCAAAAGTATGCCAAAGTTATGGTAAAATAAGCTCTTACTCTACTATTACTTTCTCTCTTAGGTGGAGTAAAAGTGAAATATGAATCCATATTGACTATTCGATTTGATGGCCAACTTCAACAGGAACACTTCAGTTATAAAACGTCAGACATTTATGAAAAACTCAAGTTCATTTACCTTTTTTATCATCAACATTCCACATTCAATAAACTTTTCGATAATGTCCATCAGAGGAATACTTTCGAACATAGATAAATGTCAATCAACTATATGAAGAGAAATTGACATAAAAAAACTCGAATGCTTATATAAGGAAAAGTATGTGGCAATTTATAATCCATTTGGCTAGTTGTTCATTTTTTGCATCTTCTATTATACCAAATCAATTATCGTTTTTTCACTTTTCTATTCTGATGAATGTTAATGATAGGTTATTTATATTTAGCGATTATTCAATCAAGTTTTCTCATGGACGAATGTTGAATTTGCCTGAAACAATGTCCCATACAGCAGTTCAAGTAGTTAGGACAAAACTATAAAAATGCATACATCGAAATAATACCACCTCAAATCCCAATCCATTCAAGTAATATTATTTACATTACGTGTTTTTTTTTTGGACAAGTAAGCAGTTTGAGAAACACCAGTATACAGTGCTTTCGTAAAATACTAAATAAATTCATTTTAGCCAAACTATCCATTTCTGAGGAATTTCCTGAAACATGTCGATTTTTAATCTCAATTTGCCACATTTATAAAGGAAAATTAAATATACAGGGTGATCCACGTTTGACTAAGGACGGCCGCGACAGTTTTTTCAAATGGAACACCCTATATATTATTCAATTTTTGGAATCTCCATGGAAAGCTGATTTCAAAAATATATCACACATAGGGTTTGTATACAGTGCGTCCGTTAAATTCAGTGTTCTCGTAAAGTAGTGATTAAATTCGTAAACAATTAAAAGAATAATTTTTGGAAAGAACGCTCAAAGCCGTCGAATTTTATTCTCATTTGGGCATTCTTTGAAATTTAATTAATACTTACAGAATGATTCGTGTAGGAGAAATGACGTCATCGGTATTTTGAAATATGAAAATACTAAATTTAATGGCAATGATAGCTTCAAACAACGATCAAATTAAATATTCAAATTGTGCACCGTTTGCTATCTGACAGTAGCCAAGACGATGTATAAATTATTTTTGAACATTGTCAATATAGTCAGGATGTATACATTGTATCTGGTGACGAATTCTTGCTTTCAAATCATCTTTACTCTTTAAGAACCCCCCCCCCCCCACAAGAAACAATCAAGTGGTGCCAAATCTGGCGATCTAGCTGGCCACTCAATCGGTCCTCTTCTCCCTATCCAACGATTCGGAAACACCACATCTAAATAGTCGCGGACAGCTGCTGCATACTGGGGAGATGCACCATCTTGTTGGAAGAATAAATCAGTTCTCGGAAGATCAGGTTCCTCTAGATCTGGATGAAAAGCTATTAGTGCAGAAATAAGGTCGAATCGAAGAAAATCCAAATATATTGCACCAGTCAGGTTCACGTCAAAGAAATAGGGACCCAGAATTCTTCCGTCGACTATGCCACACCATACATTCATTTTCTGTGGATTTTGAGTGTGATACTCCTATCCATCGGGGATTTTCGGTAGCCCAATAACGGCAATTTTTCCTGTTGACGTGGCCGTCCAAAACAAACGTAGCCTCGTCAGAAAAAATTATATTTTTTTACAAAATTATTATCATTATTGCATAGCTGTTGCAGTTGTTCGCAGAATTGATCTCGCCGATCAAAGTCGTCTTCCTTCAGCTCATGGATAAGGATAGTGCTTTGTTTTTCTCAGAATTTTGTGGACTGTAGACGCTGCCATATTGAAATCAGAAGCCAATTGGTTGAGTCTTGTGTGATGATTTTCATGCACTGCCAACACAACATTAAGCTGATCGTCTTCTGGGTCGACCAGATTTAGGAAGATCACGGACATGCCCAAATTCACGGTATTTTGACTCAACTTTGCTCACCATGCTTTGGTTAATAGGTTGCCGATCAGGTTGAGTTGCATTAAACAATTCAACTACTTCTCTTTGGGTGCGCATTCTGTTTCCAAATCCTATCATGCAAAGAATTTCAATTCTTTCTCGTTCATTTAATTCAATCATTTTCCATGAAATGACAAAGTTACTACTCAATAATGTATCGACAAACGATAAGATATGTTATTCTTTGAAGGCAAAAAGGCCCTACCTAGCAACTACAGACCTATCGCAATGCTATCTATTATTTCAAAGGTCATGGAAAAAGCCATCAACATCGAGTTCATGAAATATCTGGAAGACTCAGGAATTGTCAACGATAGGCAATATGGCTTCCGCCATCAGAGATCAACTGGTGACCTGCTCGCTTACGTCTCACATATATGGCAGCTATCTATTGAAAAGTATGGAGAAACTTTAGCTGTGGCATTAGATATCTCCAAGGCGTTCGATCGAGTTTGGCACCAGGGACTCCTCGCCAAGCTTCCGTCTTATGGCTTGCCCCCTCAGCTGTGTTCTCTGCTTGCTAGTTTTCTCTCAAACAGGTCTCTCCATGTAGTGGTCGATGGAGTTTCATCTGACACTCTACTCATAAATGCTGGTGTTCCGCAAGGATCCATTCTCGCACCAACACTATTTCTACTTCACATCAACGACCTGTTGAAAGCAACTTCATGTCCAGTACACAGCTTTGCCGATGATAGTACCCTCCATACCGCTTTCTTCCAGGGCCCCTATATCAGCCCGTAAACCAGAAATGAACGAGGAAGAAATGTTAATAATATAAATATGGACTTAGCAACAATTCTCGAATGGGGATCTAATAACTTGGTAGAATTCAATGCAAACAAAACACAAGCATGTCTTTTCTCTAGAAAAGCCGATCTCACTGTGCCTAACATAACTTTGTCAGGAGTAACCATACCACTGAAGCCATCCATATCGATGCTTGGTATTACTATCAGCAATAACCTTTCCTGGGAAAATCACGTGAGGTCCATTGCCAAAAGTGCATCCCAAAAACTTGGTTTTCTGTTTCGTGCCAAGAGCTATTTCACCCCAGTCAGCTGCTTATGATCTATAAGGCACAGATCCGACCTGTCCTGGAATACTGTTCCCATATTTGGAGTGCGGCACCTAAAAATATCCTGAGACTATTGGATTCGGTCCAAAAGGGCAATTCGTCTCGTCGGTGATGCTCGCTTACAAACTCGCTCACTTGTCTGGAACACCGTAGAAAAGTTGGCGATTTGTCTCTATTTTATAGATATTTTCATGGGCGATGCTCTTCTGAAATATCAACAATCGTTCCTGCTTTGGCAGTCTCTTCGAGATTAACCCGTCAAGTTCAGTCATCACACCCCTTCGTGGTCACTTTGGAGACCTGCAGAACATCACTTTCCAAAGACTCGTTCATCCAACGAACAGCGAGGCTTTGGAACTCATTGCCTAGGGAGGTGTTCCCCGAGGCATACAACCTTCAGAAATTTAAGAAGAACACCAACTCCTACCTTCTTTCCCTAGGTTCCCACGATGTTCTCTGAACATCACAGGATATCCCTTTTCGTGGGAACCAGAACATAAAAAAAAAAAAAATAACTTCACAAAAACTATTCAGCAATAAAAACAAAATTATGGTCGCTATGGCTACTGTCAAGTAATGGAAATAGTCAGATAGCAAACGTTGCACAATTTGAACATTTAATTTGATCGTTGTTTGAAGCTATCATTGCCATTAAATTTAGTATTTTCATATTTCAAAATAGTTTTTCTTATTTTATTTTCATTTCACCCATACTCATAATCACCTTTTCACATTCCGTAATGAAAAATGAAATTGCCATTAAAAAAAATACCGATTACGTCATTTCTCCTAAGCGAATCATTCTGTATGTATTAATTAAATTTGAAAGAATGTTCAAATAAAAATAAAATTCAACGACTTCCAGCGTTCTTTCCAAAAATTATATCTTTAATTTTTTACGAATTTATCCAGTACTTTATGAGAGCACTGAATTTAACGGACGCACTGTATACAAACCCTATGTGTGATATATTTTTGAAATCAGCTTTCCATGGATATTCCAAAAATTGAATAATGTATAGGGTGTTCCATTTGAAAAAATTGTCGGGGACGTCATTAGTCAAACGTGGACCACCCTGAGTATTTAATTTTCCCTTATAAATATGGCAAATTGAGATCAAAAATCGACCTGTTTCAGGAGATTCCTCAGAAATAGATAAGTTTGGCTAAAAATGAATTTATTCAGTACTTTACGAAAGCACGTTGATAGCTTGCCAAACAAGTGAAAGAAGGGTAGGTAAATAAACCTTTCTGATAATATCCACAGATTAATTTCGGTATCTAGAGCAAATATTTACACAATTATCGGATACTTCTTGCAACTTGGCTATTACTTCATGGTGATCTATCTGTATTTACCGATACTACATAAATAAATTTAATCAAATTGTTTGAACCCACAGTTTATTTGAAAACCTTCACACTTGCCTGCCAACGAAAATAAACGTTATTTTTATTATTATTCCTAGAAAAAAGCGAACGTGCAAATACGCTTAGTAGAGAAGAATTGCGAATTATTCATTCAATAACAGCAGTACAAATCGGCAATTACGATAGAACTAAGCAGGAATAAATAATAAATTAATATTGTACAAATACGATGCTATGATTCTAACGACACCTTACAAATATAAACAACTTAATATAAATTCATGCTTACTGGAAATCAATAACAAAAGAATTGAACTTGTTACCGAGTTTAAGTATCTAGGTTTCATGTTGGACAACAGTTTATTTTTCGATGCACACCACACATATGTAACCAACAAAATAGCAAAGAAACTATATTTTTTTTACAAGAATTTCCACTCACTTGCCAATATCACTATATATAATACGAATATACAGCTATATTTCGATTATTGCAGCACATTGTTATATGGTTTTGATCAAAACAAAATCATGTCATTACAAAAACTACAATAACTACAAAATCGAGGCTGAGAGTGATTCTGAAGTGCAATCGGTATACCAGTATAGCATTCATGCTAGATGCATTGCAGTGGTTTTCAGTACAAGATAGACTTTACAAAGCAGCAATGATATTTGTTTTCAAAACTATCAACGATATCATCATATTTTGGCGAATTTATTATATATATATATATATATTTTAGTTATTGCTCTGTATTTATGACGGTTCAATGTTGTGTTTCCAGGCTGTTAGTGTATAGACCTAATTTAGTGTTAGATTTAGTTTTTTCTTTTCTTTTGTATAATACGTATTATTTAAATCTAATATGTATTGATGTATTGTTTGTATATTAGGATTTTCCTATGCAATAAACTCATTCATTCATTACCTCTGACTTTTTTGTTTTGTTTTTGTTTAATGAAACTAAATCACTATCAAGAGAAACCAATCTAGGAGTGCCACAAGGATCAATCTTAGGGCCCTTATTCTTCATTATATTCACAGCCGATATAAAAAAGTGTTGCGAATTGTCTGATCGAATAGTATTATATGCTGATGACACAAATATATTGATGTCACATAAGGATATTGACCAATTGGTGACAAACAGTAATGCTGCTTCTGATGAGTTCCATAAATATTGTTGTCAGAATGGACTCCTATTAAATATTACAAAAACATATTTCATGCGATTTTTACCAAAAAATATATCCCCAAACTATGACCTCTATTTACATATCCAAGGAAAATCAATTCAAGCTACAGACACAATAAAATTTTTGGGTGTAACACTCGACCCAAAACTAACATGGGAGCCTCATATAAAAATAATATGTAACAAATTAAGTACATGTTCTTACATGATAAGAAATTTGAGAGAAACAGTGTCTTTTGATGTGCTGAGAATGCTGTACTTCGGTTTGGTACAGTCAGTTTTGCAGTATGGTCTGATATTCTGGGGATCATCACCACACTTCGAAAAGGCTTTTATTGCTCAGAAAAAAATCTTAAGAACCATGTTCAATGTTCACCCAACAACTACATGTAAATTTCTGTTTACTAGAGCACAAATAATGACACTACCTAGCTTATATATCTATCAACTTATTATGTACATTCGACACAACGAACATAGGCTTGAGAATAATGAGGATGTGCACTCGCATGATACAAGAATAAAAAACAATATACACCAAACTTACTCCCGTTTAAAAATCTGCCAAAATTCACCTAACTATGTAGCAGCCAAAATGTATAACAAATTCAAACTTATATATAAGAATGATAGGAACTATAATTCATCATTCGAGAATGAACTAAAAAAATTTCTTATTGAAAACGAATTCTATAAAAATGAACAATTTCTCCAATTTTTAAAAATTCTCATTTTAAGTGGCTCACATTCAAATTTTAATCTGTATTTCTATGGTCAAGTTTTATGAGTATGTACCTGTATTTAGGCATTCACTTATTTTAATTGTATCGAATATTTTAATTCTATGTGTTTCTTTGACTAGTCCTATAAATGTATATCTGTATTTGGTATTGATTGAATTCAAATGTATATTTCTGTGATGAATAAACTGATTCTGATTTTTGACATTTTAAGCAGCAAACAATTTTGCGTTTCTTAACTATGGGTGTACATTATGAAATTTATCAATTAGAGATTTGTCATATGAATTAAAGATATGTTCACAATGCTGAGTGCAAATGACAAAATTGAAATAATTCTCATTCATGGATAAAATAGAACAAATCGAGAAACAGCAGAAATATTTAATCTGCGTCATCCCGAAAATCCGGTATGTCACAACTGTAGAACGGACTCATCAAAGCATTTTGGCCACGGGATCCGCGGAAAACAAATTTAACACAAAACATGCTGAATGGGTAACTAGGAACAATTAATTACAACAAGCAGTAACTTAGAATCAGAGAAGTAGTCTCGCTGCTGTATCTTCCATAACAGGCGTGAGTAAAACATCAGCACAAAGAATATTATTAAAACATAAATATCACCCTTATAAACTTAAATTTATACATACGTTGAAAAGAGATTACGGGCGGAGAATTGAATTATGCGCGTGGGTACAAGGAGAGATACAAGAATATAGACAAATTGTAAAGTATGTGTTGTTTTCTGATGAGGCAAGTTTCACCCCAAATGGAGTAGTAAGTTCGCAATATTTCCGGTAGTGGGCCGACGAAAACACAAATTTTTAAAATAGAATGCAAGGACCAATATTCCTTCAAAACAAACGTCTGTGGCATTTTCAATAATAAATTAATTAGTCCATCCTCTTTCCGTGAAAATATGAACAACGAAATGTCCTTACATTTTTATTATGTTTGAGATAGAGCCAATTATTGATCATTTCTCACAGTAAGAAAGAGAACGGCTATGGTTCCAGCTTGACGGAGCGTCGTGTCATAGTACGACATTAATTAAAGAATATCTCGATGACAAATTGGAGAGTAAATGGATTGGTAGATACACAATATATCCACGGCCAGCAAGGTCTCCCGATCTCACTCCTTTAGATTTTTTTCTATAGGAGTAGCTTTAATGCAAGTTTTCCGCACCGCACCAATTTTTATCATGAATTAAATTTTCTGACAAATGGATAATAATCCCAAAATTGCACAAGTAACCCCTTCACCACACTTATTCACTTCACACCTATATGCGCATTTCGACAACTAAGTTATCATCATCAGTAGGTCAACTACACTAAATATTGAAATATATTACAACTATCATTTTTATAATTGGGTTTTTATATTGGTTTTTGGGTAACTATACTCTCCAGGCAGTCAATTTTCTAGTGTCGTTGACCGATTTGATCATTTTCAAATTATGAATGTTAATTTTGTGACAAGATTCTATCATATGGTCAGCCACACTTGACTTATTCTCCCTTGGTAAGTAGCATGGGCCAAATGTTCGTGGAACCTTTTGAAATTGAACGTTTTGTCTGACCATAATAGACTTTGTCACAATTTTGACAACTAATTTCATAAATTCCCGACTTATCTAATATGTCAGTTTTGTCTTTCGGGTTTCCTAATAACGTTTGCAAGTTATTTCTATTACTAAGTATAAACTGCTTGGAGATTTACATCCCGGAATATAGTGTTGAGACCTCTCGTGAGGTTTGGATGGAGAGGGATTCTCACGAATCTTTTGCTTTCCGTCGTTTTTCTTCACTAATCGTGTGGAACGCTACTTTCCCAAAATATTATCAATGTCTAGTGTATATCCATTAATTATTGCTATTTCCTTGATCTTCTTGATTTCATTTTGAAACCGATCAGCACTCAATGAGAAGTTTACGGCTCTGTGAAGATAAAGATAAAATTTGCAAGATTAGTATTATATATGTATTACTATAACCTTCTTTTTTACTAAAGATGTATATATACTTTAGTGTTACATAAAATAAATACACACATAAATAATTAATTGATCAAAAAAAAATTAAATAACTATTCCTCTATTTTAATAATAAACTACTCCAAAATGATGCACAGCATATACGAGTCTATCGCTATCCTTTTCTTTTTCAAGAACAAATAGCATGCACACTCTCTTTCTTTAAATGGACGGACTTCAAACAGCTGCTATGCTGTGTCCTCTTCTATCGCATGGGATGGTTGGTTGGGACCTCTCAGTCGCACATATTCACTCGCAGCAATATTTCACTTTTTCAAAATTCGACGACCGGAATTCGGGACTGATTTTTCGCAGGCAACCCTATACCACCGTGTTCATAATGAAATAATCTTTATTTTCATTTAATTCTATTTCAATAATCAGACCGGTGCAAAATGCTAGTATCGATTTACCTGTTTATACCTGGCTACCCGAGAGTTGTGACCGGAAAAGATTAGGCAACCTAACGTTTAATAATAATAATAATAATCATTTATTTTCCATAAGATAATTTACAAAATTATATAGGAATAGTCAAGTTGATGAAGACAAAAATATCAAGAGAAAAATTCTCCCACACTATAAAAACATTTTTCTTGTAAAAAGGATCTAAGTCTACTTTTGAACACAGGAATATTATTACTGTTTTTGATCAAATCTGGTAAATGATTGAACATTTTAGGGCCAAGATAGTTCTAGGGAGTCGGAAGTTATTTTGAATCTTGCGTATGGAACATGTAACAATTCTCGGTTCCTTGTGTTCAAATTATGAATATTGGCATTCAGTAAAAAATTGTTTTTGTTCTGGTATATGTATTCCAGAACAAAAACAATTTTTTACTGAATGCCAATATTCATATTTCATATATGAGAATACAAGGCAATGGCAGAATTTGGTATTGGATAAATATTGCTCTACATGAGAACGTGTTTGCCACCCTAGCTATACTTCGAACAATACGTTTCTGTGCAATAAACACATTTTTAGACATTGAAGAGAGGCCCCAGAGACTCACGCCGTACCTCAGTCTAGAGTCCACCTGAGCATGGTACAAACTTAGCAATTGATCTATTTCCAGTACAAAACGCAGATTCACAAAGAGGTATATCAAGGAGTTCAATTTTGAAATCAGTTGTTTACAGTGAGCTTTCCAGTCCAGAAACTGATCGAAATGAACACCTAAAAATTTTATAGGATCAAGGCTGTTCTCGAAGGTGTAATCTTTAAAATCAAACTGTAGTCGAGGAATGATGTTCTGGCGATGGTGAAATTGAATAATTTGGGTTTTATTGGCATTGAAAAATAGATCATTGTTATTGAAATATTCGGATGCCAAGGCAATTGAATTGCTACATTCCTCAACCATGGAATGGGAGCCAGAAGCTGACACAATCAAAGAGAAATCATCTGCATAGGCAGTGTGGTTTATTTCTCCCAGAACAGTTTCGATTTGGTTCACGTATAATATAAATAAAATGAGACCCAAAATAGATCCTTGTGGGACACCCATATTGGTAGAAACTGACTCTGAGTCAATCTTTGATGTTCTTCCGTTGTTACAATACTGTAAGGAGACATATTGTTCCCGATTTTATAAGAAAGAAGAGATCCAATTCAAGGAGACCCCTCTAGCACCATAATTCTCGAGAGTTTGCATATTCAATGGGCTTCATACTTTCGATTGATATAGAATTTGTCTAATAATCAAACCGGTGAAATGTTTAAAAAAATTTTTTTTTTAATTATTAATTAATTATATTCTGGACTGAAATTTGTTAGGCAACCCATATGCAATATATTTATTGACATATTAAATTAAATATAAAATACGTTTCATCAAAAAAACATCTCGGTGAAGGTCGTTTTATATCGGGATCCTATACTAACGGGGAAGCGCACAGCCTAAAGTGGGGGTCGTAGAGAAATGCGGATTGTACCAGGGGACTTTTTATAGAAGAACGGGGGACCATTTGAGGGTCTGAACGCGAAAAAAAAACCTCCTTCTCCTAGTTGACTCCATCGATTTTAACAATACCCCCCTCCCCAAAAGTTCAAAAAGGGTACTACAAAAAAGTCCATCGAAGTTTTATCGAAAAACGATAATTTTTTCCCATGACGTATGATTTCTAGTGAGGGGGGGGGGGAGGGGCAAAGTCTGATTTTTTTTTTGTTGCGCTTTTCAAGGACATCAATTTTTGAGTCGCCGATTTTCTATAACGAAGAAATTTTCTAGAGTCGATTGAAGGGGGCAAGAGCCCCCCTTCAAAAAAAAATTTTTTCGCGTTTCAAATCGAAAAGTCCTTTGAAATTTTTCGATTCCGTCGAAAATAATTTCCTAATTCAACTGTCTCGTGGCGGAACTACCTTAAGCATGCCTCGCACGAGTCATCTAAGTAGCACCTAAACGCGCATCTAAGTAGCACCTAAACTTGTCAGTATTCACCTGAAGACGATTGCAGATACAAGCATTCGAAACGTCGTGAAAACCTTCTAAATACATTAAGACGATGGATGTCCGAAACGATAGTAATCAAGTTACCACATCGTCTACAACCTTCAAACATTAGTTATTCAGTCATAGCGAGATCAATATATTTTGTGCAGTGCGGTACGCGGTATACTCTGGAGATTTATTTTGAAATGAGTATTTTATTTTCAAAGTGCATTACTGTGTTGTATTTTTAATAGGAGATGGACACAGTTTCGTAACAACATGATTTTCATCTCGAGACGAGGAAGAGACATGAGTTGAAAAGGTAGATTTCGCAATTAATTTAGTTATTCTGAAATTGCCACCAATCAAGCCAACAAATCATGTATTCGAAGAAGTTGGGCAAAATTTTATAAACCTTGAATTCTACAATCAGAAGTTGTGAATGTATCCAATTTCCCTAAATGCTCCTTAATATTTCTATGTTAACTGACTCGAATCAAGAGAAAGAAGTTTCCTTCCGGTCCTATTCTACTAAGGAATTACATTTCCCAAAATTGAAAATTTATAAAATGCAAAATTTTACTCAGCTATTGAACGAAAGCACTCGCCCATTGTAGGATCGGCTTGAGCCAAACAATCGAACATCGTTGCAAAAAAATCCAAACAAACTCACCTGCATCGATATGACGTTGCCGTTCTTCTCCAACCAATTCCCGCTGAGCAACGCGGCGAAATATTGACACCTCGAAGCCAGGATGCACTTGTGCGCCTTCAACTTGTGCCCCTCGACTTCGACCACCACATCCGGTCCGATTTCCTCCAAAAACATCCGCAACAGGTCCGTTCCCAGTTTGCGGACGCATTTCTTCGGCTGCGAAGGTACGTTCGGTCGCGCAGAACCTTCCGAATCCGAGTTCGTTTCGCTGTGTTCGGCTTCCAGGGGGTGCGGCGCAGTTCGGTAGCCCACCGAGTGCGACATGAGGAAGGGGCTCTCCACCCATGAGCTTTCCGGGATGGAGCGGCTCATGCGGGGCACGAAATTCAGGTCCACTCGCGGCTTTTGGCATTCCAGATCCGACAGTTTGACGAATTGAGTGCAGGGCTGCAAAAGAACGGCCATCGTGAGACTTGCCAACGCTTCGTACGGTACGCTAACGGATGCGTATGCATTTACTGGACTCGGTCACAATGCGAAATTTCAACAATATGTTTTTGATAAGAGTTCGTATCATGTCACGTTGACGAAGTCTGTACGTTGCTAACTTTTTATCAGGAATGAACGCATGACGTTTGTTTTTAATGTAATAAATATCATTTGCGCTGTGTGTTAGCGGTTTGTTGATGGAAGTTTCACTTTTTGCGGTAGGCAAATATCGTAGATGTACTCGGTATTTGATCGGTTTCTTTTCAAACAAAAGAGATGTGTTATGAAATCACATGTTACGTAATTAACAATTCGAATTGTTGCACTAGTTTTGCACCGGTATTGCCTTGATCCTGCATTCGTTTTTCTGTAAGATGTGACACGGTGCGTTTCCAATGGAGTACGAAATACATGAGATAATAATAATAGTGTTTATTTTAACAAAGGATAAAAATGGTACAAATCTTTGTTGATAAATAGTATTGTTTGAATAAAACCTAACTTAAGATTATCGTGTAAAGACGACCCTTAGTTAGGGAACCAACAATGTAGTGGACAGTTGACAGCAGTCATAAAAAGATGTGCACATGAAGGGAAAATAAAAAATCTGTTTGAAAGTAAAACACTCGTCTCTTCATTCCAATCACTAACCAAACATGGCGCAGTCGTAAAAAGAAATCGTGGCCCAAGTTTACAGGCAAATGTGCATATAATTGAACATAAACACTGCAAGTTTTACTAAGTATTGACAGCCCTTAAAGAAAAATGGCAGGAGGCGGCCCAGTTAAGTTACCACCAGATTTCGATCTGCAATCAACTAATGCAGCATCAGAGTGGAGGTTTTGGCAAACAGCCTTTCATGACAATTTAGTGTCAACAGGCCAGGACCAAGCCCTTTCAAATGTAAAATTGAGTATTTTACGTAATATCATAGGGCATGACTCTGCAAGGATTATGTCAACATTCGAAATTTCCCAGAATTTGGACCCATATGATGGCATGTTGGCTGAAATAGAGAAATATGTAAACCCAAGAAAAAATGAATGTTTTGAGAGGTATATGTTTTCCAGAAGGCAGCAAAAAGAAGGAGAGAGCTTTGACCATTTCCTCACAGACTGCCGACACCTAATAAAAACTTGTAATTATAATACCGTCGACCCCAACCAGTCTCAAGAGGAAAAAGCCCTCAGAGATAGAATTGTAACGGGAATTAAGGACCCTACGACAAGGGAGGCCTTATTAAGGATCGACGATTTGACCTTGGAAAAAGCAATACGTTTTTGCAGAACCTCAGAACAAAGCAAAAGTCAAAGTTTACAGTTTCAAGAGAGTGGAACAGAAGTTAATATAGTTAGAAGAAAAACAAATATCAGAAGTATAATAAATCTTCAAAAAGCTCGAAGTTTAACGGTACAAAAAATGAATCTGGAAGAAATTTCAAATGCAAAAGGTGCCAAACAGTTCATGGACCCCGAGAATGCCCAGCATTTGGCAAAAAATGTAGTAAATGTGGGATTGAAAACCATTTTGCTGTGTCATGCAGAGTTAAAAGTGTCAGAAACATTGAACAAAGCGATGCATCAAGTTCTGCTGACAGTGATGACCTATTTGTAAACCGAGTTCGAAAAGAGAAGTATACAGACCGAGAGGTGAGTGAAGATTTCTGCGAAAATTTGTCTATCGAAAAGGAAAAAGTTAAAGTAAGACTTGATACCGGAGCCGATGTAAGTGTGATACCGCTCAGAATTTTCAAGAAAATAGACAAACAGTTTAAAGTGAGGCCTACACAATATATTTTAAAAGGTTTTGAAGGCAGTCAGGCTAAACCAATAGGGATCGTAAATTTACATTGTTCATTTAAAAACAGGGAAATTTATGAAGATTTTGTTATTGTAGATGGGGCAAATCAGGTCCTTGTAGATGGCCAGGCATGCTTAAATCTAAAGTTAATTAAAAGAATAAACAACATAGAGGTGCAAGATGCAAATTTATGTGAAAAATATGAGTTTATCAACAAAAATCCGAAAATTTTCAAGGGTTTTGGTAGGTTCCTACAAAAGAAAACTTCGAAAATGTCTGTCACCCACCTAGTAAAATTCCATTTGCTATACGGGATCAGCTAAAAGTAGAACTAGATAGATTAGTTGATAGAAAGGCTATAGTTAAAGTTGATGAAATAAGTCCTGAAGCAAGTATAAATAGAATAGTTATCGTTGAAAAATCTAACGGGAAAATTAGGTTATGTTTAGACCCCTCTGACATTAATTGTCAAATTGTCAGAAAACCTAGATTAGGATTAAATATAGAAGAAGTATGCTCAAATTTGAGAGACAAAAATTATTTTACCGTTTTTGACCTTTCCGAAGGGTACCACCACCTGGAACTAAATGACGAATCGTCATGGAAGTGTTGTTTTGCAACTCCATTTGGTGTGTACAGATTCATTGTTTTACCTTATGGGTTAGCAAACTCCCAAGATTTGTTCCAGGATGAAGTGGAAAAACATTTTTCAAATGTACAAAACGTAGTGATATGTCATGACGACATGATAGTACATGGGAAAACGAGACAAGAACACGATTTAGCAGTAGCTGAAGTTGTGAAAAGAGCTACAGAAGTCGGTGCAAAGTTCAATAAAGACCAATTCCAGTATTGTCAGAGCCAGGTTAAATTTATGGGACAAATCTTTTCCCGAAATGGCATGCAAATTGATTCTGACAAGGTTGAATCTTTGTGCAAACTTAAAATGCCCACAAATAGAGTTGAATTACAGAGAGTAATTGGTTCCTTCAACTATGTTAGACGTTATGTTAAAAATATGTCAGAGTTGATGCACCCATTAAGTATGTCAATTACTTAGAAATAATGTTGAATGGTTATGGTTACCCAAGCATCAACAAGCTTTCGACCAACTGAAAGAAGTTATCACTAAAACACCAGCCCTTGTTCCATTTGACCCAGAAAGACAGACAGTTTTACAATGTGACGCATCTAAAAAACTAAAACTAAATTTGGGGGGTTGTGTATGTATAGTTCAATTTACATTTTTTGACATATTTACTTGCTTTGCCGTACTTCCGGTTTGACCAGAGATGACCCCAACTTTTGATTTTTAAATGGGACATCCTATATATTTTTACTTATTTCGATCGAGAATGACATTCTAAATCCAACAACACCTCACTTGTCAATATTTGACAAATAAAGTAATTTTTATTTTTCGATCTAGAATTCCATGGATCGTGTAAATCGCTTCAGTCTTGATCAAGTAACATGGGAAAAATACGACTTTGAGGCTTATGACTTCACAGAGGTTTTAAGAATTATTTAAAAGTCGCTAATATGAATTTTTCCAGTTAATATGATTTTTTCAATTGGAAAGGGAGTGACTCGTCGGCTTTTTGTGAAAGCTCATATTCTTACGATTAATTTGATACCACACACTTTCACTTTATTTTCACTATTTTTCTGAATAATTGCAAGAAGCGATCATACCTAATAACAAATAATACGTATTCGGTATACTTATGCACTAAGTCCTGTTATTCAAGTTATCCCTGACAAACAATTGAAGCTGTTGCTAGGACTACCTAAACAAATAGGCTAAATAATACTTTTAAAAATTTATTTGTTGCGTAGTTTATAATTTGATATGGAAAATTATACTAGAAACGAGAAAATTGAGAAGCAAAAAATAATGCAACTGATGCAGCTCGAATTTATGCTCAGAGATTCCCCAATCGTCGCCATCCCACTCGGCATTATTTTCCAAAACTGGAAAGGAAAATGCGAAATGAACCAGAAGAAAATGCCAATATAACTTCATCGTCAGTGAAAAAAGAAGCAGACGTGTTGGCCTATGTTGAAGTGAATTGTACGGCGTCAATTCGCCAAATTGTTTTTGAGTGTGATATAAGTTATTCGTCCGTTTGGAGAATTCTTCACAATTATAATTATCGATCATTCAAGTACCAACTACACCAACATCTTTACGATATCGACCACAACCGAAGATTAACTTATTGCAACTGGTTTTTGACTAAGATAAGATAAGATATTTATTTAAATAGGATACCCTAATATACATACATAATTTCATATTATAAATTTACAAATACAATTTGATAAAAATCAGTTACTAAAACATAATTGTAATATATAGGTATTATCAAGAATCAAATATAAGATGTAATATAAAATAAAATGAAATTAATAAAAAGACAAATAATAAAATGACATTAGCTAGTAATAAAAATATAAAAACATAAAAATATAGCCACAGACAAATGATGTAAAGTGCCACAAAACAACTAATATTAGTGTTGGCCATCTCTTGATAGAATGTATGATAACAATTTCGTTTTGAAGCAATATATCGTATTACATTGTTTTATTTCCTGTGGTAGTTGATTATATTCATTCAATCCTTTGAAAAATATAGATTTCATTGAACTCTTCAGCTTTGTCCTATTGATATGAAAATTATGTACGGACCGTGTATTATAGTTATGGAGTTCATTGTTGTATGTAACAAATTGATTGAAGTAATCAGGAAACATATTCCTTGTGATTTTAAAGACAAATAGCATGGCCATATAATATAGTCTTTGATCTACTGATTGCCATTTCAATGTTGCGAGCATTGTTTTTATTGGGGTGTATCTGTTGCAATGTAAAATTACTCGCATTCCTCTGTTCTGCAATTTTTGTAACATTTGGATTAAATTTTTTTGTAAAAGATATAAAATAGAAGAACAGTAATCAAAATGTGGCTGGATTATCGCTTTATATACAGTTGTTCGGCTAGATAGAGAAAGTTGTGCAGAAATTCTTGTGAAAAAATATAGTTTTTTTGAAATTTTATTACAGATGTATTTACAATGAGATTTCATCTCCAAACATTCATCAATTATGCATCCTAAATACTTGAATTCGTGTACCCATTCTACCCTTCCACCTTCAAGTACTAAGTTGATTGTGTTGTAATTTATATTTGACAATTTGAACCTATTATTCAATACCAAATACAGAGAAGATGTACGTTTTCCATTTAAAATTGTTTATTCAGATGAAACTCGATTCACCAACTTGGGTCTGTTCAATCGGAATAATAAAAGGTACTGGTCTCAAACAAATTTACATCTGATGCAAGAAGGAAATTTTCAAGAGCCATTTGGTTTCAATTGCTGGATGGGTATTATCGGAGGAAAACTTTTGGGGTCAATAATTTTCGAGAAACAACTTACTGCGGAAAGATATCTACAGTTCCTTAGAAATCAAATTAATGATTTCATTGAAGATTTGCCACTGGCTAACCAACTTGATATCTATTTTCAACAAGATGGAGCGCCACCTCACAATTCTCAAGTCGTAAGAGAACATCAGACCTACTCAGTGGCATGCGAGGTACATTCTCAAGTTGTCATATTTTTTCATAATGTGTTATTTCTTTTTCATATTCTAGATCACCAGGTCTTACTCCGCTAGATTTTTTTCTCTGGTGAACAATTAAAAATCAGGTGTATAACACAGCATCAGCTACTCGTGAAGAACTGGAGTATAAAGTAAGGGTGGCATTCCAGAATATCACTGCGGAACAGCTGAGTTGAACTTTGCCGTGATCAAGGAGGAGGTCATTTTGAAAATTTAGAATGGACTAATTTGCGACTTTTAAATAATTCACAAAACGACTGTGAAGTCATAAACCTCAAAGTCGTATTTTTCCCATGTTACTTGATCAAGAATGAAGCGATTTAACTTCACAAACGGTTCAAACAATCTGGTGATTTTGATGATTACAGAGTTTTTTCAGAAGTTCCCAATCAATGTAAACAAGTTAGTGATTATTGCTACAAACGTTAGATTACCAATATGGAAAACAATATAAATTTGAATCCAAAATCATTCTGGAGATTTGTCAATGATAAGCGAAAAAATTATGATCTTCCAGACAAAATGCACTTACAGAACCAATATGAAAACTCTCTAGACGGGGTTGTTAATCTTTTTGCAAAGCATTTTTCCTCTGCATTCACTTCCCATGATAATGTACACACGCCTAATTATGCATTCGATAAATGTATAAACTTCGGTAATGTTGAGATCAGCGTCGTAGAAGTAATTGACAGAGTCAACTATATACCCTCCAAGTTTTCCTCTGGTCCAGATAATGTTCCATCAATTTTCTTATATTTATACCCTAGCAACTCCTCTTACTCAACTTTTTAATCTATCTCTTAGTTCTGGTATTTTCCCAGATTTTTGGAAACAAAGCTTCCTGAAACCCATACATAAATCAGGGGCAAGAGATGATATCGGCAATTATAGAGCCGTTTGCACCCAATCAGAAATACCCAAACTTTTTGACTTTTTAGTAAACAGGCATATGACTTGGCAAAGCAAAAGTATAATATCTCCACAGCAACATGGATTTGTGGCTAATAAATCAACTGTGTCGAACCTACTCGTTCATGAAAATTATATCTTAAGTGCTATGGAGAAAAGATTACAGGTAGACTCTATCTATACAGATTATTCTAAAGCCTTTGACAGGGTCAACCAAGAGTTGCTCATTGCCAAACTGTCTTCACTGGGTTTTTATGGACCAATTTTGCGGTGGATACAGAGTTTCTTATCTGGTAGAAGCCATATAGTGAAAATAGGAGGCTGTGTATCAATCACAATCCCTGTATCTTCAGGTGTTCCTCAAGGATCCCACTGTGGACCTTTGTTATTCAACCTATTCATTAATGACCTTGTTACAATTATAAAACATAGTGAAGTACTCATTTTTGCTGATGACGTAAAAATATTTAAATCAATCTCTTCCATAAACGATGCCTCGCTCTTACAAGAGGATTTGTCACAATTTTATGAATGGAGTGGTAATAATCACATGGACTTGAATATATCTAAATGTTATAGCCAAACATACTCTAGAATTAATCACCCTGTTCTACATGACTACAGCATCAATAATATACCAATTAATAGGAGATCAGTATCAAAGGACTTAGGGATCATGTTTGATAGTGAATTGAACTTTAGATCACATAATGAGTATATTATATCTAAATCACTCAAGATATTAGGCTTCATTAATAGATCATGTAAGGACTTCAGTTTGAACACTCTCAAGTTATTATATTGTTCATTGGGGATCATTATTGGGTATGCTTCAATAATCTGGTGCCCATATTATGAGTTACACATAAAACAAATTGAAGCTGTACAAAATACTTTCCTTAGGATTTGTGCATACAAGCTAGGTATAAGAAGGGGAGAATATTCATACAACAACATTAGAGAACAGATGAACCTATTATCTTTAGAGAATAGAAGAATTATTATAGATGTATGTTTTTTAAACAAAATACTATCTGGCAGCATCAACTGTGAGGAGATTTTATCTTTAATTACCATTAATGTCAGTAGACAGACCAGAGTTAGTACTGAAATATTTAAAATACCGTTTCACTCCACAAATTATGGTTTTTTCTCTCCTCTCACCCAAATGCTCAGAAATGGAAATAAGTATCAACAGGTTGATGTCTTTAGCAGCTCCACAAACACCATTAAAATTGAATTGAGTCGCATTATTTCCTGAAACACTTCCTTTCATGATTATTATTTCATTCCATTATATATAGCTTTGTATTTTTATATATTTTACCACTATTTTATTTAAAAATAAACTTAACTTGGTTCTAATAATTTATTTCACACTTAATCTACAACTTAATTTATATTACTACTCCACTGTATAGCTCGATCGTATGGGCTCGTTCAGACTGTCCGTGCCATCTTGAGGGCTACCTATTTATCTCCGTCACAGGATTCCCGATCTTTCGAATTCCGGCAGTTGGCGACGGCATGTTCCAATTGTTTCCAATATTGACCGTTGTTTTCCGCGGAAGAGCGACTGGATGGTTCTCGAATATCTCCGGGGATGATCTCATCGCTGTCGATGGCAACGTGTGAGGCGACAGGTCCGGCCTAGGTTCGTTACAGTATTGTATTTTACCACTTTAGTGGACTTGTATTGTGTTTTATATTATTATTAGTATTAGTATTGTATTATGTATTAATTATCTTTAGTCTAGTTTAGGATTTTAATTTTTTTTATCTTTATATACAACAAATTGTAATTGGGACTACCCGTTGAATAAATAAATAGATTTACACGATCCATGGCATTCTAGATCGAAAAATAAAAATTGGAATAAAAATTACTTTATTTTTAAATATTGACAAGTGAGGTGTTGTTGGATTAAGAATGTCATTCTCGATCGAAATAAATAAAAATATATGGGATGTCCCATTTAAAAAACGAAAATTGGGGTCATTTCTGGTCAAACCGAAAGTACGGCAAAGCAAGTAAATATGTCAAAAAATTTAAATTGAACTATAATACACAACCCCCAAATTTCGTTTTTCTATCTTCAATAATAAAAAAGTTATAGGCTTGAGCCACCTTGGAGAATCACCCGGTATACCACGGGACTAAAGTGAGCCATTTAATCCCACGAGTGGAGTTTGTTCCCAAGGGATTAAGTCACTTTAGTCGTACGATTAATATTTCCTTTTTTTTTCACTTTCGGAGGAATTATCATTAAAATTAGGCGACAATTCAATTTGATAAGTACCAGTTTAATATTTAATCAGCTTGCTTATGATTAGCAACAAAGTAATAAATAAACAAGCTGTCCTTGTCATGACTTTCGTGATCACAATTCTCGAAATGAAAAATTTCGAATTAAAAAAAAGCAGCAGCAGAGGCTCTAGAAGGTATTTTGCTAATAAAATCAAGGAAAATATATGAAACGCAATACCAGACATTTATTAAATGGTGCTGCGAAAATTTTTTTTGCGAAGATGCATTGCTTGTGTTTTTACTGAGGAATCCAGGACTTTTTCTGCTTCAAAAATTTGGGCCTATTATTCCATACTGAAAACCATGCTCAAAATCAGAACTAATATCGATATTAGCAAATTTCACAAATTCACTCCCGCACTGAAAAGAAAAAATGAAGGATATAAACCGAAAAAAGCGAAGATACTAACAGGAGATCATGGTGACAAATTTCTAAAGGCCTTCTCACGACTCGTTACGCGCATCCGCCATGTTTTAAAAAGCGGGTAATATGAAAATTTCGGACACTTAGTAAATACACTGGTTAATCACTCTTATTATCAGTAGTAATATCCCTAGGACATTGATAATAGACGAGATAATTTTATGACAATCGATAGCTCGTTCCTTGGTAACAGTTACCAAGCAACGAGCTTGAGGAATTTGTCATAAAATTATGAGGCATTTGTCAATGTCCGAGGGATATTCGGCGGAAAATTTTTTGACAAAAAATTTATATGTAACTCAATATATGAAACATTCATTTATTTATTAAAAGTACAGTTAGTAAAAGTACAATTATTAAAATTTAACTTAACATTAGATTCGTTGCTGTTCTCTACTATAGAAGATCTATTACCACGCATAATATTTATGATCTTGTTGTGGTGTTCTTGATCGAGATTTAAGTATGGTTTTATAGAATTTTGATTGCTATGACCAGTAATTTTCAGCAATTGTTGTTCTTCTACACCACTTTTTGCCAATTCGCTAACAGCAGTTGATCTATTCGAGTGATTTGTTATCTTTTTGTCCTTTACATTCAAGCCAATTGCCCCAGCAGCAGATTTAGTCCATCCATTCATTGTATTTCTTCCAACAGGTACATTATCGTACCATTTGTCAGTTTCATTTTTCCAGTGTCGATTTGGTTTCAAGAACAGTCGTGGTGAGGTAATATTGTCGCCTCGTTTTGATATCAGTTTATGAAAAAGACGTACAGGGCAGCTTTGTCTTTCACTATTGGAAACCAACCGTTAACTACTTGTACTACTTTTAGAACCACCTTGGCACCTTTTACTGAACACCGGATTGTATTCAATGCGATTTGTTGGAAAGTCATCGTTATTTTTCTCGATTTGAAAAAAATCCACCAGACAAGCAACTGCCTCTCCTCGTCGCCACGCTAATTCTACAGCAGCAATATGGTAAAATTTACGCATAAGACCTTCAGGAGTATTTTCATCCCATCGCAATATTATTTTGTTTACATGGATCTGATTGCATCGCGGGCATCTCGGGCTGGTTTAAATACTATGTTGTTAAACGGGTCAATCATAATATTATAGTCATTATAGTACTTTTCTTGCAAAAGTTTGCACGAAACGTTCCACATTGTCTTCACCGTTGCTTCTTTAAATTCGGTCCCGTCTTTCTTTCTCATATTGACCGGCCAATCTTTTAGTATCAACGCCAATTCTTCTAAGCTTCTATGTTCATTTAATTCATATTCTCGTTCGCAGCAAAATTCCATAAATATTCCCCAAATATATTTGTGACCGTAGGTTGTATTTCTGGGAATTTTTTCTTTGATTAGCGCATTTATACTTTGAACATTCGCATTGCCAAAACGTGACATTTTGAAATTTATTTGGAATGAAGTTGTCAAACTCAGGTGAATATCATTCAACGTTCTGCGTGGTATTTGCCAGGAAAGTAGTTGTTTTTCACCTGAGATCTACCATTTTCTGGTTCAATTTTATTGTAACGTAAATAAGCTTAACTTGGTTTAACTAATTTATTTAACACTTAATCTACAACTTAATTTATATTACTACGCCACTGAATAGCTCGATCGTATGGGCTCGTTCAGACTGTTCACTCCCTCTTGAGGGCTGTCTATTTATCTCCGATACAGCATTCTCGATGTTTCCAATTCTGGTGGTTGGTGCCCAGCATGTTCCAGTTATTTCCAATATCGACCGTTGTTATCTGCCGCGTCGTGACTGGATTGTTCTCGAATATCTCCGGGGATGATCTCATCGCTGTCGATGGCAACGTGTGAGGCGACAGGTCCGGCCTAGGTTCGTTACATTGCCCCCTTCTTAAAGACATTTCGTCCCGAAATTTCATCCTTGGAGTGTGACGATATCTGCATGACTCCCCATATCTGCACCGTGAAGTTCGATGGAAGTAACACTCCACGGTCTTCATGATCGGTCGTGGAAGAGGGTTACAGCAAACCAAAATCCTGACGCCGCTGGATCTGAATATCGCCTCCAGCATACTTCTTATGACTCTCCAGTCCAACCCATCAATACCACAGGATAGTTTTGGAATTGCTAGATCCGCCAGATTCTGGTCCACCATAGTATCTCTTAGTTTGGTGAGACTCTTCCAGACATCTTCATAGGACGGTTTATCTTGGGAATGCCTCTTGGTAACTAGGTAGTAGATGTTTCTCTGGCCTTTCTTCAACTGTAGCACCCCACCAACTTCTGGATTCTGCTCCCGCAGTGTTTGGAGTTGACCAAATTTCTTGGAGAACACTACGGCGATGCCCTGGACATTCGAAGATCTTCTGCCACACAGTGCGCTAGTGCGTAGTCAGCAGGCACCTCGAAAAGGTCTCGTGACTCATCTCTACTAACCCCATGTAGAACATTCTGCCCGTTTGAATACAAGGACATAAACTTCTCGAACGTCATATCATCCTCCGGTGGCTTGAGGGTGCGAACTTGGTCATGGTTTCCAGCGTAAGGGCCAACCTGTTGAAATGGACGACCCTTGGTTTCCCTCGGGTGGCTTATGGATTCGGTACACAAGGTCGTTTATCCTTTTCACGATTTTATACGGGCCTTCCCACGAGTTCCGCAACTTTGGTGATAGTCCACGACGACGTTTGGGGTTGTACAGCCAAACCAGGTCATCAACCTTAAATCCTCCAGCGTCGGCCTTGATGTCATAGGTCTTCTTCATTTTATCGCTGGCACTCTGGATGTTCAACCGGACTCGTTCGTGGATGTCGTCCATTCTCTGCCGAAGTTTGCTGACGTAGTCCTCTCCCGCAGTGTCTTGTCCTGGCGGTATCCCAAACTTCAGGTCACAAGGCAGTCGCAGTTCTCGGCCCATTATAATACTAGCAGGAGTTTGACCGGTTGACTCGTGTACTGCGGATCGATAGGCCATCAGGAACAAATGAAGATACTGGTCCCAGTCTCTTTGATGGTCAGAGACAACCTTGGACAAGTGGCGGTTGATCGTCCTGTTCATCCGTTCCACCATTCCATCGGACTGCGGATGTAGGGCCGTGGTTCTTGTCTTGCGGATGTTCAGCAGTAGACATATTTCTTGGAAAGGTTGGATTCGAAATTTCTGCCTTGATCCGAGTGCAGCTCCATTGGAATACCGAATCGACATATCCACTCTTTCACCAAGACGTCGGCGACGGTGATGGCTTCCTGGTTGGGCAGGGCATAGGCTTCCGCCCACTTACTGAAGTAGTCCATTGCCACAAGGATGTATTTATTCCCGTGGTCGGATACGGGAAACGGGCCGGCGATGTCAATGGCGATTCTCTCGAACGGGCTGCCTACGTTGTACTGACGCATCGGGGCCTTGGGTCGTATTCGAGGTCCATTGCTAGCAGCGCATACAGCGCACTTTCTGCACCAGTCCTGGACGTCAGCTTGACAATTGGTCCAGTAAAACCGTTGCCTCACTTTCTGCAGGGTCTTCGTCACTCCCAGATGTCCTCCAGCGACTCCATCATGGATTTCCCGCAGCACTTCCTCTCTTCTGTTCCTGGGAACAATTATTTGGCGTTTGTCTTCCCCACCAATATCGGCCTCCAACACACGTTTCAGGATCCCATTGTCCAGAATAAGAGAGTTCCATTGTGCCCAATAGGACTTAACAGCCGGCGAGTAACCTGCGACTTCCTGCCATGATGGTCTTCGATTGCCCTTCTTCCAGCTGACGACTAAGCCAAGGTCGGGGTCTCTCTCTTGGTCTTTCTGGATCTTGCTGTCATTCCAGTTGTCATCCATTGCCGCGGTTCTACAAAGTGTTGCTTCTTTCTCTTCTGCTCGTCGGCAATGAGAGCAATCATCTGGACATGGTCTTCCTGTTCTTGGGCGGTGAGAGTTTGTAGAATATTTGTCGCTTCTCCACGTAATGCAAGTGTCAGTGCTACAGCTCTTTCCCCTGCATTCCATCCGTTTGCTTTGGCCGCTGCTTCAAACTGCCGGCGGTAATTTGCCCATGGAGTTTTTCCGTCGAACTGAGGCGGCTTCATGGAAAGCTTCCCTATTTCTGAAATGACCTTGACATCTTTTATACCCTCTTGAACTTTATCCAAGTTCAAACTCAAGTCCAGCATTGCATTTTCGTTAACCATCTCTGTGGAGGGCGCACTATTAATTCGTTTTTCCAGCTTACTGATCGTTTCCTTTATTTTGTCCATTTCTGCCTCGACCCCATCTTTGATTTTATCTACCTCCGTGTTCATTTGCTCCCTAATTTTATCTATCTCTGTCTCAACGGTTCCCATTCTTTCTTCTAGAAAATTAGCCACACCACACAATTCTTTTTTTAGGCCTTCTGTGTTTTCCAGGAACTTCTCTTCCAGGCTTCTTGCATTTTCTTCCAGGCTTCTTGAATTTTCTAGAAGCTTCTCTTCCAGATTTCTAGAATTTTCTTGAAGTTTCTCTTCCAGATTTCTAGAATTTTCTTCAAGCTTCTCTTCCAGATTTCTAGCATTTGCTTCCAAGCTTTTTGAATTTTCTAGAAGCTTCTCTTCAGATTTCTAGAATTTTCTTGAAGCTTCTCTTCCAGATTTCTAGCATTTTCTTCCAAGCTTCTTGAATTTTCTAGAAGCTTCTCTTCCAGATTTCTAGAATTTTCTTGAAGCTTCTCTTCCAGATTTATAGAATTTTCTTGAAGCTTCTCTTCCAGAGTCCTCGAATTTTGTTGCAGTTCTTCTTTCACGGATTTAGTAGTTTCTTCGAGTTTATTCATTACCAAACTTAAATCACCTCCGGGAACTTCGAATAAAAATGTTTCGGGGTCCTCACCTTCTTGTATAAGTCCTTCTGCAAGTCTTTCCTGGAGTACTTGCTTTTTACCCGTTGTTTCCAGTTCCCTTTCCTCCAATTCCTGTTTCAATTCCGCTACCTTCAAATCCGCAAGGCGCACTTTTCTTGAACACATTTTGTCTTTGACGAGGTATCAGTCTGTTTCACACGAAAAGTTTATCAGTTTGTTAAAAATTCACTTCGCGAATTCTTTTCCACGGGCCACCAGTCTATTGTCTGTTTCACGCGAAGAGTGTATCAGTTTATATTCCCACGCACAATTGTCCACTTCGCGAAAACCGGGCCACTGTCTATTTTGGGCGTACAAAAAGGTCTATCAATTTATTTTTCTGACTATCCACTCCACGATCACTTGTTTATTTTCAAAATCTCACTTCCGACACCAATTGTAACGTAAATAAGCTTAACTTGGTTTAACTAATTTATTTAACACTTAATCTACAACTTAATTTATATTACTACGCCACTGAATAGCTCGATCGTATGGGCTCGTTCAGACTGTTCACTCCCTCTTGAGGGCTGTTTATTTATCTCCGATACAGCATTCTCGATGTTTCCAATTCTGGTGGTTGGTGCCCAGCATGTTCCAGTTATTTCCAATATCGACCGTTGTTATCTGCCGCGTCGTGACTGGATTGTTCTCGAATATCTCCGGGGATGATCTCATCGCTGTCGATGGCAACGTGTGAGGCGACAGGTCCGGCCTAGGTTCGTTACATTATATTGAATCCTTTATGTGAAGAAAACTGTTTAATTCGATTTTTCTATTCATTCCACTTCACATGGCACTTATCTTTCACTATATGCTAGACGGGCTTGCCACTCCTACTGAGAAGGAATCTTTTATTTAGAAACCTATCGAGGTGGGAGATTTTCGGAATGTTTCTTTCTGTCACTAGGTACCGCCAGTTAAAGTTTATCTTTTCCGGCGTACCTATAGGTGTTACAAGCTCGATGATGGTTTGTTTACGTTGTGTCTCACTTCAGCATGAGTTCTTTGGACCTTTGGCTGGTTGACTACTCCGTACTGATGAGGGCCAAGAAGCCTGAAACCGGTATGCGGATTGTTAGGTGAACACGACATAAATTAAACATAATCGAGCTTATCAGAAAGAAACATTTGCATTCAATGTCCATTGATATTATATGGAAGTATGCATGGATTTTCAGGTGAATATCATTCAACGTTCTGCGTGGTATTTGCCAGGAAAGTAGTTGTTTTTCACCTGAGATCTACCATTTTCTGGTTCAATTTTATATTGAATCCTTTATGTGAAGAAAACCGTTTAATTCGATTTTTCTATTCATTCCACTTCACATGGCACTTATCTTTCAAACTCAATCTTGTTGTCATAGTGATTGATAATTGCACTGAATGCAATTATCAGTGTAATGTTGACATGATTGGGTGAAATTGTTTCATATGACACAAAATGACAAAATTTGAAATGTTATTAGAACTGTCAGAAAAATTTGAGTGGAATTAAATGAAAAATTAATTGATGATGCTCCATTACATTACATACAACAGTTGGTAATTATCCGATAAGTAGACTGGCGCGATTTGAAACATGCCGTCGGTCAACATTCATAAATTCTTACCTCCTGAACACGAATCTGAAGTCAAAGCTCGGCGCTCTCAAATACTTTCCGAGATACGGACCTTCAAAATCAAAATAATATAATTTCTCAGCTCCATTTTCGACCACTGGAAACACTCAACATTCGTCTTTCTTTTATCCAAAACATCACACACACACCCTTAATCATGTGTTTCTAGCACATTTTTGTTATAAAAACTGCCTTTTTCCAATAATAATAATAATTTATTTGTTTGAAGGTTGTAGACGATGTGGTAACTTGATTACTATCGTTTCGGACGTCCATCGTCTTAATGTATTTAAAAGATTTTCACGACGTTTCGAATGCTTGTATCTGCAATCGTCTTGAGGTGAATACTGGAATCGCTGACCACGCCTGGACTGAGCACCATCGAGTTCTATGGGACGACGCAAGTGTTCTACATAGAGAGGAGCATTGGTTCAAACGGAAGTTCAAAGAGGCCGCCTACATCGAAGCCAATAACGCCTTTAGTCAACCAAGCATTGAGATCAAGAACGTATGGAAACCACTGATTGCTCTTTCTGGCAGGCTGCAGAGGCGCGAAACTTCACGCACCACCACACCGCGCGAAATTACACGCACCACTGCACATGGCGGAATTACACGCATCATTGCACCGACAGTCATATAAATTGGTAAGTAGCACCTAAACTTGTCAGTATTCACCTGAAGATGATTGCAGATACAAGCATTCGAAACGTCGTGAAAACCTTTTAAATACATTAAGACGATGGACGTCCGAAACGATAGTAATCAAATAATGTATTTGTTCAACAACAGATATTATAAAAACCCATAAAAGGTAAAACCTTCTGCATAGGTATAGTATTCTATAATGAGCCTAATCTAATACATATATTTATATATATATATATATATATATATATATGTATATATGTATATATATATATATGTATATATATAATACATCGGCTACCATTGATGTACATGCTAATGACAACGTAGTCAATACAGCCTTGACCAACAATGAAATTGACACGATTCCAACTCAACCTATGTTTTTACCTCAATTCCATACATAAGAGAGATCACTCCTAAACTCACCAGATTATTCAATTCTCTAGACAATTTCAAAATTGCAAACAAAACTGTTAACAATCAGATCAATCTTCTCGAAAGTGAAAGACAAAAATTCTCTAACCTCACTTACAAATGTCATTTGAAGTATTCCTTTTCAAGGTTGCGACAAACAATACATAGGCCAAACCCTTAGATCACCGAATGAATTTTGAAGCAGTAAAAGTGTTAGCAACTGAGTCACATAGATCAAAAAGAACTTCCTTAGAAATGGCTTTCATTTCACAAACAAATAATTGCACGAACAAAAAGAGTGACATCAATCATTTAAGTGAGATCTACTCCTTTTTACTCTCACTAGACTGTAAACCAAATTTTCAAAGTTTTCATAATGAAACCATGTTATCCAATACCACCTAAAGGCCAACCCCAATCCGGTCATATATTGAATTTTATTGTTAAAAAAAATTCAACAGTTGGTAACACCTAACCTCAAACGTCATAGTTGACGTGTGTCATATGTCTCTATAAAATGACAAGTACCAGTACCACTTTATTCACCACATGGTAAGATTAACTTTAGTATAGTTTTTACAATTTTAATGTGTTTTACAACTCTTAACTCAACTTAATTGTTATTCTTCATTTTACCTGATTCACAATGTACGAACAATACAAGTTTTGTGTAACATCATGGAAGCTAACCTCAACATAGATGTAAGTTACAATATGAACTGTAATTACAAAATAAAATAACTCACTTGTATTGTTCTTCGATTGTAGTCTCCCTGATGATGGGAATAAATACTCCAGAAAGCTTGGAATAATATAAAAAAAGTTTTCTTTTTCCTTTGCTGCAAACCCCAATATCCTCGAATTTTATAACTAACTAGTCAGCAACGACTACCCTTCTACTATACATACATATATATATATATATATATATATATATATTATATATATATATAGATATATATATATATATATATATATATATAAAAGAGAGAATATCGAGGGGACTGTTATATATATATATATATATATATATATATATCAATAATTGTTTAATAAATGATATCGTAATAATTTCTGTTCGTAGTTGTGAGCCAAATTGTTATGAAATGTGATTTGTAAAAATATTGTTGTTAAATTTTATTCCCTCTTGGATTCAAATTGATATGATAGATAAATTATTTTCACCCTGTATACTATATTACAATGTAATAGTAATTGCTAGCTAACGTCACTGTTCTCTCGTCACGTTGCTGCCAATTGTTATGACTTTTCTTACCACGACTAAACTCAGTTGGTACGCCTCTTGTCTCAGATAGCCGATTCAGGCAATTGAGCCACTGCTTGATGTCAAATCTCAATCTATTCAATGTTTATAAATACGATTGCTGATAATTGTGGAAAACAAAACGACAAAGTATCAAAAAGCAATTATTTCCTTTATTCAGGAAAACTTAAATTAACCTGGCCTACGATAGATAACTTATTCTATGGTCATTCTACAAATTTTCATGGACAATCATGAGAAACGGTCAAGGATAAATTATACACAACCTGACTTTTACCTTGAAGGTTGAAAATTTCTTTAATAGTTCAAAATCAAATGAAATAAAGTTCTTCTGATGTGATATGAGTTATTAGTGAGGTTATTCAGTTCGTGATGTGCACTAGGAAAGTTTATACCTGACGCTGGAACTGTCGCTGTTTTAATACACACCAAGAATTTGGATCCCCTTTCAATCTACTGCTCTCAGGAACTCCAATACCAAAAAGGAACCATACAAATCCAGAAATCAGCTTTGGAATATTTTTATATGGAGTACATAAAAAGGTAATGTCGTTTGCTGCTTATATTGATGAAGTTATTGAATTTTTCTTTCCCTCAAAACCAAACGTGGCATTCTTTTTCAAATTATTTTCAATCTCCTCGTGGCTTTGTTTTCTATCACCTGGATACCATTTCTCCTGTTTCCATCTCATTTGAATTTTCAATTTGGTGTCACATTATCACTGTTTGGGGTTATTTGTCAAAACTTATAAATAAAATTATTTTTCCTTTCTTACAAACTATGTACAATATTCAGTGATAATTGTCTCTGACACTTTTCCGTTCTTATTTTCTCACAATTTCAAATCTTACATCTGACCATACTGTTTCCTGATTGGCTATTGTCATCAAGAAGTTTGTTGTTCTCCCATTGGCTATTTTTAGTTAGGTACAATTTCATATACTGTATGTTTCAAGCTTATAATTTTGTTGATCATATTTTATTCAGGATGATTTTGTAAATCTAGACTTTTTTGTTATCTTTTGAACAATTATAGTTTGTAATGATCTTGACAATATATGAAAATGACTGCATTATAGTATTTGTATAATTTTATCTATCAATATCATACAAAGGCTTCATAAAAGAAATAGAATCTTAAAAACATGTAAAAACAATATCTCTCAAACTACTAACTAGTAAGTAATTATTATTTTTGTGGGTTTTTTATTGAAATTATTTCTTTTTTCCTTTTAGAATAAATTAAAATTTTAAATAAATTTCTGGTCTTTCATAACATAATATATATATATATATATATATATATATATATATATATAATAATATGTTTATCACAAGTTAAAATAAGATAGAACTAGTATAGCGTATTTATAAAATTAGTTATGTACTGATTGTATAAAATATTTAATGGAGTAAGTATTGACAATAAATGATTAGTAAAATAAAATCATCATTCCTCACAACGTGAACAGGTCATCTGATTCCATCTCATAACCATCAAACACTCAGTGATTTTTATTCTTACAATATTGAACTGTACACAAACCCTATGGGTGATATGTTTTTGAAATCAGCTTTCCATGGAGAGAAAATTGAATAATATATAGGGTGTTCTATTTGAAAAAATTGTCGCGGACGTCATTAGTCAAACGTGGATCACCCTGTATATTTAATTTTTCCTTATAAATGTTTCAGGAGATTCCTCAGAGATGGATAGTTTGGCTAAAAATGAATTTATTCAGTACTTTTCGAAAGCACTGTATTACTGAATTCCCCGTACATATACTCGATCTTGAATAAGCCTTTCCAGGACTAAAAGTAAACAAAAGACACTCACTTCACCAAATGATTTTCACTAAACTGGGTTTACAAAACCACGACACGTGTTTCGCTATACAATAGCTTTTTCAAGTGGAGATAATATATATTTCCAGGACTTATTAGATCTCCAAACTTTGTCGACAAATAAAAAATAATCCTTGCTGATCTTGATACCTGAACGTAATATAAACGAAGTATTGAAAACATATAAATTACATCTACCAACCTTTACACAAAACTCTGTCTCCATTTCACGAAACGACGAAACACAATACTCCATACGAACGTCAATCAACACCCCAATGAAACTGCTGCCATATTCAAAGCATCGCTCTATTGTATGCATTTCAAAACGATTGTATGTATTATTAATATATCCATTCCATATAAAAAAGACGAACGTTATGATGCCGAGTTATGAACATTTTGTTGATTTCTTCGGGTAAACAAATGCTTTCATGCGTATCTATTGGAGAAGTTTGTTAAATGTCAGACCAACTGGATTACTCACAGAAGATGAGATAAGCTTTGCGGATACGCGGATTAATTAATTACACCAAACCAATGCAGATACAAAATCATGTTTTAAACAAATTTATATATGCCATGTCTCTTCAATGAATATACAGTCAAATAAAAAAAGTGACCGACATTTTCAATGCTTTCTCGAAAGATAGATAGATGTCGAGCTTTTCTCCGTATGCCATCCCTTCTGAACTCGCATCAACACTATCCTTCATTGTTACCGAGATCCATGTATATAGAGCCGATATTAAAAAGGCTGTAGGTGTACTTATATCCCTATACTTCTATAAAGTTAGCAAAGCAACATATTAACGTAGAATCTGCTCGACCGACAAAGTGATGCGGTAAATACGCATTGACGTGTTATTAATGATCTCGGTGCAAAAAGCGACGGTATCTTAAAAGGCAATTTTAACTCAATTGCAATAATAACGATTCGAATTTGTGTGTTTCTGCGAATGCAAATATATTCGAATTAGTTTTTCAAGTTTCAAACTTAAATTGACCAGGGTGATGTAATTGGGGTCTAAAACTACAAGTGCCTTACCTCAAGTGCGCTCAATGAGTGGGCCATAAATAAACTCATTAGCCATTCATTGTCAATGGCACTTGAGATTTTCGGCTAAGAAAGAGTCGTAAATTAAACTATTGCAGATAATCCGTGGAAGGCGTTTAAAAGATTGGGATGGCGAAAACAAGTGAACGCAATATTCTTTGTTTGTTTCGGCTTGTGGATTGGGTTCAAGAGGTCGAGTTACAAACAGAATTTCTCTGTGAACGATAAAAAAAATACAACGAACGAACGACATTTGGTCGGCTATGAGTGGGGGAGTGATGATTTTCGAGGGCTAGAAAGCATTTCTCAAATCGGGAATTTAACTTTTTGTTGGGCCCTGAGCTCGACAATACGCTCTGCGATATGCTGGTTCAGCGGTGAGTTTGTTTATTTATTTTATGCGTGAGTGCGATTTTCTGCGACTATAACCAGTCCAGTGGGTATTATACGAGTGCTTCCTGGGAATAGCAGCTTATTCTTTCAGTTATTCGGAGTTCTACCTGTGATCTCGAAGCCTGGCGATAATTTATATTTTTGGTCATTCTTATCAACGCTTCGCATCCTACACCGTCCTGAGGACTAGATACGAGGATTCCTAGCCGACGGCAGCAGATTGAGGGATTTTGGAACGTCAACTCCAAGAGTTCTTGCCTCCAGTCTTTTGATCAATCAACCTTTTCGTTTCAGTTACTGATACAGGTTTTTCCAGCGTCCAGCTGACTTCTACGTTATACGTGGATTTGTATACTAATTAACCCTCCTCTTACAGGATTCTGCAAGTGTGTGCTTTGGTGTGTGGGGTTGTCTAAGCCTAATTTTTTTTCTCCTCTGAGGCTGGGGAGAGCCCCCGCATCGTCGGAAGCTCACTGACGTGATATCCCTCACAAACCGCGATTTGTGACAGATACACTGAAGCGAGATGTCAACCAGATTGAACCCCGAGATCACACACGTGTGCGAACCTCAGTGCACTGGTCTTTCTGCGACTAAAAACGCATCATGATTACTATCGTTTCGGACGTCCATCGTCTTAATGTATTTAAAAGGTTTTCACGACGTTTCGAATGCTTGTATCTGCAATCGTCTTCAGGTGAATACTGACTGTCAGTATTCACCTGAAGACGATTGCAGATACAAGCATTCGAAACGTCTTGAAAACCTTTTGAATACATCAAGACGATGGACGTCCGAAACGATAGTAATCATGTAACCACATCGTCTACAACCTTCAAACAAAAACGCATCAGTTACACTGTGGTGATAGGTGTAAACACGGGTTATTAATAATAAATTATGTCAATAAAACTAAAGATTTTAGTTCATGTGTGTCGAATATGTGTAGGGATCGTAGGTGCCTCTGTATGGTCGTAGCCTAAGCCTGTCTGTCTTAGGAAAATTTTATTAAGATAGGTCACGGTACGCGCTTAATTTTTAGGGAGTAAATTCACTTTTGACATCCCTCCATGTCCTACAATTTACGCTCGAGGACTCGCCCCAAAACACAAATTCAACAAACTTCATATGTACTTCACCTCGTTGAAGTATCACGCGAGTTTCATCCAACCAAGCTCTTGCTTGTTCTCCATATGAGAATCGTGCGGCTTTTCAGCCCATCCTGATTGCGCCAGTCCGTGGTTCATTTTTTGTTGAAAATAATTTTTCTTTTGGCTCTAGCTTGGAGAGCCCTGAAATCAATAGAGACAATTCTGTCTCAGAAAGTATAGGCCCGAAGAGCTCACAGCTGTTGGTTGAATCGCGAAGCGTCGAAAATTGCGCTACGGAATCTAGGACCTATATGAAGTTAGCGAGACAACTCCGAAAAAGTTGATAACAGATTATTCCATAATTTGCCGCCTTTTTGTCGCTAATTAGTTGCGATGAAAAAAAATTTGTCGCTCTTTTTTTTTTTAAATATGTGATGTTTCGCTAACTTCATATGAAGTTAGCGAAACAACTTCCGTAATTTCAATTTTTTCGCAGTTCCGAAGTATCCATAATTTGCCGCCTTTTTGTCGCTAATTAGTTGCGGAGAAAAAAAAATTGTCGCTCTATTTATAAAAAAAATATGCGATGTTTCGCTAACTTCATATGAAGTTAGCGAAACAACTTCTGTAATATCTATCTTTTCTCAGTTCTGAAGTATCCAGAATCTGCCGGTTTTTTGTCGCTAATTATTTGTGTTATAAAATTTAGTGTAAAAATTATCTTTGTTTATCATTTTTTTTGATAACCTTATATGAAGTTAGCGGGACAACTTCCGTCTTTTTTTATTATTTTAAACGGTCTTATTCAGCTTACAGTCTGGTTTATTTGTGTGGGTTGAATCTAGTAATTGAAATTGTATTCCTTTCCTGTTGAGCTATCAATCTGAAATTTGGTACACACCTTTAGTTCTGATGACAATACAATTATGTATATTCAGTATCATTGTAAATCCAAGATGGCCGTCGCCACAAAATGGCGGATGACATATTTTGTTCAACTCCCTCAATATGGGTATCAAATGAAAGGACTGAACCAGTATAAAGATAGTACTCCGTGAAAAAATTTCAAATCGAAGATGGTCGCCACCACAAAATGGCAGATTTCTTTGTTTTTCAATCCCCTCAATATGGGTATTAAATGAAAAAAAAAATGTCTCGAAACCATACTGAAACAGGGAGAAGAATTATTGTGTGGGGTATATGAAGTATTCGAAATGGGAAAAGTGGTTCCTAGAAATTGATTAAGTAGCAATTTTTTTTAAATTTATTCAATAATTTATGTTTTGTCGAGTTTTACCCATTATAGACATGAGCATAACTTTTTCATACTTTTCAGTCACGATAGATATAAATATAAACATAGCATTGATGCCCGTTTTTGATTTCTCAGTGTCGACAATTGGTCCTCATATATGTCAGCGATTGGTTATTCATATTTTTCAGGGGCATCTGATATGCGTTTTCATTTATTTAATTTGAATTATTTCACCATGTCATGATAAGTTTTTCTTGTCTGTTGAAATGGAAGTTACAAAGATTCAGAAACTGAATATCGCAACCACGTAAAAATTCCCCTTGAGTTCGAAAAGTATTCGTCATTTTCACGAATACCCTATTGTATGGATATTTATGACCAACCTGATAATTAGTGGGAAATTTGAAACTTTGATTATGTTGAGTTTTGTTCATATTGTGGGAATTTTGGGGAAAAAGTTTTAGTTTCCAATTGTTATTGTAAATATTGCTCAAATTATCCAGGTCTGTATTTTTGTTTATACTGTTGGTATCATTCTTGATGGAAAACATTTCTTTGAATAACCATTTATGTAAGTTATTCTCTGTGCAAAGTACTTCAAAATGGTTGTAATCCAAAATGTGCTCACTGGAGATGACATTCTCAGCCAGTGCCAAAGCTAATTTATTTGTATTGCTATCACTTTTATGGGACGTTAGGCGTCCAGACAAAGTTCTTGATGTTTGTCCAATATATGCTTTGTCACAAGTCTAACAGGGAATTTGGTAAACGACATTTGATTTTTCCATCCTTTTCCAAGGTTTCAATTGGTAAGTTTCAGAGGGGAGACTATTAGTAGTAGTGACGATGCGTTGGGCAATTTTGATATTCTCATTTTTGAAGACATTTATAAGCTTTAACGATTGAAAATATGGTAACAAACAGAAAAAATAAGTGATTGAAACATTTTTGGTTGGGAGGAAGAACTGAAAAATGAAATTACGGAAGTTGTTTGCTAACTCATATGAAGTTAGCAAACATCGCAATTAAAAAAAAGAGCGACAATTTTTTTTCTCCGCAACTAATTAGCGACAAAAAGGCGGCAAATTATGGATACTTCGGAACTGTGAAAAAATTGAAATTACGGAAGTTGTTTCGCTAACTTCATATGAAGTTAGCAAAACATCGCATATTTTTTCTTATAAATAGAGCGACATTTTTTTTTTCTCAGCAACTAATTAGCGACAAAAAGGCGGCAAATTATGGATACTTCGGAATTGTGAAAAAATTGAAATTACGGAAGTTGTTTCGCTAACTTCTTATGAAGTTAGCGAAACATCACATATTTAAAAAAAAAGAGCGACAATTTTTTTTTTTTTGCAACTAATCAGCGACAAAAAGGCGGCAAATTATGGAATAATCTGTTATCAACTTTTTCGGAGTTGTCTCGCTAACTTCATATAGGTGAATCTAGGGACCCTCTAGATTCGCAAAAAGCGGTGCATTTAAATTCACTTACATCTCCTAGGTTAAACCGTATGAGAGTGAGTATGGATTGTATGAATGTGAACCAAAGTCCCGTTGGGAACTTTCCTGTTGAAGACAATGATGACACACCGAATAATTTTTCTGTTGAACAGAATACAATGCGCAATGACTATTTTTCATTCAATAGGCCGTTGGGAGCCTCAAGTAACATTTTGAATTTTGGCGATAGACCCGCCAGGGTAACTCATACCCCAATAAATAACAGCTCACCACGCCGAGTTGCGGAAGACTTTCAAAATTTAGTACGTAATACGTTAAGTTCAGGGGCCTCCAGCCCACTCAATTTTTTTAACCAATTTTCAATAAATTCAGGAATGAATGAAATGAGAATGTTTGAATCAAACCGCCTCGGCGAGGCTGTTCGTCAAACGGTCCGCCCGAATAGTGAAATACCTGCTATTCGGCAGGTGGTATCGCAGGAGGAACAGGAAGAATGGAAATTATTCTTAAGGTTCGAGAGATTCCGCGAAAAGAAACGGAAGACACCGGTAATTAATGCCGATGAGGAAATCTCACCGCCCTCTTCCCCTGAAGATAATCGACCAGGAGAAAAATTAAACATTTGTTGCACCAGATTTAGTCCATTGAAATGTTACGTTTTTTAGGCCTTACCTTGCGTTTTTTAGAGGACGCAATTTTATTTTTTTGATGTGTAGGGGGGGTCAGTGTAAAGCTAAAAACAAGTTTGTGGGGTCGCCACCCTTGTCCCACGGCCGCCATCTTGAAAATAGGGGTTGAAATGGTTTTTACGATATATCTCTTAAACTATTTATTTGATAAAAAAAAATTGTCAACATTTTTTGTTGCAAATTAAATTCTCTACAACTTTGGTCCAGTAACTTGTCGTAGAACTATAAATAAAAAAGTTATAAGCGAAAATCCTCAGAAATTCGAGAAAAAAATTTATATTTTTCGATGTAACTTTTTTTTTATCATTTTACGAATGATATCTGACCATTTTTGTAGATCGTTTTTTGAGGAACAACTTTTATTCGCAACATTTTTTCATTAAGTCAATAGCTAAGGTTTTACAGCGCTCCGAATAGTACTATTTTCAATATTCTTAACTATACCTATATTATACGTGTGTATTAATAATGTGTCATCAGTTATTTTTTTTTGTTTTTTTTTTATTTTGTTATTATAACTTTTTTAATTACAAATTTTGCAATATTATTAAAAATTAATTATTGACTCTTTTTCACTCCATAACAGGATTTAACAATTATTGATTTTTAAAATAATTTTAAATCTGATGGCCGTTACCGAGAATACTGTTTAGGTAGAAAATACCCAAGTGACCATGAGGGAACAAAAGAACAGCTGCCTGCTATTGTTATTATTATACCTATATCTTTTAGTTTATTATACCTATATCTTTTAGTTGTGCTACGCAGACGCTCTTATCGTTCGCACTGCTCTTGCTGCATCTCCATTATTTAATACCGTTACTATTGTAGCTGAAGATATTGACATACTGATATTGCTCACAGCACTTGGCAGAGAACAAGCAAATGTATTTTTTTTAAAACCATGAAAAGGACGAACAGCAGAACAATTATATTGTGCGTCAGGTTTTATTTATAGTTCTACGTCAAATAGTTACTGGACCAAAGTTGTAGAGAGAGAGAATTTAATTTGCAACAAAAAATGTTGACAAATTTTTTTTATCAAATAAATAGTTTAAGAGATATATCGTAAAAACCATTTCAACCCCTATTTTCAAGATGGCGGCCGTGGGACAAGGGTGGCGACCCCACAAACTTGGTTTTAGCTTTACACTGACCCCCCTACACATCAAAAAAATTAAATTGCGTCCTCTAAAAAACGCAACCCCAAATGTAACTTTTCAATGGACTAATTGGGAAACGGTGGAAAGCTCCAACTGCAGACTTAATTTGATTCTTTTGTTGTGTTGCTCCCCACCGAATTTAGTTCTAATCCATCGGATAGATTTTGAATAATTGAATGTCAAAGTTTTGAAACTTACTAGAAATGGTCTCAATCGTCTCGGGTGACCTCAAAACGGATATTTCCGTCAATATACAGGGTGTAACTGAATAAGTGTAAAACATTTAAGGAGGTGATTCCTCATCGAAAAAAAGATAGGATCTTTCATATAAAGAAACTTCATTGGAGCATCCCTTGTTAAGATACAGCCCCTTAAAGGGGGTACATAAAATTTGTATAACAATTTTTTTCACAAGCACTGAAAAAGTTACAATATTGAAATTAACCTGACGTTTTGTACTACCAAAAAGACACTTAGCCAGTAATTTATTTGGTTTACCCCATGGTTGTAAGGGGTGAAAAACGCAACCCCTAAAATTTATTTCCAATGTAACTTTTTGTCTTATTATTTGTTTACCATTTATTTCCGATAGCCTGTTTCATTCTAAACAAAAAATGTCTCTTGGGTTTTTTGCCCAAAATAAACCAGTAAGCAGCAAAACATTATTTTACGAACAACTACAGAGATACATCGTCATAAATGCGAACTGGATTTATTGTTATTTTGTAGTTAGTACCTGCATTAAACGATTAAAGGGTAATAAACAAAACTAAGTTATTAATAACAAAACACACAACATGTAGAAATCATAGTGAATGTTCAATATGTCTACCTTCAAACATTACGCATGCGTCTAGACGTCGGCGCATTGAGCCACGTATTCGCTCAAATATTCCTGGAGTCTCTCTGATTACCCTGCACGCATCGATGATGCGGTTTCTTAAGTCCTCTACATCGCGAACAGGAGTACGATATACCAAATGCTGTGAAGGGCCCCAAATAGAGAAATCAAGAGGATTGAGATCCGGGGATCGAGCGGGCCATTTATGTGGTCCTCCTCGACCTATCCACTGATTTGCATATGTTTCAGTTAAATGCTGACGTGCTACTTGACTAAAATGGGCGGGAGCCCCATCATGCATAAAAACATATCCCTTCTGACGCCCAAAGGAACTTCCTCCAGCAGTACTGGATGCACTTCTCTTAAAATTGAACGTATGCCCCACCATTTAATCGAGGAGGTAGAAAATGAGGCCCAATTAAATCATCCCCAATAACCGAGCCACACGTTAAGAGAAAACTGTTCTTGATGGCTAGTTTCGACAATAGCGTGAGGGTTTTCATCAGCCCATATGTGGTAATTATGAAAATTAATAATCTTGTCCCGAGAAAACTACATTCGTCTGTGAATTCTATCGTCTTCAGAAAGTCACAATTTCTTCTAATCATTTCCAGCATCCAATTGCAAAATTCAAGACGGTTCGGAAAGTCTCGCGGTAACAGTGCCTGTACTCGTTGCAGATGGTAAGGGTATAAGAGTTGTTCCTTTAAAATTCGAAATACCGTCATATGATCAACATTTAGCTGGAAAGCAATCTTTCTAGTACTGGTAGTAGGTTGTTCTTCAATCAAATTAAGTACTGCTTCCTCAAGCTGTGGTGTTCGTATTTCTCGATGGCGACCACAATCCTGCGTTCTTTGTCGAATGAACCATATTCTCGTAATCGTTGATGAAGTCGAGCAAATATTCTATGTGAAGGATACTGCCGTTGAGGATACATTTCAGCATATCTTCTAGAAGCTTCTAACCCATTCCCCTGCGACAGACCGTAAACGTAATGCATATCAGCCATTTCCTCATTTGTGTATGCCATTTTATTAACAAGTGAATTATTAAAGTAACAAATTAAGAACAGAACAACAACACACAATTAGTATTAATTCAATTTCGAAAATTCCCAAACTGACAGCGTCATACCAATTTAATTGTCACTATCGCTAATAGCGACCTACTAGATAGATTAGTTTCGTATTTTCGCATTTATGACGATGTATCTCTGTAGTTGTTCGTAAAATAATGTTTTGCTGCTTACTGGTTTATTTTGGGCAAAAAACCCAAGAGACATTTTTTGTTTAGAATGAAACAGGCTATCGGAAATAAATTTTTAAATGGCAAACAAATAATAAGACAAAAAGTTACATTGGTAATAAATTTTAGGGGTTGCGTTTTTCACCCTTACAACCATGGGGTAAACCAAATAAATTACTGGCTAAGTGTCTTTTTTATATTTAATTTCAATATTGTAACTTTTTCAGTGCTTGTGAAAAAAATTGTTATACAAATTTTATGTACCCCCTTTAAGGGGCTGTATCTTAACAAGGGATGCTCCAATGAAGTTTCTTTATATGAAAGATCCTATCTTTTTTTCGATGAGGAATCACCTCCTTAAATGTTTTACACTTATTCAGTTACACCCTGTATAAAAAAACGCACGATTACATTACTCGACCACTCGAGAGGACCGGTCAAGTAATAATTAGTGAAAGATATCCAAATACCAGCAAGATTATCGACTACTACTAATTTTCCAATAGATTCTTATTGGTGATAAATCCATCGAAAAACAATGTCTATAAAATACTGAAGTTATTTCACAATGTTCAAACAAGAGGAAGGATGCATCGTTATTGAAACAATAACAACCAGATAGGTATGTTGGATGTGCCACGATGATAAATAGTCTTTTGTTTGGGTTTCTCTTTCATGAATACAAATCATTGGATTAACAATATTTTTATTTATAACATCGCATGTCTCGACATTTTTGCATGACTCCAACTACAATATTTACATACATTCGGTAGATTATATAACGGGTGGCTCCGGATCGTTAGCCGGACTGCCATTTCGTATATTTCGTACAATAATTATTCATTAAAAAACAACCTGAGGTGATGTCTAGTATTTGTGTGATTTTACCGAAACGTTGTGAAATCAGATCTTTTGACAAAAATATATCAGAGTTGCACAAAAATTCGGAAATTAAAATTCCTGACCTTTCCAGGTTATCCATGACCAATAACTATTCATTTCCCTGACAAAGTAGAAAGGAATATCTTTTTTCTTTACATGTTTTCATTGAAGTGCGAGATAAAATTGAAAGATATAGAAATTGAAAACGAAGGTGTCAGAGAAACAACGAATCAAATTCATTTTTTATTTAGCTGAAGTTAGGTAAACCCTGCAAAAAATGTGTAATTTCTACCTACATCGCAGTTAAATTTAAGTAGTGAACTGTCTAATAAAAATATTGTTTCCACTGAATGCACTACATTTCTAGGAAAACATGTTGATCAAAACTTACGTTTTAACGATCATATCAACATACTCAGTAAAAAATTGAATAAATTCAGATTCGCAATTTCACGAATAAAGTCCTCAATGCCGATTGAGTCGTTGTTGACGGTATATTATAGTCTTGTCTACAGTCTTATAACGTTGTCCTCTGGGGAAATTCTGCAAACATTCGAAGAATTTTTACAGCACAAAAAAGGATAATTCGCACTATGTTCAAATTACCATCACAAGAGTCTTGTAGGCTCTGCTTTATTCTTACATTTCCATGCTTGTACATTTTTAAATGTTTACTGTTTGTCAAGGAAAATTACTTTAAATTTAAAACAAATTCAAAGGCAGAGTGAAGCCATTATTATCTTCCAAAGCCTATTATAGCACTGAGGAATTCATGTCAGACTGTCACGTGGATCAATCTGTTGGTTAACATATATCGTTCGTTCTACATGTTTTTATGCCCTTAGTGTAATATGTTTGTATAGTATTATTATTATATTATTATTAAAAGGAAAAAAATATTTGGTGTCCTGATGGATTTTTAACTTTATATTAATTTTTCTTAAATCTCACCTTAGTTATACATCTTTGAAAATAACAACGAAAACAGTGAAAAAAATATCCTTCGTATACTTATCTGCAGGATAATATATCACTCAATAGGTCATATAAACAGAGTTAGCAAAAACGCATAAAATTAATTCAAAATACTCTAGAATGAATAATATTTCGACCTATTCATTTTTATAAATATTTTTTCCAGTTCTTCAACTATGACTAAACATGATAATAATAATTCAAAGACAAAGAGACAAAATGTCTCGCTTTTATATGTTCAGAACAATGCAAGAAAAAAGGTCAATAAGTTCATTTTCATTGCTGCCTGGTGAAATATTTCTTTGAGATATATTTGTTTATAGTCATTTACAGTTTTTTTTTATCCAGCTGTCACTGGACCGATACAAATTGACAAAACGTATTTTTTTCTCAACCCATAAACTACTCTCAGCAGTTGTGTTGTGTATATGTAGAGAATAATTTGAAATGAATAAATGACATTTTCAGTTAGAAAATTCTCACCATGTTTTATTTGGGTACTATTATTTCTAATTTTATGTAAGGGTCTTATTGAATTGTTGAACTCGTTTTCAGTAAGAGGCAATCATTGGATTGATACACGGAAAAATATCCAGCTCTTGGAAAGAGGTGTTTTTGTATTCCCGAATCCCCCAAAAGAAAATTAATGAGTTCTCCACGACCTCGATGAAATATATTTCAACGAATAAGTTCATTAATGAAGCAAAGACTCATTTGACTTCTACATACTCATGTGTATGTATACTCAACCAATATTATTTTCTGTAAAAGAAATTCCTATAGAAAATATTGCTTTTAATTTTTTTCCACCTCAGAGTACCCTTGTAATCATCTGTGCGCAGTCCTTTGAAATAACGCGTTTGAGACAATTTTATGTTTATTACTTTCACTCCTTCCCTATTGAATGAAAAAGAGGTGGAGATATAACCAATGCTTAAATTTGGTTCAAATGTGCTTGTAGTTGAAATATAATATTCGAATAAACGCCGCTTTAAAACGCTCCAATTTAGTGAGACATTCAAACAACACCGTTATGGCCGTTTCTTGGGGCGTCCTAAGTCTTCTAATTGGCATAATGCCAGTTTCACTATTTTTCGGAACATCTGAGGAAATGTTATTCAGTGTCATCGTATGAATAATACAGAACTTGTGTCAGCATGTATTATATTGAGATAGAGACTTCGTATTTGGTATTTGATAGCTGTTCTTGATTTAGTTATTCTTGAATATGTATGTAAACCGAGTCATTATGTTTTCGGCCTGCTCACATTGTAAAGAAATATTATGAATAACGCTTGGCAACGCTGTAAAACACCTGTTAGATTTTTGGACTGATATCTATCTATGAATGAATCGACTCGTTAACGTTGCTATAGTTTTTCATCTCACGGGCTTTCACTAATAATAATGTTACGTCGCATCTCGGCATTTCGTGGGAATTTATTTTGGAAAAACGAATTCGAAAAAAAATATTTAAGAAATCTAACAACTTTTCTAATCGTTCTGAAGATTGTGGTATTTTATAAAGAAACTAGTGATCTCGCCTATTCTCAAATCGCGTTTGCGTGGAACAGCCAGAACTTCTTTAGGCCACCCGGATATTGTTTCTCCATATTATCAAATACAAACAGATAGTATATGGTAATTAGACACACTGTCTGGCAATTATGTTTGTATGTTATCAAAATGACTCGTCCAAAGACAATAACATTGTTGGTAAAATGACATTTAGATATCTAATCAGCAGGGCATTCGAAACATGCAGCAAGATTCCAAACAAAAACAATGTTTTCTCTTATCAATTGGTTTTAATATGTCTTTGTACTACTTCCTTCGACGGATGAGATAATTTATATTTGCTTTCCATCAAGCGAGTGACTATAGAGAGACTACCTCCCAGGATCAAATAAACGGAAACGAAAAATATGAAATGACGAAATAATGAAAGGAATGTTTGGTGCTTCGGAACCCACATCAGCGCATTTGTATTCGATCTTGATCACTGATTTGCTCCATTGAGTCAAAAACTAGGGATTTCAAAAAGGAATTACGAATAAATAGACTATTTGTGGCAACTCCTGCGACTTGAAACTTACGACTCATTCGTATGTAACAGTGAACAAACGCTATACTTGAAAATCGATCATTCAGTTACTGTTTTCAACGAGGGATAATTTCCTGATATCTTGAAGGTCACGGAAGTAATATACAAACATATAAACATATCACAGATTGCAAACTATCGACCAATAACTATTATACCTACCCATAATCACCAAAGTTTTAGAACGCATATTAAAGGTGTTACTCATGAAATTCTGAGAATCTAATGAATTTCTCAAATCATCAGTTTGGGTTCAAAAGTCAAAGCAGTAGAACCCAGACAGTTTTCAAAATTGTGACCGATATAAAAGGTCTTACTTTTTGTGATCTGTCGAGAGCCTTCGACAGTGTCTCTCATACTACTCTAATTGAAAATGTGTGCAATTATGGTATAAGAGGCGTACCATTCGATCTGATTCAGGCCTACTTATGCAACAGGAAACGAAACAAAAACCTTCGTTATTTATTATTTACGCAAACGATATCTTTTATTTTATGTTCCCGAATAAAATTGGTGGCTTATACGAATGACACTTTGTTGAATATGATATCCAGTATAAAAAGGATACATCCATAAGCATTGCGGATGGCTTACAGCGTCTACCATGTAAAGAGCAAACATAAATTCCTGATTTTTTATATTCTTTCAATTTAGTAGAACAAATTGCTCTGAATGCTTGTGTTATTGCCAATAAAATTAATAAGGCTTTATTGCTCGTGAAAGTCGGAGATTTTACTATATCCTGGTGGCTGTAATTTATTAATCATGAAAAATTTAAACCATACTTTGAACATAAAAATGAGTTGTCAGTAGAGCAAAATGCATTTCGCTAGGAAACAAAGTAGTAATTCCAAAATATTTACACACACAAAATTATTCCATGGACGGACAACATAATGGAATTGTTCACAGTAAAATGTTCATGTGCATGTACTGCTTAACATGAATGCAGATGTTATTCCACTATGCGATATTTGTAAGCAATGTCAAAATTTCACAAATTCAAATAGCACTTTATTGCCATGGTCATCTGCACCTCATAATTTTTATAGGGTCCATAGAGATTTTTTCTTTAACTATAAATTTGTCTATTTAATAATAGTTGATTAAAAATGTAAATTGCTTAATATGGCTCAATAGCGCCAGAAAGATATACTCCCTCGACAGTATCGGAAATGTCACCTGCAAAGCAGAGCCTCGAACAAGATTTGATTTATTAAATAAAGTTTTCTCGCCATAACAAAAGTAAAAATTATATGTCTGATAAAAATAAAACAAACTTTATAAAGTTAATATAGGTACAAGTTGTTAAATAATGACAAAAAACTTTTTAACAAAAAATTAAACCGACGAAAAAATCAACTGAAAAGCAAAAAATAAAATAAACCTTCTTAGTCTTAATGATAATTGAGCTCCTAAACTAATGTGAGTAACTAATTTTGATTCGGCGCCAAACAATTATCGAAGATCATTATATTACTTTGAAGAAGTAATCAAAACGCTGCTATGCAACTCCCTGCCATCATTTTATGCTTTACCTAATTCAATTGCTAGTTTGTTTGGCGTCGACTCAAAATTAGTTACTCACATTAGTTTAGGAGCTCAATTGTCATTAAGACTAAGAAGGTTTATTTTATTTTTTGCTTTTCAGTTGATTTTTTCATCGGTTTAATTTTTTGTTAAAAAGTTTTTATTTTTCAATTTTTTGTAGTTGAAATCTACTAATTACTACCTACTTAATTTTTGATTACTTCCAAAATACTTACTTACCTAGCTTACTTCAACTAGTAACTGTTAAATAATATGATTATCTACTTTAACCATTTATTGTTATATAATATAAATTATTTCTGAAAGTTCCGGTTAGTCGATTCAATCACTTTGTATATAATGAAGAATATCACCAACTTTTGATTTTTACCTTACAATGCACTCTATTGAAAATGAACAAATACCGTGAAAATATTTTTTTGATACGTCTTATAGTTTCCGAGATATTTAATTGTTTAGCAGGCGTGCGACGACGCAGAGTCATCGGCCGCTGTGACGTCACTTTACAACGGTCGGTCAGTGCGTGCTATGCTTCCGAGCTGTGTGTATGAAGTTTGCGTCGAATATTCATAAAAATGTCGAATCCAGAAACTAGAAAATCGTGTATTATGCCAAAGTGTTTAAATAAAACTACTAATGCACCCGAAAAGTTGTTTTTTATTGTTGCTTTCGAGCCTAAAAGTCGAAAGAAATGGATGCAAATCATGATGTGCTGGGGTGATTCGGCATTTCACTATACAAATATCTCTTTTAACTTTTGCATATCCAATAGCGTCGTCGCCGAAGCTGTTTCTAGCCGATCTAAAATAAAATAAACGTAAGTTGATCTAATATATAAAAAATAAAATACATAAAAATGCATTTATACACGATCACATGAAAGAGGAAATTAATATGAGAGGTTTTTCATCTTAGCTCAATAATATTTAATAGGTGTAGTCGCGTGCATCCTAATTATGACCTACTTTTGAAAAAATATTTCATGAGTTTAAATTTTAAAAAGTTTTGTACCTTTGGTACATAATGTTCACTATACAAATATCTCTTTTAACTTTTGCATATCCAATAGCGTCGTCGCCGAAGCTGTTTCTAGCCGATCTAAAATAAAATAAACGTAAGTTGATCTAATATATAAAAAATAAAATACATAAAAATGCACTTATACACGATCACATGAAAGAGGAAATTAATATGAGAGGTTTTTCATCTTAGCTCAATAATATTTAATAGGTGTAGTCGCGTGCACCCTAATAATAACCTACTAATGAAAAAAATATTTTATGGGTTCAAATTTTGAAAAGTTTTGTAGGTACTTCTGGTACATATATTTAATAGGTGTAGTCGCGTGCATCCTAATAATAACCTACTTTTGAAAAAATATTTCATGGGTTCAAATTTTAAAAAGTTTTGTACCTTTGGTACATAATGTTCACTATACAAATATCTCTTTTAACTTTTGCATATCCAATACCGTCGTCGCCGAAGCTGTTTCTAGCCGATCTAAAATAAAATAAACGTAAGTTGATCTAATATATAAAAAATAAAATACATAAAAATGCACTTATACACGATCACATGAAAGAGGAAATTAATATGAGAGGTTTTTCATCTTAGCTCAATAATATTTAATAGGTGTAGTCGCGTGCACCCTAATAATAACCTACTAATGAAAAAATATTTTATGGGTTCAAATTTTGAAAAGTTTTGTAGGTACTTCTGGTACATAATGTTCAGGTTAGGTTTACTATGTTAATTTTTTGTTACATTATATATTAAAAAAATACAAAATGTAAGTCATAATCCAAACTATGTAAGTACAATAACACAGTATTGTTTTTAATAAGTCCCACCATGTTACAAATACCTACGCATTCTTCCTTCTCAGGAACTTAATGTCAAGTAAGATGTTCATAGTATCAATATGACGTATGGCGTACATTTATAAAACACTAGTAATGAGAAATATGTACTTATAGGGATTAAAAGATTTATGGTAAAATGTAAAATGTTATTAAGTAATACTTACTTTTGCATTTTTACTCCTCGCATTTCGGCGGTCAAGAAATCGGAGTTATTTGAAAAATAGTGGGCAACCATTAACCCGTCTATTTCAGGCAAGTAACCAGATTGTCCTTTTTCAAAACCGTCATCCATATCTAATATTATACTTATAACACTATTGTTACACTGATTCACATAAAAACTTGAGTTAAAAACGTTATTGTGGTCGAACATCCGATAGCAAAGCAATGATTGAGTGTACGGTGAGCACGTTGCGTTGTAAAATGACGTCACGCAGGCATGGCGCGCTCGCCCGAAATATTTGAACAGAACGGAAACTAAAATTGTCATAACTTCAACACTACTCACTTGATTGAAATGAAACAAAAACAGGTGTATTTCTATACATTTAGGCTACACGGTCATAAAGTTTCAAGTCATTTGACAGACCCAGTGACATTCTTCATTCCATCCTTTCAGAGAATGTAATTATAGTGACGGATCTAGGAGGATCTGTCAATGTCAACTACATATGTGTGCCAATGATAACAAGTGAAAAATCAATCATCCCCTATTTTTCTACCCATAGAGGTGGATTATTTCATTCCAAATTGGAATATGATCAACTATGAGGTATACTCTATCTAATAAAGAAAGAATCATCCAAATCGGAAAACCCACTACAAAGTTATGCCTGATAGAATCGGTTAACGGACCAAAATTCAGAGGGTGAAAGATCAATATCCTCCATTTTGCTACCCTTAGGGATGGATTTTTTTGTTCAAATTCAAATGGGACCAACTTCGCAGTACACCCTATCCAATGAAAGAAGAAGAAGAATAATCATCGGAATCGGACTCTTCTGTGAAAGTTATGCGTGGTCATACATAAAAAAATATATATATACGCGTCGAATAGAGAACCTCCTCCTTTTTGGTTTCGTCGGTTAAAAAATGGGTAGTTATGAACGTTTTAAGTTTTTGTACCTATTTAATAAAAGTTGATAACAATATCACACTTGTTCATTCTTATGATTTACGTATTGGTGTAAATGTGACTTTATCGAATGAACTAGGTGATAATGAAAAACAATCAACAGACTCGAGCACCCTTGTAAGTGGCGCCGCAGTGCAGAGTGTTTTAGAAGTTCGACAGTTTAATTTTTTTTGTTATAAACGTAAAAACTGCGGTTGCTTTGTGATTCGACGTGTAAAACTTTGAATTAAATTGAGCCCCGGTTTCGGAAATTGCGCTAGTAAAGAATAAAAAGCAGAGTCGTCAGCTAACCGCATAGGGCTGAACACGTGATTCGCCTGCCATCGTAGTGTTTACATGTAATTTATTGTCAAGTTGAAAAGTGTCTTATATTCGTGATGGAGCAAGTGCTTGTAACTGGGTTTTTACCCATTACCCGGAAAATAAAAAAAAAAAGAATATTCCAGCATACATGCGAAAGTGACTAGCCAAGCAGCAGCGACAACAAAACAGTACCCTGTTATTAATTAAAAAAATGCATGTCTAATGTTGCAGTGAATTACACGAATTAAAATAAATATATTAAAGAAATATGAATAAATATAAATAAATATGTTGAAAAAAATTTTTTTTTCTAAATACATTTTACTAAAAAAATTATTTTGAAGGAGTATTACATGAATAAAAATATGTTTCATTCATGTTTTTTTAGATTACTGTAATTATTATTAAAAATAAATTGAATTGTTTAGGAATATCAATATGAAAATGTATCAGAAATATTCATTAAAAAACTTGGCGGGACGTCCACAACAAGTTTAGAACAAGAATGGGGCAAACCATCTGCAGACTTGTTCATTTATTATACGCGCATTTTTGACACTGGGTCTCTGTTTGATTCGAAGCTTTTAACCGCCAAATTACAACACAAACGCTATAAAAAAGGGTAAAAAGGATTAAAAAGGGTGTTTTCAAAATCCGATAGTGAATTTAAACTATGTTATTTTGTCACAATAATTGACCAAATATAAACATCGAAATTGTCAACGAAAAAGATGTGAAAGAAGCAGCAAAGAAATTAAAGAACAATTGTAGGTCCAGATCAAATACCCAGTTTTCTAGTGAAAGATTGCATCAACCCATTACTAACTCCATTGCTTTACATCTTCAATCTGATTTTAAAAACGGGCAATTTTCCGAACTTATGGAAAATAGCACGAGTTTGTCCCATTTTGAAAAAGGGTGATGTTACTATGATTGAGAATTATAGACCGATTTCAGTACTGTGTAATTTTTCCAAACTGTTTGAAATTATTTTGTACAGAACCATCTATAACTCTGTTAAAAACATTATCTCCGACGATCAGCATGGCTTTGTTGAAAAAAAGTCTTGCGTAACTAATCTTGCATGTTTTTCACAAGTTGTGTCTGATGCTCTAGATGTGGCTCAACAAGTCGATGTCATTTACACCGACTTGCAGAAAGCTTTTGACCAAATTGATTTTTATATACTTCTTCAGCGACTATCATCATTTGGCTTCTCCGAAAACTTGATAGAACTATTCTCCAATTACTTGTTCGATAGGAAACAATTTGTAGAATACGAAAGCTATAAGTCAGCTCTATACACCCCCAGTTCCGGAGTGCCTCAAGGATCAAATCTAGGACCACTTCTATTCCTACTATTCATCGATGATCTCGCTAAGAACATAAGCTGCTCTAAGCTACTCTATGCTGATGACCTGAAGATATTCAAAGTCATTAGTGACTGTGAAGATTGTCAAAACTTACAGACTTCAATCAACTTAGTGTTTGATTGGTGCTCAAAAAATCATCTAAAACTAAATATATCAAAATGTCATGTTTTATCGTTCACTAGAAAACAGAAAATTGTTGAGTTTCCCTATGAAATAAATGATAATGTTGTTGACAGGATCAATGAGATGAAAGATCTCGGAATTACCTACTTTCGACCAAAAGTTCACTTTTATACCACACATAAATCAAGTTGTCTCCTCAGCTAATCAAATGTTGGGTTTTATAATGAGAAACACTAGGGATTTCAACAACATAGACGCAATTCTCACACTTTTTTACGCATATGTGAGGTCTAAACTTGAATATGGGGCATTGATATGGTACCCCATTTATGATTGCCACACGCATCAAGTTGAAGCTGTTCAGCGAAAATTTCTTAAGTTCCTGTTATTTAAGGTAACAGGGAATTATCCAGAACGGGGAATTGACTATTCGGTGCTTCTTGACAGTTTTGATGTAATTTCCCTGGATACACGTAGAGTTTTTGTTACTATTTCTTTTCTTCATAATTTGACGCACAATAATATTCTTTGTTCTTTGCTCTTACAAAAAATTAATTACCTCATACCACGTCTGAATTCCAGATATGAAATAACATTCTATTGCAAGGCTTCTCGAACCAATGTGATGCGTAGATCGCCTGTGTCTTTGATGTGTTGGAATTTTAATCTGATTTGTGACCTGTGTGACTTAAATAGCAGTTCTCTCGAGCATATTTTTTCCTGTATAATTGATAGGACACAAAATGAATGATTGTATCTGGATAATATGATTTAATTTAATTTGTTTTTTTTTTGTTATTTTAAGAATTTTCACTACTACTAACATGATTTAATTTGATTTAATTTAATTAGTTTTTTGTTATTTTCAGAATTTTCACTACTTTTCCTGTAATTGGGTGTATACCTGTTGGAAATAAAGATCTATCTATCTATCTAAACAACTTTTTTATCAAATCAAATGTTATTATTCCTAATATGTACCCGATTATGTCCAAAATATTGTTGAACCAACCAACGTGAGGGAAGTTGGAATTGATTCTGGCAGTTGTCAAGAAAGTGCATTGCTGTTGACAAAAACACAATTCCAACTTCTACATCGAAAATTCCCCTTAATTCTCATGAATGGTAATCTACAGCGATTTTTTATTTGTGTATTCATCTTAGAGAAAAAATTTAAAAAAAGAAAGTTGTAAAGCTCATAAAGCTTAATCAAAATATCTATAGTTTGCCAATATTGTTATGAAAATGAAAAATTGAGTTTTTTTTAAAGCTTTCAACATCCGCCATTTTGAAACAACTGGACCGATTTGGTCCACTTTTGAACTTATCCGAGGTATTGATAAAAAAATTTTTTGAAAAATTTCGTTATGTCCCATATACAGGGTGTAATCTAACCTCTTGCACAACCGTGAATGACGAGTGATAATGCCATATTATAATGAATTACAGTGGTTAAAAATCTGAAAAAAAAAACGAAAACATATTTTGTTCTTTGTAAAATTCGACAAAATTTTGGGTAGCGCCACCCGCCTAATTTCAAGTAACCTACTCAGAGGAAACCTTTGGCAATTGCCGAATGCCATAAAAATTTAACGCGACATTTGAATAAGGAAGAATTGTGTACTAAAAATTAGAGGAACTGCACTCGAAACTTTCGAAGTACAGATCGAAAATAACAAATTACCTATACTGGAGGAAAGTAAGAATCTTGGAGTTTATTTCGATTCAGAATTAAGAATCACGAGACATGTAAGCCATCTGTGCCAAAGCTCATATAACACTTTAAGGCAACTTATCCAAATCGTGATATACTTTCTAAAGAACTGAAAAATAAACTGTGCTGATTTCCTCAAAAATTTCATATTGTGATAGTATTTACGGTCCAGATGTCAAAACTCATGCCTGAGACTTTGCTATGGCATCCGCAAATACGATCATATCTCAACTAAAATGAAAAACTTCGGATGGCTTAGACTTGAAAACCTCAGAAAGCTCTCTTGACTCACACGCATAAAATCCTTATCTCCAAAAAAACAGAATACCTTTTTAGAAGACTAGCTACTTTCTCTAATTTAAAAAGGTTTGAGACTCGAAATAATAATGTACTTGTTATTCCTAAACATCGCTCTGCCCTTTTCACCAGCAGTTTTTTATGTAATGCCCCAAAGTTCTATAACCAACTACCCAGTGTTTTTAGATCTTACTCTCTCTTGAACTTGAAAAAAAAGGTTGAGGGTCCTTTTAAGGATATAAAAGGAAAATTAAATAAATTACGACCTTGAATTGGGGCAAGTTCATCTGTGTACCATAGATTATAACTATTAACTTTTTAAAATTATATTATTTACTTTAAGGTTGAGTTGAAAAACAGCATTTGCTGATACTCCGTCTATTCATCATCTCCTTAGTATACATTTGGGCGTTCTCTCTTTTTTTTTCTTGTTTAGTTTTTTCTTTCAGGTATTTGATGATTAATAAATTCAATTTATTATTATTATAAATGTATACATTGCAGGCTGCTTGAGATATATATTCAATTTCAAAATGCAGAAAACAATTAACGGGAATTAGGACCAGGGAGTAAAACTAATTTTTCATAGCTGACGTTTCGGAATTAATTTATTCCTTTTTCAAAGCGGAAATGACAATATTCACGTATAGATTGAAACAAAGAACATATCTATGACCCACCTTCAAAACTAAGTTTTTCCTGCTCATGGATTCAACTAAAAAATTGTTGAGTAGTCGATACAAACTCTGGTCAATAAAAACACATTGGCACACATTAAAAACTTTAAAAACATTAAAATTGTATATAAACAAATACAGACCGTGTATGGTCAATATGCAACTGATTTTCCTACCTGAAATATTCCAGCGCTACATAGATAAAGAAACGAAAAAAACAAAACAAATCTTTTGTGTATCAATATTCAGAAATCTGTTTTTCTTTTGAACCTTCCTAGAATATGGGTGTATATTTTTGTCAGGTTTTGTGTATCACTTTTTTGGTTTACGCAATTATCATGGAGATTGATTTGAATCATTTCTCCCAACAATCTTTGAATAAGTCAACTCTTTTTCAAAAATTTTTACTGAATTGAAATCAAAATTGCACGACGATTCAAAATGATGTGCAGCAAGTGCTGTTTTTTTTTTTAATTTATATTCTTTTCATAGCAGTCATATTTGTGTTGATATATTCTGGTTTTTAGGTATTGTTTAGTTTGCCCTATTTAACATTTCCCAAATTCACAGGGAATACTATATATTACACATGAATCTGATTTAGCTGGTTATCTCATCTTTTAACTGCGTGAATAATTTTCCTGTAGTTTTCAAATTGTAAAAAGCAAACTTGTGAGAATCAGCTGATAAACATTTTTTAATTTTATATGAGAGTCCATCTAGATAAGGAAATTTAAAATAGTAACATATTTCTTTCGGAAACATATCCTGCCTATCTGTTCTTTGACGTTTATTAATGATACTATTAATTAATTTCGTGGGGTAGTTGTTGTTTTTCAACAAGTTCTTCGCCTTAACTTCCAAATGGAAGCAATTATCGCTAAGTAAGTCCCATTATTTTATATTTGATGGAACATTTTACAAACAAAAAGAAGGCACAGCTATGGGAAATCCAACCAGTCCTGTGTTGGCGAATATAGTTGTTAATTATATAATTACAAAAATAACATCGGGATTACCTTTTGATATAACTTTCATTAAATATTATGTTGATGATTGCATTCTTGATATTCCAGCTGACAAATCTGATGAAAATTGAATATTTTCAATAGTTTCCACCCAAATATTCAGTTCACGTTAGAAATAGAAAAAAAAACAAACTGCCGTTTCTGGATCTCCAGATCATAAGAGATAACAATGGGAAATTACTCAGCAATTGGTTCATGAAACCTACCAATTCAGGGAGAATTTTGAATTATTTATCAGAACACTCTTTCAGCCAAAAGGTTAATACAGCCTCTAACCTAATTTCAAGGGTACTTACTCTTAGCGATAATTGTTTCCATTCGGAAAATTTAGTTAAGGCGAAGAACTTGTTGAAAAACAACACTACCCCACGAAATTAATTAATAGTATCATTAATAAACGTCAAAGAACAGATAGGCAGGATATGTTTCCGAAAGAAATGTGTTACTATTTTAAATTTCCATATCTAGATGGACTCTCATATAAAATTAAAAAATGTTTATCAACTGATTCTCACAAGTTTGCTTTTTAATGCGAATTTACACGATCCAATAAATTGGTCAATTTTGTGACCTTGAATTTTATTGATAGGTGTAAACAGAAAATTGTCGTCAATTTGAACTTGACCAATAAATTGATGAGTTTAGAATCGGTTCTGATTTTTCATCAATTTTTGGTGACAATATGCAGTAACTTTCGGTTATGAATTGGATGCCTGCTAGAACAGAGATTTTCAGGTTATGTTATTATTTACGCGATTTCACATACCTTACCCTAGAGGATATTAAACACTGTAGTGTTTAATATCCTTGCCCTACCCTAACCGCGAGAAAAATGATTGTGCGAAAAAAAAATTACATTGCATTACATTCGCAGCATTACTGAATATGAAAGACAAATATGTAGAAGATGGTGGATTAGAGCTTGGATTGAGAAAAGAGGAAAAGGAAACTTGACATTAGTTCACGAAAAACTCCTGAGTGCAGAACCTAATCAATTCAAACGATATTCAAGAATGGATCAGAGTCTCTATTGAATAATATTCGGAATTCTTCCTATAGTTGAACCATTTCTTGTCAGTATGTTGGTATTCCCGAGAAAAAACTCTTGCCAAAATTGACCAATAAATTGTCAGGTGTAAATATAACCCATATTGGTCAATTTTGTTGTTCAATTTATTGATCAATTTTATTGGATCGTGTAAATTCGCACTAAACAGAAAATTGGCGTCAATTTGAACTTGACCAATAAATGAGTTTAGAATCGGTTCTAATTTTTCATCAATTTTAAGTGACAATTTGCAGTAACTTTCGGCCATGAATTGAATGCCTGCTAGAACAGAGATTTTCAGGTTATGTTATTATTTACGCGATTTCAAATACCCTACCCTAACCGCGAGAAAAATGATTGTGCGAAAAAAAACATAATTCACGTTGCATTACATTCGCAGCAAGGTGCATTGCTGAATATAAAAGACAGAGATGTAGAAGATGGTGGATTAGAGCTTGGATTGAGAAAAGATGAAAAGGAAACTTGACATTAGTTCACGAAAAATTTCTGAGCGCAGATCCTAATCAATTCAAACGATATTTAAGAATGGATCAGAGTTAATTCAATAAGCTATTGAATAATATTCGGAACTTTTCCTTTACTTGAACCATTTCTTGTCAGTATGTTGGTATTCCCGAGTAAAAACTGTTGCCAAAATTGACCAATAAATTGTCAGGTGTAAATATAACCCATATTGGTCAATTTTATTGGATCGTGTAAATTCGCACTTACAATTTGAAAACTACAGGAAAATTATTCACGCAGTTAAAAGATGAGATACCAGCTAAATCAGATTCATGTGTAATATATAGTATTCCCTGTGAATGTGGGAAATGTTATATAGGGCAAACTAAACAATACCTAAAAACCAGAATATATCAACACAAATATGACTGCTATGAAAAGAATAGAAATAAAAAAGAAAAAACAGCACTTGCTGCACATCATTTTGAATCGTCGTGCAATTTTGATTTCGATTCAGTAAAAATTTTGGAAAAAGAGATGACTTATTCAAAGAGATTGTTGGGAGAAATGATTCAAATCAATCTCCATGATAACTGCGTAAACCAAAAAAGTGATACACAAAACCTGACAAAAATATACACCCATATTCTAGAAAGATTCAAACGAAAAACAGATTTTTGAATAATGATACACAAAAGATTTGTTTTGTTTGTTTATTTTCGTTTCTTTATCTATGTAGCGCTGGAATATTTTAGGTGGGATGATCAGTTGCATATTGACCACACACGGTTGTGTTTTGTTTCATTTTAACTTGTCTGTATTTGTTTATATACAATTTTAATGTTTTTTTAATGTGTAATTTGTGCCAATGTGTTTTTATCGGCCAGAGTTTGTATCGACTACTCAACAGTTTTTTAGTTGAATCCATGAGCAGGAAAAACTTAGTTTTAAAGGTGGGTCATAGCTATGTTCTGTGTTTCAATATATACGTGAATATTGTCATTTCAGCTTTGAAAAAGGAATACATTAAATCCGAAACGTCAGCGATAAAAAAATAGTTTTACTCCCTGGTCCGAATTTCCGTTAAATCCAACTATATTCAATTCTTGGGACGATGAATAATTTATCAAAAAACAACGAACCTTGTTATATCCAAACTGGTGATAAAGTCAGAACTAGTTGACTTCATACTCTGCTTTGATCATACATATCACAGTCACTGGTAAGAAACAAACGACACAAACCCTATTGAAAATGGAGACGCAATTGAATATTGTTTTGAAAAATCACGGACATTGTAGTGATTCAGACATTCAGGTGAACTGAACACTGTTGCCAAGCAAGATTCTCGCATGCACGGTTTACAAAGCTGTCTGCAAACGAAAGTTGGTAGATTGTACTATTCTGATTGGCTGGTGAATGAAAGATCGTAATTAGCAACCAATCAGAAACCAGTACGCGATGTACAGGAAAATTAATTTGAACATTATTGTCTTTATCTTTTGCTGGCTCTTAAACCAAAACGCCGAGATGTTCCGTGGGTATTTTTAACCGACGAAACCAAAAAGGAGGAGGTTCTCTAGTCGACGCGTATATTTTTTTTTTAATATTTTTTTTAAAGTATGATTACGTATAACTTTTTACTGAGACGTTCGATTCCGATTTTCAGTGGATAGGGTGTACTTCGAAGTTGGTCCCATTTGAATTTAAAAGATGAAATCCACCCCTAAGGGTAGCAAAATGAAGGATATTTATCACTCACCCTCTGAATTCTGGTCCGTTAACCGATTCTATCAGGCATAACTTTGTATCTTCGATTTGGATGATTCTTTTTTTAATAGATAGGGTATACCTCATATTTGGAATTCGAATGGAATTATTCACCCTTACGGGTAGAAAAATAGGGGATAATTGATTTTTTACTTGTGAACATTGGCACACACATATGTAGTTAACAATGACAGATCGCTACTGTCATTATTTTTGTTCTCCTACATTCGTCACAATCATTATATTCTATGAGAGGATGGAATTATATACAAAGTAATGAAATAAACTAACCAGAACAACAAAAATAATTTATATTACAACAAATAGTAAAAGTAGATAATCATATTATTTAACTGGTAATAGTTGAAGTAAGGTGGGTAAGTAAGTATTTTGGAAGTAATAAAAAACAAGTAGGTAGTAATTAGTAGATTTCAGCCACAAAAAATTGAAAAATAAAAACTTTTTAATAAAAAATTAAACCGACGAAATACGGAACTGAAAAGTAAAAAATAAAATAAACCTTCTTAGTCTCAATAACTAAGCTCCTAAACTAATGTAAGTAACTTAAAAAAAATCCAGACCTGGCTAAAACACAATTTATTGAGCTTGAATATAAAAAAAACCAAAATATATCACCTTTACTCTTCAAGCCACAGGCCAACCTAGGAATGAGCTACTGAAAATACACAAATTCACCTGTAAAAAACAATATAATGAATGTACCTGTCCACAAGTTGATAAAACTACCTCAATGAAATACCTTGGCATTGTTATAGATCAGCACATGCGATGGGATGATCAAGCAAAGTACGTTATAAAATGAATTAGAAGTATTTACCACAGATTCTATATTCTAAGAGATATACTTAATAAAAACAATCTAATATTATTATATAACTCACTAGTAGAATCTGTGGTAAGATATTGTATCATTATCTGGGGCGGTCTCTATAATAATGTTCTAAAAAATATTCAGCTTGCTCAAAACTCTATTCTAAAAATTATGCTAAAGAAAAACAGACGTTACTCAACGCAGTCTCTCTATCAGGAATCCAATATTTTTATGATCAGAAACGTTTACGCTTACCAGTGCTTGATCTGGGTATTCAAAGAAAAAATTAATTTTTCTATAAATCATTCACGATCCACCAGATTCACTGAAAATCTGTCACTTAAGGTGCCCTTGATGAGAAAAAATCACTCCCAAAGAAATATACTTTTTTATGGACCCAGGTTATACAATATGCTTCCACTACAAGTTAGAAATTAAATACATTGAATTCCTACAAACGTGTTATCAAGGATATTATCGGACGAAATCAGAATATGTATAATACAATTTTCGAATAGTCCTTACAGTAAATGAACGTCTAATCTATAATCACCCACCTGTTTAGGAAAAATTTGAGAGATTCTATCATCTGAAAAATGGTGCTAGAAAGATGATTATAATTTGTAAACAAGTAGATATGAAAATCAGAGAATCAGAGGATATAAAACCGCAATACAAGCTCTTGAAGCTTAGGCGATGTGGATGTTATCTGGTTTTCTGTACCTCATTTTATCATATTTTATAACTCATTATTTATAGTTGCATATGTACACAAAATGGAATGATATGAATAAATTGAACTAATTTTGAGTCGGCGCCAAACGAACAATCAACGAAGATCATTAAATTACTTCAAAAAAATTATCAGAATGTCACCGCCCATTTACGCCTTACTTAATTCATTTGCTTGTTTGTTTGGCGCCGACTCAAAATTAGTTACTTACATTAGTTTAGGAGCTTAGTTATTGAGACTAAGAAGGTTTATTTTATTTTTTACTTTTCAGTTCCGTTTTCGTCGGTTTAAATTTTTGTTAAAAAGTTTTTATTAAGAGTAGAAGACAAGATGAATCACTCGTCGCATTTATGAATGAAGTAGTAAATTTCAATTTTGGTTGGATTCTGGAGTCGCCAATCACTGTGCGGGCGTTTTCGTACTAGAAATCAACCTTTTCCACTCACAGGTAAAGCATATTTTTATCGTCTTGTATAATAAATAACTAGGTAATTCATGTTGTTGAAATTTGGTGTTGAAAATGAAAAATATATATTTTCCAACTCGAATTCCATCGAATTAATCATTTAGCCATCCACTGTTTTCGAATCCCCTACAATAGTCCTACTTATCTTATTTCTTCAAGAATTCACCGAGGATTCTGAGGGTTGGTAAAGCAACTAAAATAGCGATTGATAAAATGTAGTATGCTATCCAAGTCCAACCCTGTCTCGTGAAAAACTATAGAGAACATCCAGGGCCAAACAGGACACGAACGAATACACAGGTACTTATATGGATGCCGTTCCATTAGTTGGTATTTTTTACACATTACAATGGAACAAATTATGTCATCACTAACTGAACTGATGAATGTTTGGCCTTCGATGGTACGACCGTAGTGCAATTCACAAGGCATTCTACCTTTTTCGATGCTAATTTGAAAACATTAAAAAGATTCAACGAATTATTCGTATAAATAATGATTTTTTCGTGTGCCGCCAAAAGCCATACATATTGTCAAACGCAAGACATACAGCAATTTTTCCGATTTGGCCGACCATTAGAAAATGACTAATCTGAGAGCTCATATTAGGTAACTTCTTGAAAAAGCTCATTTGATGAAAGATATCCAAAAATGGCCTGGTGATTCGTCAATCTGCCTTTCATGATAAATATTACACTACAATCTCGATAGTCTACTCGACAAGTTGAAAATGGTCTAAAATAGAGATACTGCTCTTAAAATTAAGTGTGATAGCTCATTGGATCCGGAATAACGCCTAGAAAAATGTGCCAGAAGCGTGTATTAGCACATAAAAAATTGCAAAAGTTATAAACAATTGAAGATGAAAAAAAAATGGCATTTCGTTTTTTGCCAATATTTCATAAACTATTGATATTTAAGAAATTTCAAAAAAAGATTCTGAAAGGAGGAAATTTCCAATAAAAAACTCCCAGCTCCCGGAACTCTATCTACATTATTTATAATTAATTCAACGCTGAAAATGGGTCTCCGAGCGACATTTTTAGGTTGCGCGCGCGGCGTCAAAAGCGAGTACGACACATTAATTAATTTATTTAAGGTATTGAATATATTTTTTTAAATTTGAAAAAATTATGGTGTATTAGGAAGACTATAAATAATTTATTCCCGTTGGAAATTTTACTCAAAGTTGATTTTTCAACAAGTTAAACGATTGTTAACTAACAACATTTTCTCGAACTTCTGTCTTAATTGTAAATGAAAAAAAATATTTAAATAATGGTCGTAAAAAATGTTTCGCTTCGTAGAGCCTTTCTTATATACATACTTAACAAGATCACGCCATAAAAGTTGAAAAAATATTCATACTTTGTTTATAATAATTTTTGTACTTGAACAAAAACTAAAAAATTCAAGTAATGTTGTTAAAAAAATTTTTTTTTCTTAATCATCATGTTATAGTTTTTTCATCAATACAAATATAAATTAATTTGCAAAAAAAAAAAGTTCCGCCATTTGTTGATACATTTTTTATAAACAAATTGATTATTTCAATATTTTTGAATTTTTTTTTACAACTTCATTATATTACAAATATCATGATTTTTGAAAAACAAATTTTTTCTTAATAAATTTTTTTTATTGTTTATAATAGTTTTTTTATATTTCTATTGTTTGAATAATTAGTCAAGGAATTATTTTTTTTCTAAAAATCATAATTGGCAGTCTTCTATAGAGTAACACAAGAAAATTTTTTTTTATCAACAATTCCATTGTTTATTAACTTACCAATTTGTTATAAACAAATTTTTAACTTTGTTAGATTTTTTCATCATATTATCGTTTATTTATCAATACAAGATATAAATTGATTTGCAAAAAAAAAATTTTCCGCCATTTGTTGATCAATTTTCTATAAACAAATTGATTATTTCAATATTTTTGAGGAAATTTTTTTCCACAATTTCATTATAATACAAATATTATGATTTTTGAATAAAAAAATGTTCCTTAATAACAATTTTTAATTGTTTATAATCGTTTTTTTATATTTCTATTGTTTAAATAATTAGTTGAGAATTTTTTTCTCTAAAAATCATAATTGACAGTCCTCTATGGATTAACAAAAAACATTTTTTTTTTATCAACAATTCCATTGTTTATTAACTTAACAATTTGTTATAAACAAATTTTTAATTTTTAATTTTTTTCTGAAACTTTAAAATTTAGAAAAACAATATATAAAAAATTAAAAAAAAATTTCCCTTTTTCCCAATTAATTCCCGAAAGAAAAAAAATCTAACATAGTTAAAAATTTGTTTATAACAAATTGGTAAGTTAATAAACAATGGAATTGTTGATAAAAAAAAATTTTCTTGTGTTACTCTATAGAAGACTGCCAATTATGATTTTTAGAAAAAAAATAATTCCTTGACTAATTATTAAACAATAGAAATATAAAAAAACTATTATAAACAATTAAAAATTTTTATTAAGAAAAAATTTGTTTTTCAAAAATCATGATATTTGTAATATAATGAAGTTGTAAAAAAAAAATTTTCAAAAATATTGAAATAATCAATTTGTTTATAAAAAATGTATCAACAAATGGCGGAACTTTTTTTTTTGCAAATTAATTTATATCTTGTATTGATGAAAAAACTATAACACGATGATTAAGAAAAAAAAATTTTTTTAACAACTTACTAGAATTTTTTATTTTTAAAAAAATTTTAAAAAAAATTTTTTTTTTTTATGTATATAAGAAAGGCTCTACGAAGCGAAAAATTTTTACAATTATTAAAAAAAAAAAAAACATTTACAATTAAGACAGAAATTCGAGAAAATTTTGTTAGTTAACAATCGTTTAACTTGTTGAAAAAGTAAGTTAAGTAAAATTTCCAACGGGAATAAATTATTCATAATGTTCCGAATACACCATGATTTTTTCAAATTTAGAAAAACATATTTAATACCTTAAATACATTAATTAATGTGTCGTACTCGCTTTTGACGCCGCGCGCGCAACCTAAAAATGTCGCTCGGAGACCCATTTTCAGCGTTGAATTAATTATAAATAATGGAGATAGAGTTCCGGGAGCTGGGAGTTTTTTATTGGAAATTTCCTCCTCTTTCAGAATCTTTTTTTTGAAATTTCTTACATATCAATAGTTTATGAAATATTGGCAAAAAACGAAATGCCATTTTTTTTCATCTTCAATTGTTTATAACTTCTGCAATTTTTCATGTGCTAATACACGCTTTCGGCACATTTTTCTAGGCGTTATTCTGGATCCAATGAGCTATCACACATAATTATAAGAGTATCTCTATTTTAGACCATTTTCAACTTGTCGAGTAGACTACGATGACGACTATTAGAAACACAAAAATATAGTGGTTTATCCAAAGAATATACAAAAATATACAGGGGGGTATCGTATTTTGACATCTGTACTTTCTTCGCACTCCAGATATATGACTGAAATCTACATGACAGAAATATGTTACACATAATACAGAATTGAATTCATTAACCTCGAAAAATGTCAATGAAATAAGCTCTCCATTATGTGTCACAGATTTCTATCTTGACATTCAAGATGACATTTCTCAATTGATGTTAGTTGCAATAGTTGAAGTCGAGATGACGTTAGTTAGCTAATGATATTTTCCATTTGGTTGATGACATCCCAACGAATACTCAGAAATGTATGAATTTTGATCGTCCTGTACTGATGAGAAAATACCCCATATCCAACTGAATTGTTTGTAGTATAAAAAGAACAACTAGCAAAGTTATATTTTAAAACCCTATAAAGTTAGCAAAGCCACTTATTTAAAAATCGATAAAACCTAGGCCGATATTTGTCGAATAATTTTTGTAAATACAATAAAATTGTCGCGCTTTTAGTTTTTTGTTACAGATCTAGCCAGTCTTCAGGGGGTGGCTGTGCTCACTAATCAAGTTAGCACTGCCACTACAGTGAATTTACGAGTAAAAGTCAAATTTCAAAATAGTATATTAAAGTATAAGTGGATAAAAAGGGCTTTAAAACACGCGCGATTTTTCGAGCACGACGGCGCAGCCGGAGTGCTCGAAATAGAGCAAGTGTTTTTAAGACCAGTTATCCACGAATACTTTACGCTATTTTTTTTTATTGGTGCACTTTGAAATCATATATATTGGTATTATTACTACAAAAAATAGAAATGAGAACAAATAATACAAAATGGTTGAATTCATTTACAATTTGTTATCAAAGATCAATATTTGTTGTCACCAGAGCTCAAAAATGAATTATTCTAATATCGATTTTTTGAATAGTGAGGCAGAATCGCGGTTAATACCGCGAAAATCCAGTGATATATATATATATATATATCACTGGATTTAATCTCAACAACGTTGATTCAACAACGTTCATTCAACATGAAACATGAAATGAAAGAATAATAGTTGAATTATATTTTACCTGAAGATGACATAAACAATGTCGAAACGTCGAATGAAATAAAAAATATATAGACTGACTAAGGCCCTTATTCCGAGAAAATAAAGAATATAAACATATGTGGTCAAGAAATTAAGAAATATATATATATATATATATATATATATATATATATATATATATAAAAGAATATGAAAATTTCATCAAATGGATAGAGGAGCAAGAGGTATCACATATAAATGAACGAGTTGTGCTACAAGGTACTCCTGTCAGATCAATAATCAAAAATTTGTAGACTTCACGTTTCTCGATTTGTCGATGCTGCCATGGTAACTTTAAAAAACGCGCGTTTTTTAAAGTTCGATTTAAACACGCTGAGGCGTGCTTTAAATGGGTAAAATGGGGCACCAATAAAAAAAATAATGTTATTGAAATTTTTCGTATAATTGTCGAATTCCATTCAACATCATAAAAATGCACTAAAATATTATTTAAGAAAATATACACCTTATGGATAATTCCGACGGCTCCAGTGGCACTCGACGGCTGCACAGCTACCGCCGACGGCAAATTGACCGATCGTTTTTTTTTTCCGCCTAATGTGTAGCTTACTTAATCCAAAATGTATAGGAAACCTTTTTGTAGGAAAAATAACAAGTTACCAGACATTTTTTCATATCCCCAACAGTTCTGGAGTTGTAGCTGAAAATAGGAAAATTCGGAGAATTTTTGGATTTTTATTTTTAGCGCCGTGGCATGGTAAAGAATAGCTTGATGGATACTTCATAGAATCCCTCGGAGAATCCATAGAATCCAGAATTTAAGCTGTTTTGAAATTTTTGTTAGGTCAATATCTCTATTGATTGTATTATCTGGAAATTATGGAGGGGGCAAATTTGGTATTATAAGATTTTCTTCCTTTACAGTTCAAACTGGGTTTTTCACAGAACTGTTTTGGTATACCTAATTGGATATTACAAAAGAACTTTGTCAACATCGAAGGAAAATTAAATCAATTATACATGATGCTCACCGTATCAAAAGAAAGCTGATTCATTGTAAAATTGTCTTTTATATACATGGAAAAAAGAAAGAATAAATGGTATAACAAAAACTTGAAAAAAACTGCGAAAAATAAAGCAACGCCCACTCTCTTGAAACGGAAGAAAAAAGTTACAGTCGGACTCGTACTTGGCCGCTTTATTTCTTTCGACCAACCTATCCAACAATCTAAGCTCAATTTATAGGCAATACCGTAACCGAAATATAAGCTTTGACCGACATTTTTATGTCGCCCTTATAGGTTGAATGCAAACCGTTGAGGACTTCCTGAATTGTTTTCGGAACCATTTAGATATGTATACGATTTTCGTTGGGTTCAGGACAGGGCCAGGACTCGGACTTTTGGCATAGTTTTGTTGGTTAAATGCGTGATGACATAATATTACACAATCACTGAATAAACAGAATAATACATATTTCAAGGTTATCTCTTATAGGTACTGTATAAATCGTAGAAAACCTTCCCCAGAACACTGAGTTATTGAGACTTGTCAGCAAATTATGGAAATATCTAATGAGGTAAAAATATACGGGATGACCATGAGATACATATAAAAAAGAGTAGAATAATGGTAATAAAGTTACACACCATATTTTTTTAATCCATAAATTATTATAAATAAATACCAAAATCTAAGGCTATGAAATATTAAAAACATTTAAACATTTCATTCATTTCATTTTAAATATATTTCAAAAAAAAAACATTAAACATTGAACTGGCAAGTTGCCAAATTTACTACAATTTACAAAAATCTAAAGCTATAAAATATTAGAAACATTAAAACATTGAAATATTAAAAAAACAAATATTGAAACACCAAGTTTTAAAATTTATTATAGATACTACTGAGTAAATTATTTCCATTTTATTTTTGATTTCTAACGAACTCCTTAAGTTTCTTTTTGAAACAGTTGATATTAGTTGGTTCTCGTATAGAATTGAATTTCTTGAAGCCTTTAAAGAATAATGAATTCATGGTACTTTGGTATGTAGTTCTTGCAATGTATATATTATTTGCACCCCTTGTATTATGTGAGTGTATATATTATAGTTGAAAGCAACATATTGCTGGAAGTATTCTGGTGCCATATTATTTACTGTTTTGAATACTAAAATCATTGTAAAATAGTACACTACTTTTTCTACTGGCAGCCAATTTAAAGCGTTTAACATTGACGTTATTGGGGTACGACGATTTACAGTATTATTCTCATTCCACGGTTATGGTATTGTATACTGTGATGTTCGTCTCAGTAGATAAATTTTGTAAATTTCTATCAAAGTAGAGTTTTTTTGATATTTTTTTATAAATTTAATTAAAGTGACTTCCGAAATGTAAATAATTGTCTAGTTGGAATCCCAGATATTTGACGGCAGAAACTACTTCAATTTGTTCATTATCAATGTTCAGATTTATGATACTAGTATCAATAAAACAATATTTAAATTTCGTTGTGAATACCATTGCTTTTGTTTTTTTTTTACGTTCAATTTTAGTTTATTTATGTTCCAGTATTTATTTACAGCTGATAATGTAGCATTCATTTTCTCTATGGTTTTACCCAAATTCACAACACTACGCTATTAAGGTACCGTCTGCAAAAGATTGAAGAATCCACAATCCACAAGAATGTCAATATATTAATGTATAATATGAAAAGAAGAGGTCCTAAGTAGGGTATCTCCATATAAATATCTATTTCATAGGATGTTTGGTCAGCAAAACGGCCTTTCTGTTTGCAGTTCATTAAATAGTTGCTGAACCAATAAAATATTTTGCCCCTAATGCCTTATTGTTTCAATTTCGATAACATTATTTGTCTATCAATTGTCTCAAACGCTATTTTTAAATCTAAAAATACTGCTACAACTATTTAATTTTTGTCTAATTTAGTTTGGAAGTTACAAATTGTAAGTTGTAGAATTGATTCACAGGGAAAACAAATTCTAAAACCGGACTGGTTAGGTATTAGTATCGAATTTTTTAACACATGTTGCACTAATTGATTATAAACAGCAATTTCTATATTTTTTATAGTGGAAATAATGTATTAATTGGTGTAAATTTTTTTTGGATAGGTATAAACGAGATTATAGTGGGTCTTTGAATTTTTTTATGGTTTTGAAGATAGACATTTGAAATCTGGGACATCATATTGCTTGAATGAGGAAATGACACAAAAACCTCAAATTTGTCACCTTCAAGTTTTATTGTAAGTACCTAATTCCAACTTTATTTTTTTATTATCCGAGAGGGTTTCAATTTGGTAATGTAGGATTCAAAATGGAGTTATAAAATTGTACTACTCAAAACTCGACTCAAAATATCTATCAACATATAACAAAAAATTACCTCAAAATGTTACTACAATTTTTCAAATAGCAATCTGCATTTTTCACTGCATTAAAAATCTTGAAAAATCGCAAAAAAATAATTAATAAAAAACCTTTTTAAAGACAAGCTTTTATTCAAATGAACTATAGATTCAAAAGCTTGTCGCGCAAAGTTTTCAGTTTGAATACAAAAGCGACAAGCTTATTTTTTACTTTTTAGTGAATTTGAATAAGAGCTTGTCTTTAAAAAGGTTTTTTATTAATTATTTTATTTTGTGCTTTTTAGTACGCCTTAATCTATGCATTCTTGTTAAAGCATCGTTATTATGAGGCCTTTTTCCTGTCTGAGCTATCTAGTCCTTCAATGAGGAGACCATCCAAAGATTAACTCATCCGCCATCTTGGAGTTGCCATCTTCAATTTAAGAATGTTAACTAAAAATCAATAATCTTCGACTAAATTCATAATCTCCGACCCCAAAAACCTCTAAATACCAATTTTGAATCAAATCGGTCCATTATTACAAAACTCGTCCGCCATCTTGGAGCCGCCATTTTGTTTTTTTCTCTAACAAAAATTTCTTAATGCATTGTCACCGGAATTATGAACACCTGCCAAATTTCAGCTCAATCGGATGTCGGCAAATGCTCCAAAAATGGATTAAAAATTTTGAACCGGAAAGAATGACAGAATGTTATACGAACTTGTAATAATTATGTTTGTCAAATTTTCCGATAAATTCCGAAAGGAACCGAAGATACAAGCTGTTTCATTACGAACGTTCTAAAAACATGCTCTCTCCATTGGAGATTTTTGGTTATCAATAGAAAATTTGGGGGATACAATTTCATATTGCTTTGCTTCTCTGTAAGAACAAAACAATGATGCACAATAGAAACAATCCATAAAAATGTGTCTTTATCTGCAGGGCGTTATTTCTCTTTACATAGAAAATGCGAAAAAATCGCGACATGCATAATTTGCATTACCATTACAATTGTTTAGAGAATTAAACTGCAACAGAGGTTTTTTCAAATTAGGCGAGACATTTGTTGATTCCTTGTTAATATTCTGAAGATAATTGATAACACCATTTTAGTAGTAGAGTATTACTCAAAAACATCTGGGGCAATGCTAGAGTGAAATCTTTTTCAGATGTTTGTGTGACATCACCCTCTCCCTGTCACAGTTTGGCAAGCTAAATCAACATGGCTAAACATTGTTGAGATCAGTTTTTTTTTCAGTGAAATATATATAGGAAATACTTCTTGTTATATCATTTTGGAGTTTTCCAATTTTTTGTGTTATAGCAATGTTTTTTATTGAATACCCATTGCTATTCCAAGTCTTCAGCAATTCGCTGTAATCGATTAATTTCAACCAACTCGAGTCGGTTGAAATTTCGCATGTGACGCCACTGGTGAATTGGCCGCCAGATAAAAACGGCACCCCCTTAAAGTTAGCAAATCCACTTGTCAGAAACTCTATGAAACCTATAAGTACAAAGTTTGCCAAATAATAGTTGTACATCTGTCGTGAATAAAAAAATATGTCGCTTTTTATTTTTTCATAGGAGGTGGCTGTGCTAACTCGATACTAGTTAGCACTGTCAATACACTAAATTGACGAATAAAAGTCAATTACCAAAATATTGCTATTAAAATGCATCGAATAATTGTCGAAATCCATTTAACCTATTAAAAATGCCCTAAAAAATATTTTATACAATATATCGTTTATTAGTTGAGTTCTTGGCAACATTGCATTTATATAAAGTCTGATGTATTTATGCATTTTTCATGGATAAACAAAATACTTTTCGAATTTGGTGACTTTTTTGGAAACTATGATTAATTCTAAATTTCATTTTTTCAGCTATGCACACTGTTTCTTAATTCAATATTATTTCTTCTAGCTGAAAATTCATTAAACAATTACCATAACATAATTGTCGCCAAAGAAATGTTCCTGTTTGAACACTGCGGAAACAGGGCCAGGATGTGACGTAACAAGATCAGATCTATAGCCAATCGCAGAGTTGCCAAGCCTTATTCAAAATATTTTTTTACGTGAGCCGACTGAAAAAATAATGGCATAGCAATCGGTATACATACATATTATTCAAGAATAACTAAATCAAGAACAGCTATCAAATGAGAAGTATTCATTTCATTATAACACATGCTGACACAAGTTCTGTTTCAATCATAAGATGAAACTTGAATAACATTTCCTCAGAGGTTCCGCAAAATAGTGACACTGGCAACTCGGGAAAATGCCAAATCAATGGACTTATGACGTCAAATGAAGCGGAAATAACGCTGTGTTTGAACGTCTCACTGAATTTGAATTTCCTGAAGAAAAAAAAATAGTTTCTGAACGATGATGAAATGGAATTTATATTTTCGAGTAATATCTCAGTTGAATATTGCTTATTTCTGCCGAAAATTCACTAAATAATTATCGAATGACCAAAATAAATGTATGCTGCAAGAAAAAATATTCAAATAAGATACAAGGTGCATTACTAAAAAATATAATTAAAAAAAAACCTCAAAATTTGAAAGTTATAGGACAAATATACTTGGTCTATTTAGAAATAAATAATTCAGTTGTACTTTATATCAATGCGATGTTGCCAAGAAATCGACATTTTCACAGACAACAGGGAAAATAATTAAAAAGTTTAAATACGTTTAGGTACATGTTAAAAAGGTTAAATAGATTTCAATATACATATTTAATAACAAACTGTTGATATTTGACGTTCATTCGTAAATGTACTGTAGTAGCAGTGCTAACTTGCTATCAAGCATAGCCACCCCATAAAAAAAGAAAGTGTGTAATTTTTCTTGGCTTCACGAAATTAAAAAACTGCATGACATTTATGATTTGGTAATTTACGAGGTAATTTAACGTGTTTAGTGAATTCTCATCAAGAAGGAAGAATATTCATCTGAGATACGGGTGCATTGCTAAAAATGTAATTTTCGAATTATTCGTCTACATAATTTTTTTTATCAGGTAGTTCAAAATCCGTACCAAAATTATATTGTGGTAATTCAACAATTGTTTAGTGAATTTTGGGCAGGATGGAAAAATATTCAACTCACAGTGTGTATTGCTAAAAAATGGAATTTTCGAATTATTTATATTTTATAAAAAATAATTAATCTTAAACGTCGAAAGTTGTACTTACGGCAAATATATTCTGCCTACCCATAAAAATGCATAATTCAGTTGTACATTATATAAATACGATATTTCCAAGAACTCAAAATGTTTAGGGACACCAGGCAAATTCATTGAAATAAATTAGATAGGTATTCTATAAAATATATTTTAATGCATTTTTATTAGGTCGACAATTATTCGTCACATTTAATGAACGATATTATTGAAATTTGACTTTCATTCGTCAATTCACTGTGCTAACTTGATAACAAGTTGGCACAGCCAACCCCTAAAGAAAAAACTTTTAGGGCTCCATTTTTTTCTATTCACGTCAAATTTACAAAAATCATTCGACATTGACATAGATTTAATTGATTTTGGCAAATGGTTTTCTTAACTTTATAGAGGTAAAAACCAGAAAATGGCTCCAAACTTCACACCAGTAATGTATCTTCCATTGATTGGTTCAATAAATACCAATATCCGGCTCGAAGGACCAACGTCGTTGCTGACATTCTCAATAACTATTCTTTTGACCTCATTTCAGAAAATCTGACATACCTACATATTACATATACAAATTAACAAGTCCTACTAACCAATCCAAATATAAAAACAAACAAATTGTGTATCGATGGTACTGGAACACCACTCAGTTCCATACTCTCACTCATGTGACGTCAATTCCTATGTACTTAGTAATCTAAAATGCTTCTGGGTTCATTTAAAATGATATGCTGAATTTAAGTTATTATTTATATCAGATTGGAAGAGATTTGAGGAGTCATATTCTACATATTTCCTTATCTATACATGTCCTGACTAGCTGATTCACTGACAATTAACGCCCAGACCAAACTGCTGGACCTAAAGAGCTGATATTTTGATAGCATATTCCTATAATGATATAGATAGCTACTAAGAAATGATTTTTGATAGTCCATCCATAAGTGAGAAAAGGGGGGTGAAGAAAATACAGCTAGTTTTGAATAATTCAACCCTAAAGAGGTTACAATGGGGATTGAAAGTTTGTATAGCAATTCATACCGTTAGTTTTTAAGTTGGGATCATAAAAAGATCTTTGTTACAAATAAAGAAATAAGTGTTTTAGTGTTTTTGGAAATTCAACCCCTAAAGGGGTGAAATGGGGGGTCAAAATGGGGGTTGAAAGTTTGTATAGTACTGTTATTTTCAAGTTAGGGTATAAAAATTGGTATTTGGGGTCTTTGTTACAAATAAAGAAATACGTGTTTCAGTGTTTTAAGAAATTCAAACCCTAAAGGGGAAATGGGTGGTAAACATTTGTATGGGGGTTCCATTAGTTTTTAAGTTAGGGTCATAAAAATTGGTGTTTCAAGTATTTGTTACAAATAAAGAAATAAGTGTTTCAGTGTTTTTAGAAATTCAACCCCTAAAGGGGTGAGTGAATTTGTAATAATCGTCACAAAGCAATACTTTTGCTGTAAAATCAATTATGCCACCCAAACGAAATAATGGGAAATGGGAAGTTGGCAAAGCTAGATGGAACAACACAAAGAAAAACAGGAAAAAATACAAATTCTACGCGGACGAAGTCGCGGGTACCAGCTAGTCCAAAATAACTTTGAAAACAAATTTATGCATTAAAAAATTTGTTATAAAAATGTTTCCAATGAATTTTTTCAAAAAATATTTATTGTGATAAAATGTCGTGGAACTATTCAGTTCCTCAAATCAATAAAGTGGTTAGAAAACACTTACCTCACTTTCAAGTTTGTCATTTTTTGGGCCTTCATTGCACTGTTGTATTTTGCTATTGTCTGGGTTGTGACCCGAAGAATTACTACTACTATCATCAAACAATTTCTCTGACACATTATCGCATTCAATATGCTCTTCCTCGACAGAATCTTTGGCAGAGTCCCGGTCTAGATCATCACTATGCTTTTCAGCTATGTTTTCACTACTGCTAGACGACTTGGATGACACAGACAAATTTTTAACAAGAGAAGCACTAAGGACTTCGATACTAACACCCTTGACATTCGGTCTGGCCTCCTGTTCTTCGGACTGCCTGCTAGTACCAGCGACACAACTAGAATTTATGGAACTGACGCTTGACGATAGGCTACCATTGCTTTTTGTCAGTAGAGTTGACTTATTGAGAGGTTTGCTTCTCCTATAAGAAATCAACGAGGAGCTCAGTTTTATGGGTTTGTCCTTCTTGGGACCCTCAAAGTCAATGACCATCGAAAATATATTTTTTTTAGCTGAACCCGAGGGAGGCGTAGGAGGAGAGTCAGCAACGTTGCTCAAGTCAACATAGAAACCAAGTGGCGACTTCCTAGCTGCTTCAGAGGGCTCTGAATCGAGCTGCACGATGGAATTGTAGGGAGTATCTGTTTCTGGGAAGTGGGAAAGGTTTCCAGAAGAACTGGAGTTGTTGTGGTCGTGGTGTGAATTGGACATTTGCAACATCGAAAAATGGGGTATGGCTGTTTGAAACAATAAAGCTCCTTGTCTTCTTTCGTCGGTTCGTCTTTGATCTGTAGCATCAGCATCGTCGGACAAACTGGCAGCATCGATGAAGCACCCATTGAGAAGTTGTTGATTATGGAGTTGCTTCTGCTCTTTCGTCCGACCTCGCCAGTCCTCATCGCTCCCTACGCCCGAATCCATGTCTGTTTTCACATGCTTTTCATTCATCGAGACTGTGTCGTTCACATTTATGACCTACTAATACTATTACCTATAATTTGATTTCAAATAACAAATACATACGAATGGTCACTGAACTGACGAAAAACTACACTACATTTTGTTATTGTCACGACTCTAGGTTTCATTTAGATTTGCCGGCTTTCAAATAAAAACATTGGGGTCTCAACTCTGATATGGTTGTTATTGACCATTCTTATTAGCTAGCTTGAAAACGATTAACGAAAGAATAACTTTCCAGTTCCAGCTGTCAGTAGTGTCAAATGCACTATTTTGCTATGCGCGTTCTGTTCTGACAGCAGATTCGTGTAATCGTTCGAGGTCAGGGACCGCCATCCCCACCAGATGACGCCGCTTCTGTTATTTTCTTTAATCACTGACATAACCTCAATCTAGACTGCTAGAGATCATTTACCCAGTACTCTTCTTCTTCCTTATTTCTTGAATTTTGCTTCCAGTTTCGGTGCATTTATCCAGCTCGTCACAGGGGGGTTGAAACCTTAGATCATTTCACAACCCTAATTTTTTTCCAAATTTGCTTGCTTGAAGGTGTAAGATTTATTTTTTGTCGAGTTTCTATTATGGGCTATTTTTTTCATTATCCTCTTCTTGTGAATAAAGAATGTTAGTGGGCTACACAAATTGTATAAACGTAGGTAAGGATGGGTTTTTGGTTAGGGAGTTGATTATAGAAGATGATTATATCTTGATCTGGTTATGGTTCATAAACTGCATTAGGATTTTGATGAGATAATTCAAATTCCTAAGAACCTCAATCATGTTAAATGGTGCTTGTATTCCTTTTTTATTAATTTCCAAATATATGTTACTGGTTGGTAGACTATTCAGAGGGCTTGTGGCTCAGTGGCAACAGCGTTGGTCTTGTGTCGACTGTTTCCACCCGGCTCGGGTTCGAATCCCGCAGCTGGTGAAAAAATTTTTTCAAGGTCCCAAGAGTGGTTTCGGATCCCACTATAAAAGGTAAGGTCCCCGTGATTTTAACTCGTACAAGTTTTCATTAACTTCTGAGGGTTGTTCAAACAACTAAGAAAGCGGTAAAAAACAATTTTACAAAAAAAAATATGATTTCCCTCTTTGTTTAATATCGCGTTCCCATTGTAAATAAAATTCCGTTCTAATGCTATTGTATACTAAAGGTATAACACAATTTTTATCCACTACTCGAAAAATATATCTAAATTTACTCAACGCGCAGAGGACTTCAAAATGTTATTTTTGATAATCTTTAAATTTCTAGCCCCTTTAAAGTTGGATTCATATGCAAGCTTTCCGCCTTTTCGCTTATGTTTGATTGGCTGTTGGAATAGAAAGTGCTTTTCAAGGTCAGTAATCCGAAACACTTTCAACTTTTATTGAAGAGACAGAGAAAACAGAGATTTTTCTGGTTATGTTATTAATTACACAATTTCACATGCCCTACCATAACCGCGAAAAAAATGATTGTGCGAAAAAAAAAACATAATTACGTTGCATTATATTCGCAGCAATGTGCATCGCTGAATATAAAAGAAATAGATGTAGATGATGGTGGATTAGACATTGAGAAAAGAAGGAAAGGAAACTTGACATTAGTCCACGAAAAATGTCTCAGTGCAGTTCCTGATCAATTCAAACGATATTTAAGAATGGATCAGAGGCAATTCAATAAGCTATTGAATAATATTCGGAACTTTTTTTGTAGTTGAACCATTTCTTGTCAATTAGTTGGTATTCCTGAGTAAAAACTGTTGCCAAAATTGATTAATAAATTGTCAGGTGTAAATACAACCAATATTGGTCAATTTTATTGGATCGTGTGAATTCGCACTCACATCAATAGCTCCTTAAATAATCGATTCTTTACCACCAAACACTAAAAAAATAAACATTCTTAAAACCTTTTAAAATAAAACAAAGCAGTTTATATGTAAAAACCAAAATAAATGCTTAAATATCCTATAATTACTGTAAATATATGCATTTATCAATCCCAAACAATGTACATCTGAATGGAAAGCACCTTTAGTCGTAAAATCACCTTGTTTTTACTATCTCCTGTTACACTTATGCTTCCAACTTTCCAATTGGATTTGCTTAATGTTAGTTAATCTATACAAATCTGTTATTGTATTTACTACTACTATTATATTTACTACTCTGTCATAAATAGTGAAATAATGCAACAACACAAATTGATCTGTACACACACAGGTCCTTCGACGTAGGTGTACACACTAGTATAGTTAATTTTAGAAAATTATCCTGTAGGAAATGTTATAATTGTACTTTATACTTTTAATAAATAAAAAAAACTAGTTCTGACTTTATCACCAGTTTGGATATAACAAGGTTAGTTGTTTTCTTCGCTTTTAAATTGAATAACTATCTCAGACAGCCTGCAATGTATACATTTACCACCAATCAGTTCAACATTCCACCTTATTCAGATGCTGAGATAAATGTTTATTGCATTCGGCAATTGCCGAAGTTCTCCTCTGAGCATGTCACCTGAAATTAGGCAGACGCGTTACCTAAACCACCAAACTCATAAAGGTTTGATTTAATCATACTAAAACCCATATTGAAATAAAGTTATTTATATATCAAAATCATACAAACAAAAATAAAAATCTAGAAAGCTGAAAAAAATTACAGCTTAATCCGCAACAGCATTCTTCAGATAATAATTCCTCAAAATGCACAAATCCTTAGCCATACTGATCCTACCAGAACTCTTATAAATATCATGTACATGCAGCAGGAGAGAATAACTGAACAACTCGGGCATTGTTTTCAGTAAATCTGAAATGAGGGAATTGGGAATCGCGTCTAAAACTGCACTCGCCGAGTTCACTCTAACTTCGACAATAGCCTTGATTAGGTAGAAGGCAAAATAGGTTTGTTGAGTGATGGACCCTTCTTGTATTCCGCCTTCGAACATGTGAAGCAGCTGGCGAAGCGAAGTTTGGAGTTGTTCTGTTGGTTTTGGTTCTTCCACAGTGTCCATCAGTCGTGAAATTTTCGGCAAAGGTGGCTCAGCACCAATTTCCTGAGGAAAAATGATTAGTATTATAGATAACAGAAAATCCTCTTTTGTTCACATCAAATGTTGTGGTAGTTAACGTTGCAAGAGAGGTTGATCAAATACTTTCTATTTTTTTTTGCTGTCCTGTTTTTCACCTGAGATAATTTCATAGTGCAATACCACTTACTTCCGATAAGGAATCCCAAGCAGTATAAACACAGTAACTAGTGAGATAGGCCAAGGCGGGCAACTGTGGTTCCATCAAGCTGTCAGCCTGTATATCATTGTAGAGCAACTGCGGTAGAACGTGAGAGAGCAACTGCTGGGTGCAACCCACAATGTCGACGTGGAAAATGGCGAGAGCCAGATCGACGCCCCTCTGCAGTTGGTCCCTGTATCTGAGCTTGAGTAGTTCCTGGATAACGGCCGCCACCAGCCAACGGGAACCTGCCGTGTCCAAGAGGCAGTGCAGGGTTCGTGCGGAATCGTGGTCTAGCCATCCTCTGCAGATACCTGCATGAATAAATGGATAGGTGTCGGGCAAATTTGAAGAATATAGTAGTATATATAGTATATCTCTTATATATATATATATATATATATATATATATACTGTAATCAACGATGGTGAGGCTGTGGCAACAGTGTTCTGTGACCTGTCGAAAGCCTTTGACTGTGTTGATCACGGAATATTATATATATTATCAAGATGGACGACGATGTTAACGCCAAAGATAATAGTGAAGAAAATGCAACAAATATAAAAGGTGCCACAATGAAATGTTGTGGAAAAACGTGCTCAGTCTACGTGTGCAAAAATTGTCTATCAGTGCTACATAAAAGTTGTGCAGAAAGACTAAAATTAAGAAGTAATGGAGACCATAAAGTGGAATGCTGCCAAAGTGAGGTTAATCACAGGTTATCAGTTGCAGATTCCAAAGTACTCCTACTCGAAAAACAACAAGTGGAACTTGAAAATAAGTACCTAAAAGAACTGTTGGATGAAATGAAAGACAAAAATAATATCCTCAAAGTAAATAATGAATTATTATTACAAAGGATAAATCATTTAGAAGGAGAAACAAAAAATGTCAACAAAATAAAAACAGTTAAACAGCAAGAACACAAACCAACAGTCCAGCGAGGAAACAAACCAACCCTACAGCAAGAAGACAAATCAACATCACAGCAGGAAAACAAACCAACTGAACAGCAGGAACTCAAACCATCATTTAGTAGTAAACTACGACAAAACTTAAGACCAGTTGGTCTACCCTCTCATATACAGAGGGCAGCACCTTACATCTGTAGTGTTACTGACGAACAACAATCAATAGATGGCGAAGTGGATGAACATGAAAACAACTTTACTCTAGTTGGAGGAAAGACCAGGAAAAGGAAAAAGGAAAAAAGCAGGCCAAAAAAACTAATTGGCTGTGGGGAAGTACAGGAAGAGGACAAGGAAAATGGTTTCTGTGGAGCAGAGAAAAAATTATGGCTTTATCTGTATCGAATAAAACGAACAGCAAATGAAACAATTATAAAAAATTATCTAAAAGGTAAAACAAGTGTAATAGAGGAAGATATTGAGGTTAGAGAGATACCAACAGAAGAAAACAGGCTAAAAGCATTTGTTGTAACAGCACCCTTTGATAAAAAGGATGAAATGTATGAAACAAAATTCTGGCCCAGGGGAGTTGGAGTAAAAAGATTCGATTTCAATAAACATAAGGACTTTTTAAGAAATCAAGGGGGAAATTTTTACTGAAGCAAAAAAGGTGTCAAAAAAATAACTATGGTCACATAAATAAGGATGAGGTGAGCATAATTCATCAAAATGTACAATCAATTGGAAATGCAATAGATAGGGTGGAAAACATGCTAGAAGCAAATAATGAATGTAAAATTCTATGTGTAACAGAACACTGGAAGTCAGCAGATCAAATGGAGAACACAGCAATAAAGAACTTCAAACTAGTTTCGAAGTTTTGTAGAGAAGAAGGTTCACATGGGGGAGCAGCAATATTTGTACAGAAGAAGCAAAAAGCAAAGGAACTTAAAAATCTAGTAAAGCTGTCCAAAACAGCAGATTTTGAGTGTGCAGCCGTAGAGTGCATGATAGGGAAAAGCTTGAAATACTCTTAAGTAAACTAGTAAATGACAATAAGGATATCGTTGTTGCAGGAGATTTCAACATTGAAATGATGGAAGAAAATCGAATCAAATCAGAATTCTTCAGTTTGATGAACTCTTTCAATATGACACCTGCAATAAAGGAATCTACTAGGATCACAGCGCACAGCAAAAGTTGTTTAGATAATATTTTTCAAATTTTGAATTGTCACAAAGTCAGACAATTGAATACCACATTTCAGATCACTCAGCACAGAAGATCAATTTTGAGATTCAAGAATCCAAACAACCACCAACAGCACGTAGATTTTTTACTGAAAGCTCAAAAAAATTTTTTTTGCAAAGATTGAGTGAACAAAATTGGCAATTAGTGTATGAAATAGATGTAAAAGATGTAAATAGTCAATGGACACAGTTTATAAATAATTTTCTACATATTTTCAATGAGTCCTTTCCTGTAAAAATTATGTCGACCAGGAACAAACGGTTTGTACAAAAGATGCAGATGTTATAGAATTAAAAAAACAAACTTGACACATTGCTCGTTTTAAGTAGAACATATCCAAATATTAGTAATGAATATAAACAAACCAAAAGGAATATGATAAACTTCTTATAAAAAAGAACACAAAACTTAGAAAAAAGAATTAATAATCGGAAAAAAAACAAAACTATGTGAGATTGAAAGAAATAATGGAAATCAAAAAAAAATGAGGAATGCAATCAAGGGGAAAAAAGGCAAATGACTCAAAGTCCTAACTAAAATTATCCCTAATATGGTGAAGCATCTCCCAGAGGCAACTTCAGATCATAGTTATATACATTATAATAATAGATCTCTATTCCTGAAACCCACAAATCCGCAAGAAATAATAGAAATATCAAAAACATTGAAAAATAAATATAGTAGTGGTGATGATGAGATCCCGACAAATATAGTCAAACTATGCATACCATCAATCAGCAATGTGATATCTTATATAATAAACAATTCTTTCAAACATGGAATATTTCCTGATCAACTGAAACTAGCTGTAATCAAACCCCTTTTTAAAAAGGGAAATGAAGAGTTAATGGAAAATTATCGACCAATTAGTCTTCTACCCAGTTTTCAAAATTTTTGAACTTCAATGTGCTCAAGGTTGATATTGTTCATGAATGAATGTGAAATACTGAACCATTCCCAACAGCTTATTTGAAAGGGAGATCTACACTAACCGCCATCTGCCAATTCACCAAAGAACTTTTAAACTTTATAGAAGCGATAAACTAGCATTAGGTATGTTTTTGATTTGTCAAAAGCATATGACTGCCTGGATAGGAACATTTTATTGAAAAAATGGAAATATATGGTGTATGAGGAAATGCTGGTGAGTGGTTTAAATCATATCTTTCAAATAGGACACAGCGTATTAAAATAACCAGGGAAGGAATCATTGAAAAAAACAGACATATTATATAATAATACAGGAGTACCTCAAGGAAGTATTGCAGGACCAATTCTATTCCTAATTTTTATAAATGATTTGTGTTATATAACAGAAAATTTAAATGGAAATGGGAACATAACCATATTTCGGATGATACAAATTTGGCTGTGGGGCGGAAGATGAACAAAATCTCTCAATTGAAGCAACAAACACCTACACAAAGGCAAAAACTGGTTTCAACAAAATAAACTCATTCTAAATGAGGATAAAACAAACATGGTGATTTTTTAGTACAAGTCACAGTAGGAAAAACAAACCAGAATTTATTAAATTGGAAGAACAAAACTTGGAAGTAAATCATCATACTAAGTTGTTAGGCATCCAGACCGCTTTCTGGACTGGAAACAACATATAGAATATGTTGCTAGTAAGCTAAATAAGGTTTGCTATGCAATTAGAATAACTGCAAAATACTTAAATGAACCAACATTAAGAAGCGCTATACCATGCCAATTTTGAATCTGTCATGCGATATGGACTAATATTTTGGGGAATAGGCTCAACTGTAGAGAACATTTTTATTATCCAAAAAAGGTACTCGAATCATATATAAGAGGATTTTAGACAGTCATGCAGAGGACTTTTCAGAGAGAAAAGAATTTTCACTGTATATGCTCTTTATCTATACGAGTGCCTGATGTTCTTACAAAGAAACAAGAGCAAATTTGGAATGATCAAAGAATTAAACACCAGATATGAAACCAGATCCATTAACATAAACTACCCTAAACATCGACTTTGTTTGACTGAAAAAAATCCATCTTATATGTGTATAAGAATATTTAATAAGCTACCGAATACTATTAAATCAATAGAAAACCAGAATCTGTTCAAAACAAAAATTAAAAAATTGCTCTTAGATCTAGAACCGTACAATATAGATGACTATATGAACCATATCTTCTGAAATGTGCTATACTTTTGACGTCATTGCTTTTTTAGCTTTATGTATACATGTATGTATAAGGTTAATTCAGCAATAAAGAAATATTATTATTATTATTATTATTATTATTGCTGCAAAAGATTCAGTACTATGGTTTCAGGGGTCTGTCTTACAAATGGATAGAATCATATTTACATGGTAGAGAGCAAATTGTCAAGACTAATGTACATTCTTCATTGAGACAGATAAAATTTGGGGTTCCTCAGGGCTCAGTCCTTGGACCAGTCCTATTTTTACTATATATTAATGATATAACTAACATCATTATCTCAGGTAGGTTCACATCATTTGCTGATGACACTGCTATTACATGGTACAACAAAAAGACTCACGAATTAAACAAAGCTGTTAACTAAGGTAACTAACTGGTGTGACTCCAATAAACTATCATTCAACATCAATAAAACGAATCTGCTTACGTTTAAATGTGAGCTTGATGACTTAGACCTAGAATCAGGAATCATTGAAAATAAAAACAACACAAAATATTTGGGTCTTCACATAGATAGTAAATTAAAATTTGTTGATCATGTGAACGCACTGAGAAAAAAACTGTCTTCTTGGTGTTATGCAGTGAAGCTTACTTCACAAGAATTAAATTTCTCGGCTGCAAAGATGGTTTATCACTCCCTCGTCGAATCACATATCCGCTACGGCATTGCATTTTGGGAAAGTTGCAACAACTACTTATTGAACAGTGTACTCATCCTACAGAAACAAGCCTTAAGATACTTGTGTAAAGCTAAACCTCGAGATTCTTGCAAAGAGTTGTTCAAATCCCATAAAATATGTAATTGCCCTGTATATCTTGGAAACAGCTTCAATAATAAACAAACATAAAACTAAGTTTGGCTCTCACTCCTCTATACACAAAACTCGACAAAACAGAGATGTAAAACTTCTGCTACCCCCCCTCAAGTCTCATTAAAGACTCATTTATTTACAATGGTTGCAAAATCTACTATCATCTTCCTAATGATTTAAAAGAACTTGAACCACCAACTAAATTCAGAAAAGAGCTAAAATATAAATTAGTGGAAATAACCTATTATAGTTTGGATGAGTTTTTTATTGACTCAATAATTTAGTGATATATACCTAAATCTTTTTGTAATTAATTGTCTCTACTCATTTGAATTTTTTACCTTACATGTTTATACTAATTTTTTTGTAACTTTATCCTTTGTGACCATGATTTATTGACTCAATATTTTAGTGATATATTATACTTAAATATTTTTGTAATTAATTATCTCTATACGTTTAATTTTTTTTACCTTATATGTTTATACTGATTTTTATTGTAACTTTATCCTTACATTGTATTGCTTTGTAACCATGATTTCTTCATGAATACAATGAAGTATATCTTGATTGATTGATTGATAGAATATATTTTTTGTTTCTAAGAGTATAGCTCTTGTTAACAAACACAATGTTGTGAGAGAGATTACAAGTCACAGAAAATAAGAAAGAAAAATATTTAAAGAAATATATAATAATGTATGAAAAATATATACAAAAAAATAAGTTGAGCATATTTTGTTTGGTCATACAATATAACAATCAACTCAATGTGAAATGTTACTTTGACATAGTGAATTTACAGCTATAATACTGGGAATGATATGCAATTAAAAGTATAAATAAAACAGTGGTATCACAATGTGTCATCAATGTATTCTTTCAAATTATAGTAAACCTTACCAATTAATAGTTTTTTCCTGAAGAGGCTAAGCGAAGTTGTTTCTTTAATATTCCTGGGCAGTTTATTGTACACTTTTATTCCATTATATATAAGTGAATCTTTTACTGGATTAGAATTTGGGATTGGGAGCCTTAATTGGTTTATTTGATGTGTGTAATATGTTGTAGTGGTTGTTTCTTAATCTGGTGTATTATTGATATTGTTTCAACTATGTAAATTGAGATGACCTTTAGAATTTTGTGTTGAAGAAATAGAGAGTTTCTCTCCATTTCGCTTGTGATGCACTGAATCAACCAGGTTGTTTAAACGTAAAAATTGTAATGCCCTTGACTGAAGGAACGCGACACAAAAAACGACTGTTTCCCTCCGTCCGCTATTAAATTTAGACAGTAGGAATGCGAGGTGATTTCCGACAAAGAAGTAAAATCTCGTAAATTATTTGATATGATCACACCACCCATCAAAAAGCCTCATAAATATGAACATTCCTGTTACGTTGATAGTGACGACCTAAAAGTAAAACAGACCGAAAATAATTACGACAGGACAGTTATTATATTGCTATTGATCTCCACACCGCAATAGATAATTAACGATTCTCCGACAGCCGGGATGAAATATTAACGCGCAAAGGAATGCGATTGAAATATACCGCGGAGTACCCCAGACACAAAAATATAATTTATGCCACGGCGGTTTCTTTGAACACCGTGATATATATATATATATATATATATATATATATATATATATTAAAATCTCCTAACAAAAAAAAGAGTATGAAGAGCATCAGTGTAGAATCAAATCCCATCTAGTGAAGATACATAGCCATCTTCTGATACAAAACAAGTGTAGACTTCGTAAATTATTCATAAAATAGCCAGTTTATCAAAAATATGCCGAAAATAGTTAAAGTGCAAATCGAGGAAAAGGTCTTATATTACAAAGAAATGGTATCTTAGGAAACTCTGCAAATAGAAACTATATTAAAAAAAAGAAGCTGAATAATCATATTTTAAACCAGTGAACGGGTAAAAATCGGTAACCCAAAATAAAAATCATTCAACATTTAAAACTAAAGTGTTCTCCAGTCGAGGGTAAGCAAATAAAACTGTTTATTTGACAAGGTGTATATATGTATATTGTTATAAGGAACCATTCATCTATTTGATTTCATATAGTAGAGTCAACTCTTGATTCGACAAAAGTAATAATATTAGCAATCGCCAAGGTAACTGAATTACAGTTATTCTACTATATTTGTTTCACATTCCAGTACATCTTATATTCAAATTCATTCTAACGTTCTATACATTTTTCTCCGTAAATTATACCAGGCGTATAAGTTGTTGTTGTTACTTTTTAGAAAATACATATATATTATTAAAAATCCTAAGTGTATTATTGCCTTTGAACTATCTGAGATTGGTAACTGTACTGTCAAATTAAGGACCACGCTTCATTATATACTGAGGGTGACAACTTTCCCAAGCCGCTCTGGGAGGTTATTGGTCAATAGACTAATAACGCCCAGTATAGTTAAGGCCTAGCTTTAACAAATAACGAGCAGTCATAACACGCTTGACAGAGATATCCTAGTTCTTTGGTAACATTCCTCAGCGCATAACATCCTGAAGCTAACTTTTCATTTAAGTGCTTGATGGGTTTGTCAAATTTGTATCCAGATGGACACCTGCGAATTTTAATGAGGTACAATTTTCTCTAATTTTTATTTCTGAAGGGACATCAGGAATAATGCATTTGAAAGCTATTACATTGTTTTCTTTAGCATTGAGTGTTGGGACATTGGAGTCGCACCAATTCTTCACTTTATTCATATCTTCACACATCATTATATGCAGTCTATTTTTGTCTTTATCATGCCACAGAATTGTGGTATCTTAGCGAAAATAGTACATTCTCATGTACTTAGCTAGATCATCAATATACAGGAGAAACTTGATAGGCCCAGCAAAGAGCCTTGGGGTACACAACATTTTACATCATTGATATTTGAGTTTGATGAGAAGTCACAATTGGCACCGTTACTGTGTAAATCAACAACACCAAGACCCTCAACAACAAGACGTTCTGAGTCTTTCCGAAAAATTTAAAAGAATCGACAACAAATTCAATGTCAGAACAGTATTCAACACTTGTAATACGTTGAGATCGGAATTATTCTGAACAAAACCAAGAAACAAAGAACAAAATTCATAAAATTGTGTACACAGTGTTCCATGTGTTTGCAGTAAAACTTACACGGGAGAAACGTCAAGACCTTTCAGAATAAGAAAATCGGAACACAAAAATAATATAAGAAATAGAGAAATTGGAAAATTAAAATTGGCAGAACATATATTAACACAAACAGGGGCCCATATGGCAGCTTGGGACAACACGAAAATTCTCATGCACGAACAAAATGACACGAAAAGGGAATTCAAAGAAGCTTCCTGTATTTTATTGAATGGAAATGATAATATAGCTGCGTGTTCTCTCACTATGGATCCAATATGGATGTCCCTACTGAAAAAGGAGGTGGAACTACAGAAATTCTGTACAAAATAGATCACGTTGAATTGAACATCCTGTGAACTTCTGTGGTGCATGCCAGATTTTGACAAGCAATTGTCGAAATAACACAAAATACTTCAAGTGTAATTTAAAATTGTGATTAATTAAAAAAAAACAGGATTCGATAAAGGGAACAGAGGTGATTCCCGTCATCAAAAGAACTATATTTTGTATTTAGAATTTTTCCATTTACTTTTGTTGTGAAATATATTAGGCAAATAATTTTCAAACGGTACTTTACTGACAAATTTGAATTTTCTTAGTTTATTTTTGAATCCATAATATCAAAAACGCAGTTCTCAGAACAGATAACTAACAATTTTTACTTCCAGGGGGAGAAACAATCCAAAATATGGAAAACAGAATTCATTTATCATTTGAAACGGGCCGTGTTCCGATACAATGTAAAATTGCAAAGGTATTACCAATCTACAAAAATGGACAAAAAATGTAATGAACAATTACAGGCCGATTCCGCAGCTTCCAAAGATTCTGGAAAAAGTGATGCATAAAAGATTATGGGGATTTCTTGACCAAAATTAAATTTATTTTTGATGGCCAGTATGGCTTATGAAAATCTAGTGATACAGAGTGTGCAACACTAGATCTTATTACTAATATTCAGTTGAAATTAGATGCAGACTACAAGAGTGGACTGTTATCTCTGGATTTAAGAAATTCTCCTTGAAAAAAAGAGTCATATAAGAGGAAATGTGTATTCTTGGTTTAGAAACTATTTATTCGATAGAAAGCAATTCGTTTATATAGGATTCGAAATCTTCCACAGAAAACATATCTTGTGGTGTACCCCAAGGATCAAACCTTGGAACTATTTTGTTTCTCATTTACATTAACTCTATTTCAAATTTGACTTGCAAGGACATTTAAAATTATTTGCTGATGATACTACTTTAATTTATTATGGAAAAATGTATATTTTAACCATTGACCAAACTCTTTCATGGCCAACAAATATCAGGACAAAAAGATCTCCTATTATTGGCATTTTATATAAGATAAGGTCTTTTGTTTCACTTAAATATTTGAAAATTATTTATTTCAGTGGGGTACTGCAAAGAAATATGTGTTAAAACCATTGCAATCCCTTCAAATTAAAGCAGTTAAATGTATTTTCAAATTACCATTTTTGGAGCAAACATCTAAATTATAAAACCAAGGGATTGACTTAAAATTATTATATTGGCTTAAAATTGAAAATATATATTTTTATCCATCTCACAAAAATATTATAATAAGCATTCTAATCTCACGTTCAGTCTAATCTTCCTCTTCTACAGGTGCCTTCTTTTTTTGGCCATTTGTCGTCTCACGAGCCGTATCACAAGGTATGAGGTTTTCGTAGAACTCTGGCTGGTTTCTCCAAAAATTTTTCAAAAACTAACTATTTATATTTAGCGGCTTTGCTGGGAATTATTTCATCATAAATGTTTTTCTTAGGGACAATTTCTTTGACCAGCTTCATTATTGTTCTGACCAATGACTCTCGAAGAGGTAAAGTTGCCAAAAAAGGTATTTTTGTAGGAAACAAAGTATGGGTTGTCACTACTTATCCTAATCACTCTGATTGGGTCAATGGGAAATGGACACTTTTTTCGGTAAAAACATGACAAGTACTCAGTCCAGTCCTCTGGCACTTCCGTGTGGGATTTCTGATCGATTGAACTCATATCACGGCCACACTCCAGATATGAGTGTCCCCTTATCGGAAAATAAATCTCCACCGTGCCAAAACAGCGTTCTTCATGGATGAGATGGTGAAAAAACATGACTACAGTATAATTCTTGTTTTGCCCGGCTCACGAATCACAAAACAGGGGCAATTCTTTTCATTTCCCAGCATGATTATTAACACAATAGTATCGCTTTTACCGCAATATCGAATTGTCACTAGAAAGTAATATTATTCTTCTACCGACTCATCTTAATAGTGTAATTTCGACAAAATTGTGACTTATACCATTCTTCCCCCGTAGTCTTCAAATATAAACTCACCTTTTTCAAAGGAATCTTCAAATCCCAAACTTGAATGGTTACAAAATACTTATTAAAAAAAACACAATCTTGGTAGATGGACATGTTGGAGTTATTAGTCAGAAGTGTTGTTATATTATCATTACTTATGATGATTTAAATAAATTAAAAGCAAACGAATATCCTGGGTAAAATTGATTAAAAAGAATATGTTGGGGTGAACGGTGGAAAAAATACTGTGATACCCAGAATTTTATGGAAATTTCAAATCTAAACATGCAGCATAATCATTTTGAAAGGCACTCATGAAAATATCACCTCACAATTAACATTTAAACCAGTAGAGGAAATCGAAATCTTAAACATTATCAAAAACTTGAAGAGTAAAGCTACAGGATTGGATGGTTTGAATATTTCTAGTATAAAACTGTGCATACCCTTCGTCTTGCCTTATTTAACTCATGTTATTAACTTTTCTTTGCAATATTCCGTCTTTCCAGCAATTTGGAAAAAAGCCAAAGTGATTCTCTTCCTAAAATACCCAATCCATCATCACATAATGATATAAGACCAATAAATATTTTACCAACAATGTCAAAGATCCTCGAAAAAATAATAGAAATTCAACTCTGCAAACACCTGTTGGAAAATAAAATAATCCCGGCAAACCAATCAGGATTCAAAAAAAATCATAGCTGCTGTACTGCACTGATGAAAATTACCGATGATATTTTCAGGGAGAATGATAAAGCAAAACTAACATTATTGGTTCTGTTAGACTACTCGAAAGCATTCGACACCCTGAATCATCAAATTATAGAGGCCATAATGAAATTCTGTGGATTGACTGTGAGTGCCTCTACTCTTATTATGGACTATTTGAGTCACAGAATACAAGTAGTGAGTTATAACAACAGGCTGTCTCAGTACTTAATCAATAGCATTGGTGTTCCACAAGGCTCAATACTTGGTCCGTTATTATTCTCCTTATATATTTCCAACTTCACAAAAATATTCTTATCATGCAATCATCACTTTTACGCAGATGATACTCAGTTATATATATCATTTCAGCCTGACGAAGCTATAACTTCTCTGAATTTTGATCTTCAAAATTTACACAAACATTCTTCACAGCACTGCTTGATGTTGAACCCAAAAAAGTCTACTGCTATATTGTTTGGAAGAATCAAAGATCGGCCAAAAGTAACTGGGTTAAGTGAAGATCATCCAATAGTAATCAACAATGAAATAATTAAAAGGGAAGAATGTGTAAAAAATTTAGGTGTATATTTGGACCAAGTCTTGAGGTTCACTAAGCACGTCTCTATCTGTCTGCAAAGAGCGTATGCTAGTTTAAAATTAATCTACCAAATACGCCAGTACCTTACTAGATCCATAAAAGTTCTATTATGTGAAACGTTGGTATTGTCAAAGTTAAATTACTGTGATGTTTTATACGGTAACTGTCTCAATAACGTGGATACTCTAAGGATTCAAAAAGTGCAAAACTCGTGTATAAGACTCATTTTTGGGGTTCGAAAGTACTGTCATATCAGTCATTTATACAAAGAAATCAAATGGGTGAGAATGAAAGAACGTAGATATATACATACTGCATGTATGTATCACAAAATATTGAATCATAAAACACCACCCTATCTATATGAAAAATTCAATTTTCGCACAGATGTTCATACTCTGGATATAAGATTCAAGGGAAAGCTTATACCTCCCCTACACAATACAGTACAGTTCGAACGATCATTCAGCTACGACATCGCCAAAGTAATCAATTCTCTCCCGTCAAACGTTAGAATATCCGTCGGAATCATGTTATTTAAAACTAAACTCTTCAAGCATCTTTTTTATGAGTAAGTAATGTATATCTTGCTTTTTCAAGTATTGAACTGAACTGAATTCCTCGGTATAGGTTACTTCTCTGCGCTTTTTTGTCTATCTTTTTCAGGGTTAGGTGGAAGAACAGACATTCAGTTTAGCCACTGAATGAATTGAACCTCGCCCTACTATCTTATAATGTGTTAAAAAAAAAATTACGTAATCAATAAAGACCTTTATTATTATTATTATTTTGAGTAGCTCTGAAAAAGTGGTTAATAAGAAGGTGCGAGTGATTCCTTTGCATCCGCTATGAATAAATAAAAATACATGCAAAAACAATGGTTTCCTGTGTGATATTTTTAAATTGTGCTGAAATGGCTCTTCTATATAAAATATGAATAATAAAGGTGTTCATTTCATAATATCAATGTGGAGAATTTTAAAAACCCCATATAATAACTCACCCCATTTCCAAGCCGTACTCAACTGCTCAGTAGCAGGCTGTCTCGACACTAAGTGATGACTGCTTTTTGTAGGCAATGGCAATTGCACATCCCTTTGCATTTTCCTTATAATCTCGCAAGTCAACTGCCACCTCTCCCTCAAACTATCCTCCTCAGTTATGGGGGTTGCCAGTAGCTGCTGTACCATATTGATCGGTTTGAGCAGAGTGTCTTGGGGCGCGGTCCTCATGTAGGCGCATATCCAAGCCGCTGCAGCAAGAGGCAGGCAGCACATTTTTCCCCTGACAGCTTCGAGGATGCGTTTCACGTCCTGGGGCACTAAAGCACCCTGTTCCCATGCAACGAGTACTTCGTGCATCACTCCAGCAATATTAAAGAGGACATCTTGCCATTTTACACCCGGTTTGAAGTCTGATTCGCCTGAATTGAACTGTTCTAGGAGGGATTCTATAACTGCTGGGTCACCTGAGAGAAAAAGGTTGTGGTTTCAGATTTTATTTATATAAAAAAATATGGAACATTTATTTCATTATTAGTAATATTTAATAACGAATGGCCAGAAAATTAGATACATTTTCTTGAAAATAATGTTTAAGGTATCTATCTATAAGTAAATAAACATATTGAAATACCTTACCTAATTTCAAGAGCTGCTCGGGAGCCTTTGGTCTTTGTCTCTCAACCATACAAGACCTCACCCACTGTTCAAAAAGCGAATCTCCATCCGGATCCAGTACAGCAGATGCCCCATAATTCTGTACAATTGCGACCAACATGAGAAACGTTATGTCGAATAACTGAGATCTGGCTTTGTCCCCGCCCGATTTGGAACATTCATTGAACCTTATTAGCCTGTTTACTAGGGTACGAAGCTGTCCTTGAACAGTGGCTACTGCGAGGATCAATTCGAAGCTTTTACCGGTTAGGACTTGATGTAACATGCCCAGAAGGGCATCCTAGAATTGAAAAAATAGATCCAGAAATTCATGGATTTAAAACACTTTCAATATTGAAAATAATTCAAACAGAGTATCCATAACACAATAATAAATGGTCATTGAGATTTGTCTAGTTTTTTGGGGATTTGTCTCAGGTTTAATATAATTTAATCACAAAATAACCTAATTCAAAAAAATAACAAATGTTTCATAAATATATACCTAAAATACTACTAAAAGTAAAAGAATATTTCAGTAATGAAAACACATAAAAACGAAATAAAATATATAAATAGGGTATTTACACACTGACATCTTTCAAGATCCTCCTAATCACACTTGGATTCATGTACCTAAAATACTAATTTTGTGAGAAAATATCTACCATGGTTAAGTAGAGAAATTAATTAAAAAAAAATAAAAAATAAAAAATTTAAGGAGGCAATTTGCGGTAAAATCTATAAAAATAATATAATATACAAGCAATTATATAGAAAAATTCGAGGAATCTATCAAATCAGATCCTTCAGTGTTCTGGTCATTCATTCAAAGTAAAAAGGTACTTCGAGAATTCCTGAAATACTATATGTGGGTGACATTTAATGTAGAACCCCTCTAGTATTCTCAAGGCATTTGTAGAATTTTTTAGCAGCGTCTATACTAACAATATTAACATTCCTACCATCTTTTTGAGGGATTGTGCTTATGTATTTGCAAAACCTCTTCAAGCTATATACAATATAGCATTGAAAACCTGTACTTTTCCTGATATATGGAAAACTTATAAAAATTTACCAATATTAAAATCTGGAGGCATCAACTAAATAAAAAACTATTGTCCAATAACCTTATTAATCAAACTTTGCAAAGGTCTTTCACATCTCGATCTATAATAGAGTGTCTCCCATTGTAATAAATAAAATATCACTTGAACAACACGGCTTCATATTTCTACATTGAAAAATAACACTTCCCCTGGCATAGATGGAATAACCACTGAAATAATTAAACAGATCCACCAATAGATTCTCCAACCACTTAAACATTTATTCAATCTGATCTTCCAAAAGGGGCATGTCCCTACCCAGTTCAAATATTCTATAATTACACCAATTCATAAAACTGGCGACAAAACTAAAATTAGTAATTACAGACCTATCAGTGTAATAAACAGCTTTGGAAAGATTTTTGAAAAATGTCTAAAAACACGCTTAGTACAATTTTTTGATGAAAATAAGATTATACAAAATCACCAATATGGGTTTCGCCGGTATAGCTACTACTGATGCCATGTACAATGTTATTACAAGTATTACAGAGGAACTTGATAAAAACAAAAAATGCATTGCAGTGTTTTTAGACTTGGCAAAAGCATTCGACACTGTTGACCATGCAATACTTCTTAACATACTGGAACGTTTTGGTATACTTGGTGCAGTGTTGGATGTCTTTAACAGTTACTTGACTAATCGGGAACAATGTGTTAAAATAAACAATACCTTAAGTGAAACTATGACTATAAGAATGGGGGTCCCCCAAGGAACCGTTCTTGGTCCAATACTTTTTCAAGCTTATATAAATTCACTGGTCTGTTTAAACGGGAAAGCAAAAATTATATCATACGCTGATGATACGGTTGCGATCTTGAGTGGAAACACATGGCCTGAAACTAAAAATTATGTCCAGCAGAGCATGGAAGCAATTAATAAATGGCTGAGTATGTATCGCCTTTCATTAAACGCCAGTAAGACCCACTATCTCGCCTTCTCTATATCAGCAACAAACAGACCTAATTTCTCAAGTATTAAAGTTCCAGGTATGAAAGATGAAATTAAAGAAACAAACGAGGTGAAATACCTGGGCATAATTATTGACGAAAATCTAAGGTGGGACAATCATATTGACTACCTAACAAAAAAGGTGAGGAAGTTAATATACAAATTTTACCAGCTACGACAGTTTTTAACGAAAAATCTACTCATACTAATTTACAAATCTCTAGCTGAATCACTTTTTTGTTATGGTATTCTGGTGTGGGGGGCAATGTATAAGAATTCTTTAAAACCGAACACAATACAAAACTATATTCTAAAAATAATTTTGAAGAAAAAAAGATCTTTCCATACAAACCTTATATATACAGAAGACATTAGTAATATCTGTACATTATATTTTCACAGTGTATGTATGTATGCATTCAAAAAGAAAATACTTCAGAATTCTGTTCCAACAGCTTATACCACTAGAAGCACTACAAACAAATTGCTACCCACTCCAAAATTTAATAAAAATGTTTGTCACCGTTTCTTAACTTATACGTTACCCAAAACTTGTAATATCCTACCCCAAAGGTAAAACATATTAAAAATTCATAAAACCTTCTCGAGAGAACCAAAAAAATTCATCTTTGCAAATTACTTCGAATTTATCAAAATACTAGAACATCAATAGTTACACTAACATGATATAAAACCTCTATTCAATTCTTTACTTTCTGTACACAACTGTAATTTTACATCTATTAATATTACTTTGTAGCACAACACAAGTGTTAAGTCACTTAGGTGCTTTCTGTACACAATATGTACCCTGTCCCTTATATATTGTATCAACTTTCATACTTGTTTGTTTTATTATTCTTTATTATTATGTTATTAACCCAATTTATCTTTGTATCATACTTGGTATATATATTTTTTCTTATTCTGTATCACTTTTATCATTTTGTGTACAATAAATAAATAAATATAGAATTATCATATCTACGAGATCAACTGTCGCAAATTTGGCATGCTTCACACAAATTATCAACAATCAGTCTCAAGTTGATACCAGATTTCTCAAAGACTTATGACAAATTGAATCATGAAATACTCATCTCATCTAAACTCAATCGTCTTGGCTTCAGTACTAACCTATTTCAATCATACCTGAATAATCATTCACAATATGTTGAGTACCATGGTCATAAATCACAATTTTTATTGTCACCACCGGCAAACCCCAGTGATGAAATTTGGCCCCTCTTCTATTTTCGTTAATTATAAATGATATGGGTGAAAACATAATTCTTTGATTTGCCGATGATTTAGGATCATTGAATTTCTAAATGACTGTCAGCAACTCCAAAAAGATTGACCATCTAGCAAACTGGTGTATAACAAACAAATTACCCCTCGATGTGCAAAAATGTATTAAATCTAGTTACACATTGAAAATTCAAGCTATGGATTACAATTACCCAATAAATCAAGTTTTTTTTCAACCAAAGATCTGGGCATTCATTTTGACTCAAAATTAAGCTTCTTAACACACATTAGCAAAACTGCTTCAGCAGCTAAGAGAATGCTTGGCCTAGTTTTCAGAAACTGTAAAGCTTTAGTGTTCTCTTCACTTCATCACTGATATGGTCTCCAAAATATTTGAATCACATTCATGTGCTGAAATCCATTCAACAGCATTTTATGAAGTATATTGTACACAAGGTTGATGGAATCTATCCTGAACGAGGTGTAGATATTATTGAACAGATTTTCGTTATTATCTTTGAAGGACCGCCGCACATATCATTCTTGCATATTCCTTTATAAACTCACAAACTACCTGATTGATTGTCCACAGCTATTCAAAATGAATTTCCATACGCCTCGTTTAACAAGCAGGAATGCCCTTTGTTTTTATTTACCTAAGCCAAGAACAAATATATTGCTAAAATCTCCAATCCATTCCATGTGCCGAAGGTTTAATCAGATATGTGATTTAAAAAATATAATTTCCAATAGTGTAGGTTCATCTAGCTATATTAAATTATGTATTCTTGTTATACTTTCTTATAGATTTTTTATAGTTTTCCAATTTGTTGTATCATTAATCAAATGTTATATATATATTTTTTTTCTTTAGTTCTTGATCACATATATATTTTCTTCAATTTCTCGGAATAAAGGTCTGATTCAGTCAATTCATATAGTTTCTCTTAACTACGTTTCGACATGGTATTTGTCATCATCAGGTTAAAACACTGAAATAAAAAATATGGAGTTTGAGACACAATGAAATGTATGTACTAAAATAATTCATTAAAAACATATGGTTCGAAATATAACAAGTTATTTAACTCAATATAAAAATATCTGTAACATTTATGAGTATTCACTAACAAATTATCTTATTTGAATTCTGCATGCGCATTGCACGAATGTTATTCTAGGTGTGACTGCGTCGGAGTTATCGGGAATGGTTTGTTTATCTTTCATGCATTTTTACCCTCTTCATAAGTACACCGGATTGTTTATATTGAGTTCTAGTATATGAGCCGGACTATATTTTTTTTTTTTGGCAGTATGTAAAGGTCAGTTTTCATTATTATTACTATATACAAAGTTAAAAGGGGTTGTTATAAATCTGGCTTAAGTTTTTGATATCATTTCTATTGTAAATGCTAGTGGGGTCTTTTTTAATATGTATCATTTCAAGGAATGATCTTACTCTTGGATTCCTTGTCGAAACGTAGTTAAGAGAAATTATATGAATTGACTGAATCAGACCTTTATTCCGAGAAATTGAAGAAAATATTGCTTTTCTGTTAATAATTACCACTTTTAAAACTTCAAGACAGTATTAAATGTAACATATTTTATTCACAGTTACATGTAACTATTACAAGCTGTCCTGTTAATGGGTCTAGTGCCTAGTCTAGTTGTTTTTTTATGTTGTTGTTAATTGATTATATTCTTGCACGTCTTTGGAATTTCTGATTGCATTCAGATTGATTTAGAGTTTTCAATATTGTCTTTTTTTCCTGATATAAAAATTGGCGTTGAGAAACTGTGTTTCCAGAAATCTGGAAAAACACCCGTTCTCAGACACATATTGAATAAAGTGTTGATAGGATTTGTTAAAGAAAAGATGCAGTATTTGATGAAATATATCGAGGTGCAATCAATACACTATAAGGTTCTGACAAATTTGGCAACTCAGGAAAAATTGGCAACTACATAAAATTTCAATTGACTACTGTTTATACAGAACATACTATCTATATCTAGTCAAACAACTTCTGATATATCACTGATTTTTTAAAAGCATACAGTTTTGTTCAATTGAAAATATATCAAAAACAAAATATTTTATTTATCTCTTTTATATTTTTTCTATATTTTACTTATTTGTATATGTGTATGTTAATTTATGATTTTCTATATTTATATTTTCACTTTTTATCTTTTAATGCATAGAGTTTTTAGGACTGAATACTCTTAACTATACTTTCATATTTTATCTATATTTTTACTTATTTGTATCATGTGTATGTTCAAAATTATATGATCTATGTATTTTTTATATTTAAATTTGCATTTCCACCCGACTAAGTAGTCTGATAAGTTTAATACTGTACTGTGTACTCTGTACTCTGTGAACTTTATAGATGAATAAATATTTATATCTATGTCTGTGTGCATCTAAAAGCTACAGAATGCATTAATATGGTACATTACATGTGTTGCATATCAATGCACACCGCGCATAGTGACAGGCCTTTGTGCATTGAAATACATCACACGGCAGTTAAAGTGTTAATAAACACACACCTGAATCTTATGATAATCTGTTGACAATGTTTTGAGTATTCCCCCTAGTGTAGATTCAGCACAAATATGCCAATAAGTGGGCATTCCATTGCTGCCTGGCCCGGAATCCAACTTCAAAGACGGAGGTGCCTTCCTTTTTTCTAGTAGCATCTTAACTTGAGGCTCGCTGAGTAACCTTATTTTAGCCAACTCATCCAGAAGACACTTCAAACTCGAGCAAGTACTGTTAGCATCCATAGCATCCAATAACGGGCTATGTTGGAGCATAAGTTCCACTGCATTTACCACAGACATTGTATCAGACTTTCCCGCTAACTCTAGAAGAATATGAGGCACCTTCAGAAAAGCGAAAGCTCCCCACTGGCTTTCATGAGATGTTTGGCTGACATTGTAGAGGGAGAGGAGACTGCCTCTCATGAGCTCTGCATATAACCGAGCATCACTGTAGTCTTTCAATTTCTGGAATATTTGAAGTTGCTGACACAATTCTATGGTGGTACTTCCCGGATTCCCGGTTAGCTTTACTTCCAGCCAGCACTGTATCAGGGAGCCTGGCCATTTTTCACTGTTCACAGGCAATTGCAACATGCTTACATCGATATTACTGAGTTTCCTCACATACTTTAAAACGTCATTTCCTTCAGTTAGGATTGACTCCAATTCAACACCTTTTCTATTTGTTTCGGTGAATAATTCCGGGTCGTTGTATCGAGCAAGACACATCATCGATACATAGAAATCATGAGTAAGCAGAATTTTCAATAATTCAGAGGCTTTTTGAAATATTTTCGCAGTGGACTGACACTGCTGAATTATGTTCAACAACCATAATGCTATAGAAAGTACTGCCGTAGCTAACATGGATTCTTCCGGCTTCCCAAGCCCCACCGTTACTCCGGGAAGCATACCCTCCAAAAACTCGAGGAGACTGTATACGCAATGGACTTTATTCAGCTGGCTGTATTTGCTGAGACGCATCAAAACTGCTGCATGGGATACCAGCTGAGCACTCAAGGAATGCTTCAAGTAACTCAGTACTAGTTGGTTGGCACCAGCACCCACCACTGCCTGTTGAAGGATACAATCTGCCAAGTTATATACATCTCCACTCACTCCTCGTGGTAGTACTGTTTTAATGTTGATGCCCCATTGTAGGTCTGTCCACCTTTCTCGCCAGGCACGAAGGAGCAGAGCTTTCAAACAACTTGTTTTGCTGGTGGTTTTCGATTCCATAACCATGTCGAGTAGATGTCTCAGAGGTTTTACTATTCAGTGAGAAAGCTTTTATTCCATGATTCAGACGATAGTATTCAGTCAGATAGAATCCTTGGATACTAGTAGACACAGGGTATCTACACTTTTTGCAACCGTGGAAAGTTTCTGTATTTTTCTTGTCTCTATTTTATATTACTGTTATTATAACCATAACCTATAACTATTAAAGAAACATAACTCATAACTTTAGAAGAAGAATTTCATAAAGGTTGGAACACAGAACTCATAAGTAATTATATAAGATATAATTATGAGTTCTGTGATGGGATGTTCTGTTGTTGGACCACTTTCTCTATCAGTATAGAACTCTTGTCTATGACTTTCTCCTACGAAGTGAAGTGAACAAATATAATATGTATCTTTATTAACAAGAGCAATAAGTTCGAATCGACCATAACCTCATTCGCATCTTTTTACCCACAAATCACATTTAGTACACTTAGGACAAATTTTCGTAGTAACATAATGGTGATGGTGGATAACAAGCGTGAGCTGTCATCAACATGAACCTAACAAATTAAAATTATAATAATAATAGATATTAAAAAAGAGAGAGAGAGAAAGAAGATATCATATATCTATAAAAAATTGTAAAAATGATGTAAAATGAAAAATCTTTAAAATATAAAATAAATAATAAGAATTATGAAGAAGTAAAAATGAATTAAACTTGGGGAAAAAAAAAACAAGAATATTATTAAAAAAACTTTCAAAATAAAAAAGTTAATAAAATATATATATATGTGTGTATATATTAATATATATATATATATATATATATATATATATAAATTGAAATCCAATACTATCCACAAATTCAAAAAACAAATTATTGCCCACATCAGATCGTAAAATTATCAAAATGAAATTATTTTCATTCGTAATTGATTATTGTTAGTATCAATGCTTATTAGGTTTAAGGATTACTTATAACATCATTTATTTATAGTTGTATATTCACTTACTGTACCTACAGATACATAATGTTATTAATTATGTGTATTAGGATATTCCTACTAAATAAATAAAGCTCAAATAAAGCTCATTCATTCATTCATATATGTGTATATAGTAAAAAAATAATATTGATAAAATAAAAATAGGGGAAAAAAAACAATCCTTACTGTATTTCTATCCTATCCTGGGTGCTTGTTGTCCGAGGCAGTTTTAGGGTGTGAAGAGCCCCGAAGCGAGAAGAGTTGTATATCCTCTGTTGTGTAACTTTGTATAACTAACCTTTCAGCACAAAAAATATATAAGAGAATGAAGAATAATAAAAAAAAAACGAGAGTGGAAAAGTGGAAGATACAAGTGCTACGAAATGATGGAATTCAGAACAAGTAGTACTCCCACGAAATGACCTGGCTGAATGCACCAAGAGGGAGCAAGGGCTATAAAATCAAGAAGGAGAAAAGAACATGAACCTAACCTAAAATCCAAAGCGGTGGTATGTTTATATCTTACTGCAAAATAAATAATCAATCAAAATGCCGAAAGATCAATATCGTGAAACTGATGTTGCAAGAAAAATGTAAGTACATTTCAAAAACATTTGGATAAGTTATACATACTCTCTTTTTAGCTCCCACATAACTTTTGGAGTGGAAAGTGCTGAGAGCATGCAACAACAATCCCATATTCATGTAGTTCAAAAAAATTTATATAACCAGGATGTGGAGAGAACACCAATACCTTACGGAGTACTTGATATGAGATTGGTATGTTTAATACACCTTTTTGACACTTGAAACTGAAACACTCACTTCACCAAACTGGGTTTACAAAACCACGACATCTGTTTATACAATAGCTTCGTCAGGTGTAGTATCATCTCCACCTGAAGAAGCTATTGTATAGCGTAAACCCATTTTAGTGAAAATCATTTAGTGAAGTGAGTTTTGCTTGCTTTAACACTGTGAGGACGGCACGAGATCATGCGGATGCCGCGCTTGTTTTTGTACAGGGCGTGCACGGCATTAATGTAATGCCACACAACATATTTTCACTCAGATGGTGTGTAGCTCATCAGGATTCGCATTATAGTACTACATAAATGGTAGGCGATAAGGCCGGCCTAGCGACCAACTTATATGAGCCGAGATAATAGGCTAAAGCATTACAAATATCATAGGCTAACATATTCAGGCCTTAGTAGCATTATGTGCATGGAAAAAACAGGTCACACAATATTTTTTTTTACATTCACTACTGTGCCACTTTGATTGGGAACACTTTGAAGCAATAAGTTTTCCATTAGTTTCTTTCATTTCTGTGTAGCAAACAAGTAAGTAATCTTTAATATAGGATATATCCTAATCTTACAATATATATAATAGGTAATAACAGTTACACATAGTGCCAAAAATATTGATAACATTCAAATCTGAATATAAATAACATTACTTAAAATGAGGTTTAATTATACAATTGAATGTTAATATTCTGGAGTTAAGAGTCAAATTATTTACTGTTCTAGAAAATAAATATAATTTTTTTGAAAAAAAATTTATAACATATTCCGCATGACTGTTCAAACTCAGACTGTTGTCTACAATTATTCCCAGATATTTTATTTCAGACACATATTCCAAGGCAATGTTATCAATTTCAAACTTTATTTCATTATAATCAATATCATTTAGTTTATATTTGGTTTTTAACACCATAACTTTTGTTTTAACTGCATTCTACTTTAATTTATTTTCATAAATATTCTTCATAGAACCTTTGAGGGTATCCACAGTATTATTCAGTTCCGTATTCGAAGTATAAACCAATGTATCGTCTGCAAACAGATTAAGTTCATGTACCCCAGGAACATAGTAAATATAATTTAGGTATATTATAAATAAAAGTGGACCTAGTACACTTCCTTGATATCTAACTCATCAGATATTTTTGAACCGATTTCTGTTTTCTGTTTTTTTTTTTCACTAAGGTAACTAATGAACCAAGCTAGCACAGAGCCTGTTAATCCATAATAATTTAATTTTTTTATCAATATGTTTCTGTCAATTGTTTCAAATGCTCGCTTGAAGCCAAGAAAAACAGCTACACTGTATTTATTCTCATCATACGCATTTTTCCATTTAGAGAAAGTATACTGAATAGCTGATTCACAGGAATGATTTTTTTCTAAGTCCTGACTGTTGAACTACGAATAATTCATTATTATCAAAGTATGCAACTAACTGCTCGTAAACTGCTAGTTCAAGGACTTTCTCCAAAGTTGGTAGAGTATTTATTGGGCGAAATTCGCTTGCTTCAATTGTATTACTAACCTTTGGTATAGGAATAACAGAAGTTGTCTTCAATTGATCCGGAAATATTCCTTTATTCAGCGATGTATTTACCAAGTTTAATATCACATGCCCAAATACCTCGAATGTTTCTTTTAAAAATTTGCTATTCAGTACTTCCGACTTGTTCTTATTGTCTAATGAATGAATAATCTTTCTCAGTTCAATCATGGTTAATAGTTTGAATTTGGGGAATGAACTGTTTATAACAAGTTTATTATTATTTATTGGATTTATTATTGATTTAAGATGTTTCCACATTTGTCTTGGATTGTTATGATTTGCGTCAATTTGCTGTTCATAGTAAATATTTTTTTATGTTTTAACATACTAACATACTGATTTCTAACAATATTATAGTTTTCCCAGAATTGATCTCGCTGAGTTGAGTTGTAATTATTTTTTTTTAATATATGTATATTGCATCTCGTTCCTTGGCTTTATTTTTTAATTCAACGTCATAGTAAGGTAACTTATTGTTTTTTATTGAGATAGTGTGTTCCGGTGCAAGATTATCTACAATTATTTTAGTTTTGTCAAATATTTCATTCGAGATTTCGTTAAAATCAACACAATGGTTTTTATTACCACTTACTAAGGACTTCAGAATCTTGTACATTACCAAGCCAATCAGAATGACCACAACACCTACTGCATCACGTGATATTACATTGGTACCATGCCGGCTCAATAATACAATTTAGACGGCGTGAGATCAACGTCATGCCGCAAATTGAATCTTTCAAAAAAACAATTTTAATTCAAAACTTATAATACATATAAATATAATATGACATATTTCAATCAAAGTGACCAAAAAAATGGGAAAAAAACTGTTGCATGAGTGTTTTTTTTTTTTCGGGTAGCGGTCCTCAATGTGTTAATAAGGATTTTCATCAAGTATCGGCCGCATGAATTCAAAACTTGTAACTGATTTATTTTCCCTAGGGAACTAATTCTAAAGAGTCCCCCTGCCAAACTTGTGGAAAAAATATAAATGAATGTGTTGGACATTTTGGGTACATAGATTTGGAACTTCCAGTTTTTCATGTGGGATACTTTCGCAGCATAATAAACATTTTGCAAACAATTTGCAAAAGGTGTGCTCATGTACTTCTTGATAAAGATGACAAACATCAATATCGAATACGTCTTTCAAATAGTAACTTGAGTTACATGACAAAAAAAACGATTAGAAAGAAAATTATCGACAAATGCAGAAAAATTACCAAATGTCCGCATTGCAAAGAAATCAATGGTTTCGTGAAGAAAATGACAGCAGCTAAAGGAAGCACTGGAAACTCTGTTCTTAAGATTGTGCATGAGAAAAATAGAGGAAAAAGTAAACAGAAACTTCTGGAACAACAAATGCTAACATTTTCCTCGTCAATTGAAAGCAATCCAGATATTCGCTCCACATTGAGTGGAGCTCCTATTTCCGAAATTTTAACACCTATAGACGTATTGAAGTTATTTGAAAGAATACCTGAAAATGATATTGCTCTATTAGCAATGGATCCAAAACGGTAGTTATAAAATAAGTACAAACAATTGACTTTTTCTTAAAAAAATAATTTTAGATCACAACCTAAGGATTTAATCTTCACAAGAATGCTTGTACCTCCTGTTTCAATTAGACCTTCGGTGGTATCAGATTTGAGAGCTGGAACGTAAGTTATCCTAAGTATTTATCACTTTTTTGTTCACCCTTCATTTTCAGAAATGAAGATGATCTAACAATGAAGCAGTCTGAAATAATTTTCATGAACGATGTTATAAAGAAGCATAAACAATCTGGTGCATCTGTAAACATGTATCAAGAAGGATGGGATTTTCTCCAACTACAATCGGCTCTTTATATAAATAGTGAATTATCAGGGGTTCCTCTTGCTATGATGGTAAGAATAGTTTATAAAAAGAACAACTGTCCAGCAAAAATATTGCAGAATATCGAAAACAATAATCAATTTAATTTACATATCTGCATCATCTCCTATTCAAAATGCATCCTTCAAAATTGGAGTTTTTGTACAAGCAATATTTTGAAAATTAATAAAAATGCTCGGAAAATTCAAAAAAATTAAATCCCAGCCAATCAATTTCATTGTTTTTTTTTTTTATATATTCTGTTCAATTCTCTGGGATATCAATAAAAATAGTTTTTCATCTGTTGCACCCTTCTAGTAAGAAGGAAAGTTTAAATATCACTGGAAATAAGATATCCAGTTAAATCTATGATCTTCAAAAAAAAGTGACCATAGTCATTCAAAATAATAAAGTCACTCACATGGACAGGATATAACAAATGCTTCACAATGTTTATACCCTCACAATGTTAATACCCTCTACAATGTTTATAACCTCACAAATATAAAAGTCCATCCTCAGCCAGAAAGAAGAATATTAGCATTCTGGAAAGGTTTCATAAAAGTAAAGTATGAATGGATAAAAAATTACAGATTCAGCTAATTAAGGTATCTTTGTTTTTTACTTATTGGGGATTTGAAAGTTGTGGATTGTTAAAGCTTTGTTTTTTTTAAGACGAGTTTAGAATAAATACAAAAACATGTCAGATATCTTAGAATCAATACACACACAATCAACTATAGGTGACCAACTGTAGGATAGGGAAAGAAAATCTCGTGTTAAATGTTGACAGCCTGGTTTGTTCTGATTATTTATACAAGATCTGACATCTGAATGTGAATTTTCAAAGGATGGGTATAAAACAAAGATAGAAATAGATTATTTTGGGTGTTGGTCTTTATTCAATGAATAGATGAACTATGATTGTATTGGTTTCTTCAACTCCCTTGATTCGATCAATAAAATGTCCTCTTTTCGCAAATTTAACTTTACACTACGCTAAAAAAATTGGATTTCATTTTGGTTCTTTCCCAGTATTTTTATCCTTCTGAGCCACATGTCACTTCTACTCAAAATATCGATTTCCGTCTTTGTTTTATATAAATTTTTTTTAATTAACATTTAGTATTTTCTCAACTTCATAATTTAACTTTAATGTTTAATTTTTTTTTACAATTTTCCCTCCCCATATGAGTAACAAAATTATACTCAATTTTGATGAATTTTTAATTTTTTGATCATTACCTAGATATAACCTTCCACAGTTTGAAAATGAAAATATGATCAGGAAAATCTATACAAGTGTAGAAAGGGCAAACTAATTAGTTCACCCCGATAAGTTATTGCGTTCACCAAATTATATTTCCTATAGAAAAATGATTCAATTAGTCAATAACTTGTCGTTTTCTGAATTTGCCTATCAAATTTTAAAAAAAAAATTCAAAAGATACTTCTCTATATAGTTTTTAATTGAAGTTTCGGGGACTATATCTGCCCCCCGTTCTCAAAATCTTCTAAATCTCCTTTAATTGTTTTAATAATTTGGATTTTTTCGCTTTTTCAACTGACGGATGTCAATTGAGATCTGCCAAAAAAGTTTGAGAGTGACGTATTGCTCATTTGATATATGGGGTGTTGTTCAGATCAGTTTATTAGCAGATCTCAATTGACATCCGTCAGTTGAAAAAGCGAAAAAGACTCTGCAAGAAAAAATATACAAATTATTAAAACAATTAAAGGAGATTTTGAGAACGGGTGCAGATATAGTCCCCGAAACGTCAATCAAAAACTATATAGAGAAAAAAAAATTAAATTTTTTTAAAAATTTTTTTTGATAGGCAAATTCAGAAAACGACAAGTTATTGACTAATTGAATAATTTTTCTATAGGAAATATAATTTGGTGAACGCAATAACTTATCGGGGTGAACTAATTAGTTTGCCCTTTCTACACTTGTATAGATTTTCCTGATTATATTTTCATTTTCAGACTGTGGAAGGTTACCCAAAAAACATGTCAAGAAACGTTGTTCCTCCACAAAAAAACACATTAATCCAATACTAGATATAACCTTTCCAAAATGCTAACCTGAACCATCCCTATTTTAGAGGGTAATTAACAAATATTGTGGAGTATGAGTTTTCAACTTTGTTTTGAGATACAATAGACTCATTTTAAATAAATTAAATACTTGAAAGATCTACAGAGATTCAAGAAAACATCTTCAACGTTTTTTAGGGTTTAAAGGAAAAAATGGAAGCCTTTGTTGGTCTGTGATGCATACCCAATTGATCGATTTTTATTTTATAGCCGAAAAAACCTGGTAGGGGTCTAGTCCAACGGTTGAAAGGGAAACAGGGTAGATTCAGAGGGAACCTGTCTGGCAAACGTGTAGATTTCTCATCCAGGACCGTCATATCTCCTGACCCTAATTTGGAAATTGACCAAGTTGGCGTTCCTCGACACGTTGCAAAAATTCTAACTTTCCCGGAAAGGGTCACACAGGCTAATATTGATGTCATGCGTAAGCTTATTATAAACGGACCTGAAAATTGGCCTGGGGCCAATTACGTTCAGCAAAAGGGATCCCAGTTCAAGAAATTTTTGAAGTATGGTAACAGGGAGAAGTTGGCACAAGAAGTGAAGGTATGAACTTCAATATTGGATTTGGGAGGAAATAATATATTCGACCTGTATAAGATAACCAAAATTGTTTTTTTATTTTAAGAATGGATAAGCAACTGTCAACCTTCATTCATTTCAAACTGATCAATTATATTGATTATAAATAATATTGGACAGACCATTGAGCCTTTTGGTATACCAAATTAATTTTCCAATAGATACAACAGTAATATATTAGTGTGCTCTATTTTCAAAGGCTATTTGGATTTTTTATTTTAGTTGGGCGATTTGATAGAGAGACATCTACACGACGGTGACGTGGTACTTTTCAACCGACAGCCGAGTTTGCATAAGCTGTCTATCATGGCCCACAGAGCTAAGATTCACAATCACCGGACTTTTAGGTTCAACGAGTGTGTTTGTAATCCCTATAACGCCGATTTTGACGGAGACGAGATGAATTTACACTTGCCACAAACTGAGGAAGCTAAAGCAGAGGCTTTGATATTGATGGGGGTAAGTTCAAGTGTAAAAAATAGTTACATTGTACCAATGAACTGTTTTTTTTTAGAATAAGAGTAATTTGGTGACTCCGAGGAATGGGGAACTTTTGATCGCTGCCACTCAAGATTTTTTGACAGGAGGGTATTTGCTCACCAAGAAAGATACATTTCTGGATTTTGCCCATGCTTCTCAACTAGCTGCTACCCTTTTAGCTGGCAAGGACACCCATATGCATATAGATCTACCAACACCATGTATTATCAAGGTAAACTATCTTTCATTCCCATCTCAAATGATCAAATAACAGACTTGATGGAGAACGAAGTACCCTGGCCAAAGTAGGTGTTTATGAATAACATCTAAATGAGAATAAATAATAACAAATGCACACGAGTTGTTAACAATACTAGTAGCCTACCTGTGAAATAGCGTTTGATCAACAACTTTCTGAATTGTTTTTTATGCACCTCACATCATTTCACCATTGTTTAAATACAAATAAGCAATCAATACAATAAATAATCGATACAGACTTGAAACGGGGAGATGGGCAAGTTGCACCGTTAACTACAATGGACGAGTTGTATGTATGTTTGGACAATCAAGTGTTATATAAATTGTAAATGAGTTATATCCCTCAGGCTATTTGGTACAATTATGACCTTGGATTTCCTGGCATCGGTTATGCTACACTTTTTTAGCTTTTATAATATGTAGCAGGTCAACATTAAAGAATAATAGAAAAGTTATTTTTTTATCTTATAATGACTTACAAGTAAAAAGTGCAATAGATTATTTTCAGGTAGTATCCTCCATTCCACAGTCTCATTCAATTTAGAGTTTAATACCATAAAATATCTTGATTATTCAGAATATTTCCCATACTTTCTTTACTATACACAAATGACTTGCCAGAGTATGTCACAAATTGTCACATAACTATGTGTGCAGATGATACCACTATCACAGTTTCTGGCATGGATATTGAAGAACTGATAACAAATGTCTTGGTGACAAGTTGATATTGAATTTATCCATACCTGTTCATTTTTTAACCGACGAAACCAAAAAGGAGGAGGTTCTCTAGTCAAAGCGTATATTTTTTGTTATTTTTTTTTTATGTATGATCACGCATAACTTTTTACTGAGGCGTCCGATTCCGGTAATTCTTTTTTCAGTGGATAGGGTGAACTTCGAAGTTGGTCCCATTTGAATTTAAAAGATGATCTCCACCCCTAAGGGTAGCAAAATGAAGGATATTGATCACTCAACCTCTGAATTCTGGTCCGTTAACCGATTCTATCAGGCATAACTTTGTACTGGGATCTTCGATTTGGATGATTCTTCTTTTGTCAGATACGGTATACCTCATAGTTGATCATATTTGACAATGACAGATCACTAGTGTAATTATCACAATCATTATATTCTATGAGAGGATGGAATGATATACAAAGTAATGAAATAAACTAACCAGAACAACAAAAATAATTTATATTACAACAAATAGTAAAAGTAGATAATCATATTATTTAACTGGTAATAATAATAATCATTTATTGCCCAACAGGTAAAACCCAATTACAGGACATAATCAAATACATCAGTACTGTTAAGTAGTAGATAACTAACAAGTAATATCAATTTCAAATGTAACATGTAATACAATATTAATATATAAAAAAAGAAAAAACAAAGTGTAAAGTGTAAATTACACTAGTGAGACGAAAAATCACTAAATAAATGTAAACTAATTAATGGTAATGAACGGTAATAAACGGTAAAAGTGATTGTACGTAATTTCTTGCGGTAAAAAAAAAAACAAAAAAACAACAAAAACAGATTAACTATAGTCAATTCCATATTTCCATTGCTACTTTTTTCATATGCTTCACAGAACAAGTATTGATATCGCAAAAACTGCATATGGAGTTGTAATTATCACACATATATTCAATTGGAGAATGCAAGATTAAATTTGTTCGCGCTGTGGAGCAGTAAAATGTGAGATTCAGCCGTGAATGAGCCCTTGGTACCCTAAAGTTCAGTTCTGATAAAAGCAAACTGCAATCAATTAGGCCGTGCAGCAGTTTATGAAGAAAAGTTATTGACGCACATTTTCTCCGTTTTTCTAAAGATATGAATTGAAAGTGGTCAAGAAGGTTGTTATGGTAATAGTTGAAGTAAGGTGGGTAAGTAAGTATTTTCGAAGTGATCAAAAAACAAGCAGTTAGTAATTAGTAGATTTCAGCCACAAAAAATTGAAAAATAAAAACTTTTTAACAAAAAATTAAACCGACGAAATACGGAACTGAAAAGTAAAAAACTGAATAAACCTTCTTAGTCTCAATAACTAAGCTCCTAAACTAATGTAAGTAACTAATTTTGAGTCGGCGCCAAACAAACAATCAATGAAGATCATTACATTACTTCAAAAAAATTATCAGAATGTCACCGCCCAACTCGATGCCATCATTTTACGCCTTACCTAATTCATTTGCTTGTTTGTTTGGCGCCGACTCAAAATGAGTTACCTACATTAGTTTAGGAGCTTAGTTATTGAGACTAAGAAGGTTTATTTTATTTTTTACTTTTCAGTTCCGTATTTCGTCGGTTTAATTTTTTTTTAAAAGGTTTTTATATAATAGAAAAAATAATGTACCAAATAATATGATTTAAAAACGGTAAATGAAGTCATATTTCATTTAGATAAAAGTCTGGACTGGAATCTTCAAATCGATATTGTCTACAATAAACTAAACAAAGCTTCCTCTGCCATAATGAAAACATGCTTAGACATATAAGGTCTCTTAAAAATATATTTTGCTTTGTCGTTTTCTCATATTTCTCTAAATGTCATAGCATGGGGTTGTACTATCGAATTTTTCAGGGTATTTGTATCACAAAAACTTATATTGAGGCTTATTTTCAATATTAATTTCTTGGAGAGTTGTAAACTGCTATTTATATGGGGAAATTTGTTAACGGCATCGATTTTGCTAGGGGTAATTTACAAGGGCTAGAAACAAATGCAACTGTACACAATTACAATAAGGGCGTGGAAATTTACTAAGAATTCCACATCATAAGACAGCCAAATAAGAATATTCTATATTGATAATGAAATAATCCTACACAATAAACTACCAATTTTGATGAAACAAATTGAGTCTGATGTGACATTCAAAGCTAGGATGGAAGAACTGCTACAGCAAAAATGCTATTACAGTGTGAAAGAATTCTTAGATGACCCTAAATTAGATAACCAGATATTTCCAATGTTCATTTCATATATGTATATATTCTTTATTAAATTTTTTTATTGTACTCGTCTGTACTTCATGTGTGTGTAACGTGTTGTATTTATGTATAAATTCATTGTAAATATTATATATTTTTGACATACCAAATGTACCGCAAATCTATACAATAAAAATGTCTTTGTAAGCAAAATACTTGAAAAGGGCTGGACCGATTGAGATATTGAAAAAAAATTGGAAAGTTGCCCGAAAATTGGAAAATTCGGGAATATAAGAAAAATTTGACCAACAAAGGAGTATTGGTCAGTAAAGGTCCGGTAGCTCAGTGTTAGAGTGTATGCTTTGTAACACCAAGGGCCGGGGTTCGATCCCCGGGCGTGTCCACACAAAAACATTTTTTGTTATTTGTAATAGTCCGAATAAGGTTATTATGGAAAGAAAGGTTTTTTAGAAAAGTTATTGGATTCGGGAAAAATTGAAAGTTATTTTTTCTATGTGATTTTTGAAGACCATAACACGATTCGAGCGATGGATATGCGTAATTCTTTGGTCGTGGAAAAGTTTTCAAGCATATATAATATATACAGTGTGTCTCACTTCTCATGGAAACATGGGGGTGTTCCGTAATTATTGGAGTAGAATTCTGTTATTCTGGGGTTAACCTGAGTGACATACACTGCGAGACAGGAGCGATGGATAGAACGATTTTTGCGAAAAAAAATATATTAAGGGGCCATATAGGCTCCAAATTCTTCTAATATTATTTTTTGCAAAAATCATTCTATCCATCGCCGCTGGCGCGCAGTGTATGTCACTCAGGTTAACCCCAGAAGAGATTTAGACTCATCCTCGGTATATCTAACGATCTTGAAAATAACAGTTCTACTCCAATCAATACGGAAGTTACAGGGGCGTTTCCATGAGAAGTGAGACAAATTCGGATTTTTCAGAACTGAAAATTTTCCAGCGAAAATATAGATTGGTACTAAAGTTGATGTCCTGATCACGAATCCGTAAGAATTTTGAGCCTATCTTTCCTCCTAATAATATTTTTCGCAAAAATCGGTATGTCCATCGCTCCTGGCGTGCAGTGTATGTCACTCTGATCAACCCCATGAGAAAATTTAGACTCACCCCCAATATAGCTACTGATTGTGTAATTTACAGAATTTTTCTCCAATAATTACGGAAGATACAGGGGTGTTTCGATGAGAAGTGAGACGCACTGTATATACAGGGTGTTAGTGAATGAGTGCGACAAACTTCAGGTGATTCTGCATGAAAAAATAATGACAGTTTGATATATAACTTTTGTCCGCAAATGCTTCGTTTTCCGAGATACGGGGCGTTAAAGTTTTTCTTAAAAACTGACTATGTATTTATTGTTCTGAAACCGGTCGAGATATGCCAATGAAATTTGGTGAATTTCAAGAGGTAGTCATTGCGCATTTTTTGACATGCAGTTATGAATTTTATGTTCATCATTGGCGCGCATACGGGTAATGATCTCAATTTCTTTAAAGAAAAAAATGGTAATCCACTGAGATATTTCAAATTAAAAATCATTTTTCAATTTCTCGTCCAATTTGTGACAAAAAATCTCTCTTGCATTTTATTTGTACGGGGCGTCGTTTTTATGCAAAAAATTAAAACATCTTAACGCGCATTTTTCATTACTTTAATACATTATCTAGTAGCGATGTACTGTCAACATTCTGTTAAATACAAATATTTCAACGAAATGTCAAATTAGCGTTTCTTCATTTTTAATCTTTTAGTTTGGTATAACATTAATGATAATAAGTAATTAATTTTTCTTTTAGCGAAAAGAATTAAAAATTATACAAATGCGGAATTGTCAGACATGCATTTTGTCTATGGTCGAAGTAATGGAAATGGTCGGCAAGCTCGACGATTGTATGCTGAGTTGTATCCAGGATGTAGGGTACCCCATCACACAATATTTGCTCGTCATCACCAACGTTTGCGCGAAAATGGTACATTTAAGAAACAAACGGCTGACTGCGGGCGCCCTCGAGAAGTTTGAACTGTGCAACTAGAAGAAGCAGTTCTTGAGTTAATTGCGGAGTCACCTGAAACAAGAACTCGAAAAATTGCCAACATACTGAATGTTGACAACTTCACTATATTTAAAATTCTTAAAGAACAGCAATTGTATCCGTTTCATATTCAACGTGTGCAAGCTCTACTACCTAGAGACTTTTTTCCGCACCTAGTTTTTTGCCATTGGATTCTTCATCAAATCGCTCAAATTCCAAATTTTTTAAATAGCGTTTTGTTTACTGATGAGGCTAATTTTGGGCGACAGTGTATATGAAATTTCCATAACAATCACCTCTGGGCTGAGGAAAATCCAAATGGAATCTTTGAAGCCCATTTTCAGCATCAGTTTTCAGTAAATGTATGGCTTGGGGTACTTGATGATCATTTAATCGGTCCATATTTCCTCCCACAACGACTCTTACCTTAATTTCCTACAGGAAGAGTTACCTGTTCTTCTTGAAGAAATTCCTCTACAGCTGAGACAACACTTCTGGTTCATGCATGATGGTGCACCAGTCCATTTTAGCATTATTGTACGTAATCACTTGGATACAGTATATCCAAATCGTTGGATAGGTAGGGGAGGTATGGAACATTGGCCTGCTCGATCTCCGGATTTAAATCCTCTAGATTTTTGCATTTGGGGTTTTCTTAAGTCATTATAGTTTATTCCACTCCCGTCGAAAATGTTGAAGACCTGAGGAATCGAATTATAGCCAGAAATATTTGCGTGAACACGACAATCAATGAGGCGAAGAGTTGAATCTTGTATCACGTCTGAGGGAGGTCATTTTGAACATTTGTTGTAGCTTTGCTCCTATTTATTTATTAGTGTTATTTTCTGTTATTGTTCTGGTTTAACGTTATTGTATTAGATAGTTCTTGATAATGTATTAAAGAAATGAAAAATACGCGTTAAGATGTTTTATTTTTTTGCATAAAAACTGCGTTCCATACGAAAAAAGGCAAGAGAGATTTTTTGTCAGAAATTGAACGAGGAATTCAAAAATGATTTTTAATTTGAAATATCTTAGTGGCGTACCATTTTTTTCTCTAAAAACATTGAGATCATTACCCGTATGCGCGCCAATAATGAACATAAAATTCTCAATTGCATGTCAAAAAATGCGCAATAACTACCTCTTAAAACTCGCCAAATGTAATTTGCATATCTCGACCGGTTTCAGAGCAATAAATATACACTCAGTTTTTAAGAAAGACTTTAACAGTCCGTATCTCGGAAAAGTTATATAGCAAACTGTCATTATTTTTACATGCAGAATCACCCCCTGAAGTTTGTCGCACTTATTCACTAACACCCTGTATATATTTTTATTTTTTTTTTCTTACGAATATAACAGATAACGGTAACAAAGACATGGTAACAGATTATGGTAAAGGTAGCATGGTTAGTGAAACTTGCAAACAAACATGTAGAGTAAACCCATTAGAACCTATGGTCCTGCGTGGGTTCTCTCCACATATTATCTACAATTACCTATATGTAGGTGTGGAATACATTGTTATACATTTTCTGTTTAAATAGTAATATAGGAAAATAGTGATAAAAATAATATAATTGTGGTGTTGGTAATACTAATAATAGATGCGGTAATTATACATAGTGGTGAATATTGGTTAGAAGGAAATAAAAAAAATATAATGAGTTTTTAATGTGGAGCAAAATAATAATGAAATAGAGATTATTATGTTTATGATATACAATATATATATATATATATATATATATATATATATATATATATATCGGGAAAACAGGTTGACGGGATAACGAGAAGCGGTCGGAGTCAAAAGCATAACCTAGATGGAACAACACAAAGACAAACAGCAAAAAATAAATTCTACGTGAACGAGAGTTTTCAGAAAAAATATTTTAGTGAATATAGAAATTTGGATAGGGGAACGTTTGTCAGGTCAGCTAGTGGCTGGATTTTTCCATGAACTGTATTTCTGTATTATTCATCTAGCCTATGTTATTTGATCAAAGATTGGCATTATAACTCTCCATAAAAAAAATAATTTATATATAATCTGTATCAATAAGATACAGCGTAATACATTTTTTTTGTTGGCAAAATGAAACTTATGTGGAATGCTTCAAGTTAATATAGTTTGTTTCCCATTTCTTTTTATAATTCCAAAATTAGGAGTATTACACTTAAAAAAAATAAGTGAAAAATGTAATAAAAAAAAAACCCAAATTTTATAAAACTTTTATATTGATTTATTCAATTTTAATTTACTCCGTACATTTTTCAATTGAATTATGGGCTGACCATAGAAGAGTTCCACCATTTCGTTGTTTAATTATTTTTTCATTATCAGCCTATACCACTCTGGTCTGGCAAACAAATTTGCAGTTTGATCTTCAGACCAAACAAAAAGTCTCATGTGAAAGCTAGTTTGGAGGCCAAGGGAAAGGCCTACACAAAGGACAGAGAAATGTGTGTAAAGGACTCTTATGTTATCATCCGAAACTCAGAATTGATCGCCGGTACTCTGGATAAGGGACATCTTGGCAGCGGAGGCAAAGGTGGAAACATATTCTATGTCATTTTGAGGGATTTCGGACAAGAGTTTGCTATTAGATCAATGTGGAGATTAGGTAAGAAATCAAAAAGTGTTGTTTATTGTATCATTGTAAGTGCTATTTATTTCATCGTTGAGCTATTTTGGGCATTCTCATTTGGCTATTCTCATCTTTTTTTATTTTTAAATGGCCTAGTATTAATGCAAACTAATAGTTGACATATAACATTTCAAACCGTAAATATTAAAGCTAATTTCTTTGACTTCAGAGATAGAATTTGATGAATACTTTCAACAAACTTGAACTCTTTCTGGGGGTCACCTTTTTCAGGTTATCGTCCATAGTCACTCAACTTTCTTGGCCAATATTTACTTTAGTAATCCTTTACTAACACTCAACTTATCAGTAAGCATTTCTGTATTTTTTTTTAGCAAGATTGACCTCTAGCTATTTGATGAATACAGGATTTTCAATTGGAATTGGTGACGTTACGCCGGGCGAAAATCTAATACTCAGGAAAAATAAATTACTTAATGAAGGGTAAGTTTTCCTATCAGTTGGTAATATGGAAAAATATGTGAAATCAATGATTACATCCTCCACTTAATTCCGCAATAAATTTCCAATTTCCTTTTGTTGAGATTAAAAAAATGTTTCTATAATTTTCATCCACAACCGTTTCAAAATATTTTTAGTTGTACAATCTTCATGCTTTTTTTTTCCATCAAATATTAAATACCAATATGGTTGGACACTAAAACTGAGGCATTGAAAAGTTCAGTTGATTTGAAAATACATTTTCAATACTCTAATGCTTGCTTGGTTCTTGTTGATCCTAGTTGTTGGGATGATAAGGAATTTCAAACAAATTCGAGTTTGCCTATTCAACTTGGATTGAACCATTGACGAGGAATCAGGACAGTCACAAGTTAATTATACATTGATTGGTACATGTTGGAGTTACGTGTCTTGAAAGACATTTTGCTAACAAAAACTATTCCCAAATCCCTGACTAGGCTAGTAATAGCAAGTGCTGTGTCCTCTGTTTTTACACGCTTTATATTAGCTTCACTTGTATGTTTGTTTATAACAGACTCCTTTGAACTTGATTTTCACCCACTTCCAGACATCCGAATGATTTGAAATTTGGCAAGTGTACATAATTCCGGTAAAAATACATTCAGAAATTTTTGTGTGAAAAAAAAACAAAATGGCGGCTCCAATATGGCGGACGAGTTTTGTGATTATGGTCCGATTCGCTTCAAAATTGGTATCTGAGGGTTTTTGTGGTCGGAGATTATGATTCTTTTGTCAAAATTGTAAAATTCAATATGGCGGCTCCAAAATGGTGGACGAGTTTTGTGATTATGGTCCGATTCTATTCAAAATTGGTATGTGGGAGTTTTTGGAGTCAATATTATGAATTCTTTCGTGAAAATTGAAAAATTCAAGATGGCGGCTCACTGTATATATTGACAACGTTGAAATCTTTGAATGACTTACAGTTACTAATAGTAATCACGGAATTAATAGTAGATTAGAACAAATAATAGTTTTAAAAAATAAAAAAAACACGCTTTTTATAAAAAACCGAACTAAAAAATAAATAAATAATAGAAAACCAAAATAAAAAAATAGAAAATAAATTTTAATTATGAATAGTGTAAATTTTTTTAATAAATATAAATTAATAATAATGTAAATAAGAAAAAAAAAATTTATTTAAAAAAAGCGTGGGGTGCTTAATCTGAATCTTAAAAAGCACCCCACGTTTTTTTTAAATAAAATACATTTTTTTCTTATTTACATTATTATTAATTTATATTTATTAAATTTTTTTACACTATTCTTAATTCAAATTTATTAAAATTTATTTTCTATTTTTTTAGTTTGGTTTTCTATAAAAGCGTGTTTTTTAGTTTTTTCAAACTATTATTTATTTTCTACTTTTTAGTTTGGTTTATTTATAAAAGTGTGTTTTTTAGTTTTTTTAAACTATTATTCATTTATTTTTTAGTTCGGTTTTTTATAAAAAGCGTGTTTTTCAGTTTTTTTAAACTATTATTTATTTGAATTTTTATCCATTCTTTCGACTTACTAGATATTGGTGAAATAAAGTTTTGGGTGGAAATAATAGTTTTCTACTAACTTCAAACCCTCTGGTGCTATTAAGCCCCCAATTATTTATATTTCATTTATCCTACTTCGGTTCTCCTTTACATAAAATGGTAGCAAAAAGTTCACTGTCTGTATCATAACTTTGTAATTGAACGATTAATAACCTTGAGACAATCACACAAAGCGATATACTTCCTCAAACAAAGTGATAAAGCCAAGTTTTTTTTCAGTTACGCCAAATGTCAAGAATATATTAAGCAAATGGCGGAAGGAGAACTACCGACTCAACCCGGTTGCAGCGTGGAAGAGTCTCTAGAAGCTGTAATTCTGAAAGAATTGTCTGTCATAAGAGAACACGCTGGACAAGCTTGTGTTGCTGAGCTACATCCCACTAATAGCCCACTCATCATGGCCCTCTCTGGTTCAAAAGGTGAAAAAATGCAAAATGTGTCCGTCTTACATGATACATTTAATCATCTTTGGATTAATTATTTTATTTGTCAGGTTCTTTGAGGTTCGCTGGAAAATTCTTTTTATTGACTCAACCTTCTGGATCAGTCAATTCTATCATCTAATTGAACTTTTTTCAAAAAATGTAATTAACAATTTTTATTGTGACAGAACCTTTCTTCTAGGTTCTTTCATCAACATCTCTCAGATGATAGCCTGTGTAGGCCAACAAGCTCTCAACGGGAAGAGGGTACCTGATGGTTTCGATGACCGTTCTTTACCACATTTCAAGCATCACTGTAAGTAAAAAAAAAGAGGTTTGCCCTAATAGTAATGAACATTCAACAAACTGCATCTTTCTTAGATTAATGGAAGTGAGACAATTCTGGGATTAAAAAAAAATCAATAATCCAATTCGAGCTTCAAACACCTTCCGTTTAACATTCACAATTCATTCTGTTCATTTACTAATTATTAAAAATTCATTTGTATTTTTTAGCAAAGACCCCAGAGGCAAAAGGATTCGTAGAAAATAGTTTTTATACTGGTCTGACACCAACGGAATTTTTCTTCCACACTATGGGTGGCAGGGAAGGTTTGGTTGATACAGCTGTTAAAACTGCAGAAACTGGATATATGCAAAGGAGATTGGTTAAGGTAAGTTCACTTAATAATATCAATCAATGGGTGTATTTTACTGCCAAATCGACTTCGGCATTCCATTATGTCTTCACAGGTGGGGTCTCAGAACACATATGAATTTAAGTTTGATAATTATTCCTCATAGAATACCAAGGACACTCCTCACTCTTGTTGATGGGTTAGTATAAGATACAGGTTGCCTTCAATGTTGCCATTTGTTCCAATCCATCTCTGCCCATAGGTATCACTAAGATATTGCCAAACAATATTAGCATTATGTGGTCCTGCACCATCCTGCTGAAAAAACATATTTTTCCTGTTCTCAGGTAAATCGTTGATATTAATTTGAATATCGTTCTCTAAGAATTGTAGATATCTTTGGCCCGTCGAAAAGAATTGGTCCAAAGATTCTTGTCCCTGTGATTCCTACCCAGACGTTGAATCCAAATCTTTCTTGAAAATTACCTTCTCTCTGCAACCTAGGATTTTCTTGAGCCCAATACTTTGTATTATTCCATTATTCGTAAACCTAGACTCATCTGTAAACAGTATCTTCGAGACAAAACCAGTATTCAAATCATGATGTCGCAAAAGCCAATTACAATAAGTTAGTCTCCGTTCTGGGTCATTTTCATATAGATGCTGATGCAAACTGTATTTATAAGAGCGATATTTATGTTTTTTCAATACTTTTCCTGCTGATCCCACATTCAAGATTTGGGGGAATGTCCGGCGCAGGGGTCTACGAAGAAGGAACAAAGAGAGAAATCTCAGTTCCTTTAGGCAAATATGCCTCAGTGTTCCAGGCTGAAGTATATGCTATACTCACCTGTGGCCAGGAAAATCTCGACAATAAAAGGCGAGGGCCTACTGCCATCTACTCGGACAGCAAAGCTGCTATTATGGCGTTAGGCGCAAATAGGATTATATCCAAACTGGTGTCCGAGTGTAGAAACACCATAGAAAGTTTATCGAAAATAAGCAAAGTCAGCCTCATATGGGTCCCGGGACACTCAGGTGTCCCCGGGAACGAGGATGCAGACAGATTAGCCAAGATAGGATCGGGAAAGACCCAAGTTGGACCTGAACACATCTTGGGAATACCCAGCAGCCTGGCAATCTCAAATATGGAGGAACTGCTACAAAAGCAGTTCCTAAAACATGGCAAGAGGCGCCAGGCATGAGGCAATCAAAGCTCCACATAAAGGAGCCATGGAAAAAAATGTCTAAAGAGATCCTGTCACTTAACAGACGGGACATCAAGACTATGACTGGGCTCCTAACGGGACATAATCACCTGAACAGGCACATGGAGCTCATCGGGATCACAGATGATCCCCTATGTAGATGGTGCCTGGAAGATGATGAGACATCATCGCACATCCTCACTGAGTGCCCAGCTTTGGTGCACCAGAGGGAGATCAACCTTGGGAGCATAATTCTGAACCCAGAGGACGTCAAGGAGATTCAGCTGAGGAAGTTGCTGAATTTTGTCAAAGAAATCGGCATGCCCAGCTGATTTTCTCAGAACAAGTGGGCGCACAATGGGCCCAAATAGAGAGGCCTACGTGCACGGGGTTCTTCGGAACCAGCCCACCTTGTGCGAAGAAGATCCCACATGGCAGATGAAGAAAAATGAACATATGCTAAAACATTAGTTTCCGCTTCTTCACTGACGATGAAGTGGATGTGGTTTGGACCAGCTGGTTCTTTCCTTAGCATCATTTTACTGAAATAGTTCCTCGATGGGTGCCGTTTTAACGAACAGCATATAACATACTAGCATTGACAGCGTTCTTCTGACATTTTCCGTATATCAATATCATATCGGTTTGTTCGTTTCAAGAATAACAATTATTATTTTCCATTTCAAAAAAATATTTTACAAACGAAACGAGATGACAAGTAAAATTGTTATTTTACGGTTGACATGACATTAATCACCTACTGTTTTCCATGATTCCACGGCTACCTTTCATTTCATCAAACCTAAACGGATAACTCATTGGAATTTGTAGGCATCGTATAAAATATTGTACAAATTCAATAATTGATCGTTTTTAGTTTTGAACAAAAAGAAAGTGGTACATAATGTATATCGTTGAATTGGTAATTAAATTGTCTATCGAATGGCAAGATGGTACCATTTGAAAAAATGTTTTTTTCGTTAAAAATGCGTTTAGAAAATTTCAATTCCTGCTGTAGGATTTGTTATTGATCTTATCGATGAAATGACTATTACTATAAGTTACTGATGTAAATTAGTATGGATTTTAACCTAATCAAGGCTTCCTGGGCAAATTTTTTTTTTCAATTGTAAAATAAACATTTGGCATCACTGTCGTATGTAATTTGAGCCGTAGAACCCGAAAAACATCAAACCCAAAGCCGAAAGTCAGTCTCATATCTATGTACAAAATTTCATTCAAATCGGTTGATAAGTGAAGGAAATATAGGCATGGCCCTAGTCCCATTGTCACCCGGTATATATATACATTGTTCCGTATAACGGTTTCGGGGGGGTTGCGTATACTTGAATTTTTCAAAAACCCGCTTGCAATTTTTTCCCTCTGAAGCCCATTCTGCACGAGGAGGTCCCATAACTTGAGAAAATTCACGGACGGCCGCTTCTCGTACCGTCTCCCGAGCGTCCTCACTGGGACGAGCGTCGATATTCCTATTACGAGAAAAACCCTCGCGTGGGGTAATTTCCATAATAGGCGCCGAGCCCTCAGCCGCTTTTCTCCAGGGATTTCGGTTTCCGGCGACAGACTCCTCGCGACTGCGGAAACTACCCGGCCTAAAACTCTTATCTTTAATAATTTCTAAGGAATCATGTATTATGCCAAAAAGTTTTTCAAACATTTCAGGCCCATTATCCCCCCATTCGTCTCGGCCCGTCTCTCCCCTACTTCTGCTTACCCTTTTGGAACGGAAGTTGGGGGAAAACCTTCCACCACCCCTAGGTTCCTCCACGTAGGCCTCTTGGTCAACAGAAAAATTTTGCCCCAATTTGGAAAAGTTTGAGTTCCGCGGAGGTTTCATTGGAAACTCATCTTGTCTCCCCGTAATCTCGCCAGATGTGCGAGATGCTGGCTAAAACCTATTTTTTTCGTGAATGACAATCTCTTTTTGAGAATTTCTACCCGACGGGCTATTTCCGAAATCTCGCGGTGTCAAACATTTTTGTGTCAAATCCAGTTTCAATTTGCTAGCCCTGTCTAGTTCCGAAATAACTTTTTTCTTTAAATTTTGGAAAAATCCCGAAGTGGGTTTTTCTGACAAATTTTTGGGAAATCTCGAAGGGAGATTTTCCCGAATTTCCCATTTCGTTTATATAAAATTCATTTCCAGAAAACACACTTTTATATTTTCGCGGAGTATTTAAATTCCTATCTGAATCTAATTTTGGTGTCGAGACTCGAGTTGAATGGCTTTCTGAGCCATTATTGTTTTCAAAAAGAGCCGAACACATTTGCGATTCATGTCTGTAGCAACGCTCCTCGGATCTAAATGAATTGTAGACGGGCTCATCTACCAAGGAAACGGCTTTTGGAAAGGCTGCAAAATCTAACAAATCATTAGACAGATTCGCTGCGAAGTCTGTCTGTTTGTCTGTAGGCAAGCGACTCTGGCTAGTCGTGCCTACTGGAGTTCGAATAATTGAAAGCTGTGTTTGAAACTCATCGATTTTTTTTGTGGATTCTTCCATAGCCGCAAATACCGAATGCCTGTGAAATTTATATTAGAAAAATTGTGTTTTTCGTCGTCTAACAGAGGTATTGAATTTCAGACATGAATTTTGGGTTTCGCGAGGAATAACGATGTGCAATGTTATTCATATAACTACTGTAAAAAAATGCCGCAAGACCAGCCTGGGAGGACTGGAGGTAGGATCACGGTTTGTTTCAAAAACTAGGGTGGATAACGAGCGTAGTGAATCGCGCCTAACTAGAAATATTTAACTTTAACTCGTTATCCCAAAACAAGATGCAGGAAGGTAACCTTTTCGATGCAGGATTTGTGGAAAGTAGGAACGCGAATTGTTGTTCCAGGTCCAAAGGGGTGCACTTTGGTGGGGTATTCTCAAGGAATCCCTAATGATGTCTTGACAGGCAAGGATGTTTCAGCCCTATAAATATAGACTCGTAGCAACTAACCTGCCCCGGGACAAATTAATCTCTAGATTCGTGGGCCCCTTTTATTGAATTGATGCCTGATAGAGAGCGAAGAAGGAAAGATCTAGATGTCTTCTTGCTTCAGCTATTTCCCTGGAGTAGCTTCTCAGGATTTGTAGAAAATCGCCGATCTGGAAATTCCTAGTTGATAAGATGCGAAGAATATCTATCTGATATGTCCCTTGTATATCAAAATCGCCGATCTGGAAATTCCTAGATGATAAGATGCGAAGAATATCTTTGAAGAACTCTCTGATGTCCCTCGTATACCAAATTGACCAAGATGAAAATTTCCGTTAAACGTGTAAAGGTGTAGAAATCTTCTTTCTTCCCCTAAAATTTGCCCTTCGCGGTTGTCAGGCGCAAACTAATCCTCTTCTTCTGACACTTCTCCACCTTTTCAGTCAGACCTGAAAAACGAAGCGAAGAAATAAGATTGGTCCTTTTATCTTCAAACGTAGAGTCCTCACGCTGAGGCACCTTCGACAGGGTACGCTTTGGAAACGCTCGACCGGTTGACATCCACACAATGTGAATATCCAACCCAAACTGAAAAAACTAAAACTCTTAAAAAAAATATTGTTTCGGCATCGACTCCGAGAAAAAAAAACAAAGCTTCTTTGTCTAAATCAGCCCAGCGTCGACCGTTAAAAAAAAACGCTGACTTTTGCAACAAGACACTTGCACGACATCAATGGACAACGGCGCCGCTAAACAATTCAAAACAATCCTCCAGACATGGGATTGGAAATAAGCATTTTTAAATCTAAACAAATCGTGCCCAATTTCGTTTGGAAGAATATGCTTAGATATGAATATAATTTATACAATATGAACTTTTTCTCCGTTCCGAAATTGAACCGAGAAATCCCCATTCGGAAAAACTATTGAATTTTGAAAAAGTTCACGAACATTTAGTCGCAAATGAAACAAATGTACAGCATGTTTCATGTGTCTAGAGATGCGTTATCATGAAATTTTTCAACGTCAAGTGCGATAACAAAGTTTTTCACTTGGTCAAAATCAGTAGACACAAATTTTATCCCAAATGAAAGCAAGCTATGTACAGCATGTTTCATGTGTCTAGAGCTGCGTAAAAGTTAGAAATGAAGTTTTATCGTGTGAAAAGGCGATTTTCATAACAATATATAATATATATATATATATATATATATATATATATATATATATATATATATATATATATATATATATAATATATAATATATATATATATATATAATATATATATATATATATATATATATATATATCTCATCACCCGTTTATTTAACCGAATAAATCTACTATTTACTTTTTTTCAGTCTCTTGAAGATTTAGTAGTGCATTACGATGGATCTGTAAGAAATGCAGAGGGAGATCTAGTCCAACTAACCTATGGCTGTGATGGCCTGGATCCTACCTACATGGAAGGTATTTATTTGTACAACTCTGTGATTGTTTTCATTCTTGTATGCCGCTGAACATTTGCTACCCTTGGTGATATTTTTATTTGAACAAAATGGAAGCTAATCACAAACATTTCAAATTACAATGCTTTACAAAGGATACATTTTTAACAAAATATTTATTTAGGTAAGGATTGTCCTGTGGATTTTGATAGGGTGTTGGAGTATGTTAGGGCTAGGCACCCTTACAGAGGAGAAGTGCCCCTGAATGCTGACCAGATCCGAAAAGCAACCCAAGCTTTTGTGGGTACACAAGCTTTAGATGAGTGTAGCGAATTTTTCAGGAAAGAGCTGGTGTAAGTAAATTTTATAAGCTCATTATTGATTGCATATTGCCAGGTGCAACGGTATCAATCACTTTTGTATTCTGAAAATTACAGCAGCAGTGTATATACCACCTGCACAATACAAATGATACATAAATATCTCTTGACTGATATTGATGGACAGAAGAGGTTGAAAAGGGTCTTTTTTCAGTATTGAAAGGAAGATTGTGAGTTATATTAATTGAACTCACATTGAAGCACAATCGTTATTTTAATATATTGTACAATAAATTATATTTTTCAAACTTTTCATTAATAAATCTGTTTCCGGAAATCGAGGTTGAATATATGAAATTCCTTCAAATACATTTCGTTCTTTTTGCCACAACTATTTTCTAGCAAGCACCCTTTACCAAAATTTCTTGGGTGTAGGTAATGAATTCAAAATAAAATTTTGATATATGACATTCAATCTATATTTTTAACCCTTTCATGGCGGGTCACCTCTCCGGGACCTATATAAGTACACGGTGCAAGATGGTAGTCGACCGCATATGTAATGGGCAGGCACAACATTTATTAAGCTTCTCCTAGAAAAATGTTAATGGCTTTCATCACCAACTTGATTTTGGGCAGTGGTGGTGCTAGCATGTGCTAGTGGGGGCAGGTGTAGTACGATCCCACTCGAGTTCTAGTACAGTATGTTTTCTAATGTCGCTTTTTGGCAATAGGTAGTTATTGTGTATTTGCAATATGTCTTGGGGCATTAAAAAATAAATTAGATATCTCCAAGAGATGTACCTGCAAGCACATACATTTTTTTAAACACGGTTTTATAAATAAACCAAACTAAAAATAGAAAATAAATAATAGTTTAAAAAAACTAAAAAACACGCTATTTATAAAAAACCGAACTAAAAAATAAATAAATAATAGTTTAAAAAAACGAAAAAAACACGCTTTTATAGAAAACCAAACTAAAAAAATGTAAAATAAATTTTAATAAATTTGAATTAAGAATAGTGTGAAAAAATGTAATAAATATAAATTAACTAGCTGACCCGACAGACGTCCTGTCCAAATTTCTATATTGCCTAATTTTTTTTTCCTGAAAACTCTTGCTTGCGTAGAATTTGTTTCATTCAGTTCATGCCTATGACTTGGTCCGCATCCCGTTATCTCTTCTTCTCGTTATCCTGCTATCCCGCTATCCAGTTATGCCGCTATCCGGTTATCCCGCTATCCGGTTATTCCATTATCCCGCAATTCAGTTTTCCCGCTATCCCCTCATGTCGCTATCCCTTTATCCTTCTATCCCGTTATCTCTGCCGGGCTGATTTGTGAATCTAAATCATCCAGGCCCCCACTTGAATGCATTCACAAAAATTCATTCAAATCGATCCAGCCGTTTAGTTGCAGTATAGATAAATAACCTAGATACCGACTGCAACGCCATCTGCCGGGCTGATTTGTGAATCTAAATCATCCAGGCCCCCACTTGAATGCATTCACAAAAATTCATTCAAATCGATCCAGCCGTTTAGTTGCAGTATAGATAAATAACCTAGATACCGACTGCAGCACCATCTGCCGGGCTGATTTGTGAATCTAAATCATCCAGGCCCCCACTTGAATGCATTCACAAAAATTCATTCACATCGATCCAGCGGTTTAGTGCAGTATAGATAAATAACCTAGATACCGACTGCAGCGCCATCTGCTGGGCTGATTTGGAATCAAAATCATCCAGGCCCCCACTTGAATACATTCACAAAATTCATTCAAATCGATCCAGCCGTTTATAGATAAATAACCTAGATACCGACTGCAGCGCCATCTGCTGGGCTGATTTGTGAATCTAAACCATCCAGGGCGCCACCCAAACGCATACAAAAAAATTCATTCAAATTAGTCCAGCCGTTTAGGAGGAGTTCAGTGACATACACACGTACAGTAGAATTATTTATATATAAAAATAATAATGTAAATTAAATAAAAATAGTTTATTTAAAAAAAGCGTGGGGTTCTTAATCTTAAAAACCACCCCACGCTTTTTTTTAAATAAAATATTTTTTTTCTTATTTACATTATTATTAATTTATATTTATTAAAAAAAATTACACTATTCCTGATTCAAATTTATTTTATATTTTTTTAGTTTGGTTTTCTATAAAAGCGTGTTTTTTAGTTTTTTAAAACTATTATTTATTTATTTTTTAGTTCGGTTTTTTATAAAAAGCGTGTTTTTTAGTTTTTTTAAACTATTATTTTTCCCTCTATTTATCACTCCTCTGTATCGTATAGTATTCGCATTTTATTTACATCTGTATTGTATTTATACATATGTATTGTATAGTTTCGTATTCGTAGTCATAAGTTAAATTTAGTAAATTCTTATTCAACTGTAAACTTTCAATGCAATGGTGTATCCGTAAATAAATAAAAAATAAAAGATATGCAACACAGCGAGCCGAACCGTTGCCATAGCAAAAAGGTTCATTATTAAAAATTGACATAAATTGTTCCAACAATTCTAGAAGTTTTAAGACGGAGTTCCTGGCGGCAATGGTTATCCACAAATATGACACATCCACTGTGCATGATCTAAAGCTAGTATCGCTTTCAAACAGTTTCTTGTCTCAGATCTTCTTAGTTCGAAGATGTCCATGATTTATCACAAGAATATGTGGTATTTATTGTCACATAATTTCGCTATTGGTTCAACTTTGTATGAATTTCTATATTTTTCCAATAATTATCATTATTTATTTCAGCGAATTCATGAACGTAGTTGCAGACCGAGTAGATAAAGTACTCAAGAAATTTGGCTACAGTCCGGTGGTCAAAGAAATCGAAAGACTTACTTGCAGTCAGCTGGTCACATTTTTGGAAACCTGCGGTCAAAAGTATACCAGATCGATAATCGAACCTGGCACAGCTGTAGGAGCTCTTGCTGCACAAAGTATCGGAGAACCTGGCACCCAGATGACACTGAAGACGTTTCACTTTGCTGGAGTTGCTAGTATGAATATTACACAAGGTGTTCCTAGGTAGTTAGTTGCATAAAAGAATTGATTAACATGCACTTCATCATTTGAAAATATAATAGGTTAAAGATGGCTAAAAAAGAAAGGTTTCTAAATGTGATGATCTCAAATTGAGGATAACTTGATATTGGATAGGAAGTAACGGGAATACTTACAAGATAATCTCACTTTTTCTTTTGTTTTAGTTTGACCTTCAAGGTCATTGAACTTGAGCAAGCAAAAAAGTATTCTGAAAAATGTCGAACAAGCTGATAAGTATTCTCAAAATTTATGGTTACTAACAACACAGTAAATTAACTGAATACTGGCTCGGATATTTTGGACTACTTGTTTGAAATAATGCAATTTTTTCCTGTTTTATCAAACCTAACTGTCATAGTTTCAAAATTACCAACGAAATGGCATTAAAGAGGTGGCCACCCCATATTTCCAGAGCTTAGAATGATGATATATTTTCTCAATCCAATCCAAACTGAGACTTTCCTTTGTTTTTACATACATCTGTACATTCCAGGATAAAAGAAATTATAAATGCAAGCAAGAACATAAGTACCCCCATCATAAGAGCAAGTTTGGTAAACAACACTGACCCATGGTTTGCTAGGGAGGTGAAAGGTCGGATCGAAAGGACCACATTAGGAGAGGTAAGATTTCCAGGAGAGCTGTCACAATTCATTTTTCTTAGTTGCGTTTGTTTCATATAAAACACATGGAAAAATATATGTTTCTGACAATAACCAATCACTGTACTGATTAATTAACTCCGAAGATTCTGTCACTTTCATTGACACAGGGTGCACATATACTGGGTGTAATCTAACCTCTTGCACACTTGTGAATGACTGCTGTATGTATAATGCCATTTTATAATGAATTACAGTGGTTGAAAATTAGGAAAAAATATGAAAAAAATTTTGTTCCTTGTCAAATTCGACAAAATTTTGGGAACCGTTGTCCGCCTAACCTCAGCTGACCTGCTCAGAGTCATAAGAAAACACTGGCAATTGACGGATGCAATAAACATTCAAATAATGAAAAGTGATTGTACCAGAAGAGTCAAGTATTCATGAAAACAAACGAACCTCGTTATATCGAACTGGTAGGTGAAGTCAACATAATTTGAATCACTTAACGAACACAAAGTTACAAACAGTATTTTATTAAAAATAATATCAATGACCATTGTGACCTAGAATGACAGCTAAACAGTGTTGCCAGGTAGTGTTTTCAAGATTCTCGCAAGCACCTCTAGTTGAGGATACAGAAGTTTTGAATACCAATACTTGGGGGGTCAGTTAAGGAGTGGTGTGATTCAAATTAACTCTGATTCAATATACCTAAAACAAATGACACCTTCAAATTTGACCTTCTTAACTTATATCTTGAGACAAACATCATTCAAAAATAAAACTCCCTCAAAGTTCTTTGGTTTAAATATTGATAATTAATCAAGGTTCCAAGAACATGTCACTGCTTTATCGAAAAATCTCGCTTTAGGATGTTTGGTGGTTAGAACTGTAGCTAGAGAACTGAACCTGGAGATGGTGTTGCGCCCGGACTATACGGGGTGTTATGAATTAACAGAACACACCTGTAACACCAGACTTCTTGTTAGATTGTGAAAACAAGCGTCGAGAGCATCGACTATCTGAGGATGGTCGAACCGAAATTATGTTCCTGGAGCGGTGGAAATTACCCCTTTCTCTCTGTGCTTGGGCGTAAGTTGTTTATCAAGGAAATACGTACCGTGTTTCAGAGGGATTCGAAAAGTAAGAATAAAAAAATTATAATGCAGTCATAAAAGTGTTAAGAATAGACATATATATTTAATAAAAATTGACAAAAATAGTCATCCGTTCTATAAACGGATAATATGAGACAATATTCAGCAAAACAAATAGAGTGTGGTTTACTTGAAGTTAATTTCACATGTGTCTACAAATTAAATAGATTGCCTAAAACAATAGTGACATCAATTGTCAAAAACTGCTGGAAATAATTATCTTTTGAAAACTCTGGTAACATGAAATTATGGAGATACCTTTACAGACACATGCACATTATAAATGATTCAATTTGCCAACCCATAAATACAGAAACATATATAACTTACGATACATCAGCAGAGTCAACACTTATTCACTGAAGATGGCTTTTAAACAACAATTAGATTTAATTTTATCATTAGTTTGATTAATACCGCGGAAATTGTTATTTTAATTTTATTCGCACTGTATATTAGTCTAGCGTGTATGGATATGGTTTTCTACGAGATCATGCACTATTGATTTGAGGTTTTTCGTTGACTTATTCACGTTCTGGAAGCGTTGATCAATAATAGGTAATTTTTGGAAAAAATACTGGTTTACTGGTGAATTCACTTGGATACTCGGATTAAATTGAATATAATTTCTATTAATGGCTACTTAAGTTCACTGCTTGACAACTATATTCGTACTCTTCTCATCTTGATTTCACTATGTCGTGATTGAATGAAATTCTAACCTCATTTTGAACGTACTTGTTTGACTGCTGAACACCGAGTGATTGTTGATCCGAAAAAACGCGCATTATTATAACCCGTTACCGGATCTCCTGAGAGTTGGGCATAGTCACGGGGAAAAATGTCTGATATTATAATTATCTTCAACTTGTCAGCGGCTCAATAATTAATGGGTTTGTTTCTGTCATCAAAAATATATAAAACAAAAATTTATGCCTATTAATGGGCTGTCATAATCTATAAATTTATAGCGTTTTTTATGTCGTTACAAATACATAAAAACAGTTTTATGATATTTCGTGGCTCAATGTAATTATGGGAGCTGTCAACAATCTTGGAATTTATAATTTTGTTTACATCGTTAATTTTACTAGATATGGAGATCAGCGGAGGTGATGAGTTATCTTAAGTGCATTTAATTGTCTTCAGATAACGACATATTTTTAACTGGCATGTGCTTATCAGCTTTGGTCGCTTATTTGAATTTAGAACCTATGTTCATACCCATGGAATTTATTTTCTGGCTTTAAAGTTCGCATTAAGTAATATCGTGTTGTTTCTTATTACTGAAAGTTTTTCTGTAATTATGGGGCCTGACAATGGAATACCTTTTTGGGGATGTACCAGTCAATAACATTTTAATTCTGTTTTTGTTCTTCAAAAACATTGCAACTTCTGTTCATTCAGCACAAAGTACTAACATTTACTGGATTGTTGATTTTAGAATTAGTATATCTTTGCATACAGTCAACTTGAAGGGTTACTAGTAAATCCCATTAAGCTCCTATGTTCCTTTTAAAATTAATAAAAAATAATGCTGTTTGCATTATAAACTAGCTGACCCGATAGACGTTGTCCTGTCCAAATTTCTATATTCCCTCAATTTGTTTTCAGGAAACCTCGTCCGCGTAGCATTTCTTTTTTTCCTTGTGTTGTTTCAACTAGGTTATGCTTTTGACTCTGCCCGCTTTCGCGTTTTCCCGTTTTCCCCTTATCCAGTAATCCTGTCATTCCTGTTATCTCGTTATCCGGTTATGCTATTTTCTCGTTTTATTATATATATCTTTTCTCTACATTTGTAATAAACTTTGTTTTCACTTTAACCTCAAACTAAAAAAATTGTGGTTACCTACAAAGTCAATTAATTTCGTGCACATTTGACAGATAGTCGACATTGGAGGTAAAACAATCTCACTTTTCCGATTTGTTTATGTTAGAGAATTGAACATTTCAACCGATTTCAAAAAGAATTCACTAGTTGGATTACATATGTTATTGTTTAATTCATAGATGATCGTGCCTTCATATTGTGCTGTTGTGAAATGCAAGAAATTGTTTTCTCTTTATACCGTTCTTGGTGAACATCATCTAAACTGGAATTTTGTCAGGTCCATTGTCACAATATTTCACTCAAAACACAATAAAAACAGTAAACATTTCGAATAAACGTTCTTTAATAAGCGGAAATGTGAGATTTTTTTACCTCCAATGTTGACCATCTGTCAAACGTGCACGAAACCAATATAGGTAAATAGAATGGCAGATCAAAATAAATGACATACCTTCGCAAAGTGTACCTAAATTCATTTTAACCAAGATTTTTCTTAAAATCCACAAGATTTAAAAACGATATTTACACAACCACACGGAAGAAATGACAGTTTTGTATAGCACGTCAGTTAGACAATAGGTCCGTTTTTTCAGCTGTTATTTTGGGTTTTTCCATTTTTTTAAAGCTCCCCTGTATTAGAGCAAACAAAACAAAATTATTCAAATCGGTCAAGCCATTTTTAATTTTAAGAGAGGCTAACGAACAGCAATTGATTTTTCTTTAATGTCCCCCCCCTTTTATTTTTTGAATGGGTCAACTCAAGAAATTGAAACTTTGGATAATGAAATTGATGCATAAATACTATATTTTGGAGTAAAATTGACAGATGAAACTTTCAAGATGGCGACTTGGCGCCACCTGGGAAAAAAAATTAAATTGATCTTGTGACACATCCTTTTGAAGCTCCTGACGAATACTTCACAACCCTAGAATATAAAGTCAATATCTTCACCTACTACAAAATGGCGGAATATTTAATAATTGCCTGAATACATCGACGTTTAACTTTATAATTTGAGGAAAGAAGCTGAGTTCAGTTCAGAAGATGCTCGAAATGGTTGTCTTGAACTGCTTGACATAAGAACAGCCTATCCGATATTTCACGCCAAACATTTTCGAACACAGTAACGTAGATATTTCTACAAATATTTATTATTCTCTGCCGTATATCCAATATTAAAGCAGGTTCAGTTTCGTACACCTTTTGCTTCAAATAGCCCCATAAAAAAAGTCTATAGGTGTCAAATCTGGCGAGCGGGCTGGCAATTCCATAGGACCACAACGGCCAATCCAAGGACTGGGGAAAGTATTATCCAAATAGTTTCTTACTTGTCCGTAGTAATGTGGTGGTGCTCCATCTTGTTGGAATACAATATCCATATCGAATTCATTAGGATTCGCTTCGACGATTTCGGTGATTAGAGGGTCAACAGTATTTTCCAGCATATTCAAATACAGTTCCCCTGTTAAATTTTGTTCAATGAATAGAGGTCCTACAATATGGTTTCCCAATATTCCTGCCCAAACGTTAATTTTTCTGGATATTGAGTATGAGTTTCCCGGAAAATGTGAGGGTTGGTGTCACTTCAATAACGGCAATTTTGTCTGTGAACCTTGCCGTTGAGATAAAATGTAGATTCGTCACTGAAACAAATATTGTGGAAATAGGTAGGATGCCTTGCAATGGTTTCCGTCATAATTTCGCAGAATTCTGTTCTTCGATCATCTTCAGTTAACTGGTGTACCATTTTGATTTTGTATGGATGATACTTATTCCTCTTCAAGTCTCCACACAGTAGAAGGACACACCTCACAATCATTCGCGATGGAGGAAGTAGACTGTTTATTTACTATCATCTCACCAATTATTTGAACTTGCTGTTCTTCCGGAATGGACGGATGACCTGGGGGCTTTTTGTTCTGTACACTACCGGTAGTTGTGAATTTGGTTACAAGTTCCCTTAAATATTTTCTACAGATAGGATGATTCGGGAAACGATCATTAAAATTTCTTTCGGTTTCGTGAAAGTTACGCGTCGACCCGTAAATAAAAATCGCTTCGATTTTTTCTTCCAATTGACGAGAATTGACCATTTCAGAGATAGTTCACGTGGTACCTATTTACTAGTAAAACCGAAAACTAAATGAGAATATTTTAACTGAACAATGATGTTCGTTGTCGTATTGACATTTCTTGTCATTTTTTGTTTATACAGAAAATAACCTATCAAACCTTATCGGGTTGTTGGGATTGCCATATGGCAGAGAAAAACAAATATTTCTAGATGTATCGATATTAATGTGTTTGTATTCAGCTAATTATTAAATGTTCCGCCATATTGACTTTATATTCTAGGGTTGTGAAGTATTCGTCAGGAGCTTCAAAAGGATGTATCACAAGACCCCCCTTTCAATTTTATTTTTTTCCCAGGTGGAGCCCAGTTGCCATCTTGAAAGTTTCATCTGTCAATTTTACTCCAAAATATAGTATTCATGCATCAATTTCATTATCCAAGTTTAAATTTTTTGAGTTGACCGTTCAAAAAATAAAAGGGGGGGGGGGACATTAAAGAAAAGCACTGTATGTAGAGGCTACAAGAATATTGTGAGCTGATATTATATTAAGTGAGTTGTTTGATTTAATGTTATTTTACTTTTATTATATTTTTACGATTCATTCATAAAATTGTCACTATACCTTGTAAATTCATAGTGTATTCGTGTTTTTGTGAATTGTCTCAGATTTTCACATCTTGGACAATCTTCATGGTGAAAATGAAATATTTTTTTTGTCAAAAAGTCCCTCCTAATAATTTAAGTATATTCAAAATATCTGCCTTTTGTATTAGTTTATTATAAATATAAACAATCAAGGCCTAATATAAAAATGTTTTCTTAGTGCAGTCTAGTATTTGATAACCCTGTTATATCGGATTGGGGTCTGTGCTTTCAGCCTCATTCACCCTTGAAAAAAATCCTATGGTGTCTAAAACTACTTACCTTCAGAGAAACATGGGTATTGAGAGAGAGATATCGATTTATCAATTATTTCAGAAATTCTTCTGGGAAATATTCTTTGATGCTAGTAAACTTCCCCCATAGTCCATTTGTAAGATAGCACCATGAAATAACCTTTATATGTACAAAGTTATTCTAGGTTTCAATAGATATTATTGATTATTTTCAGATTTCTACTTCTATTGATGAGGTTTACACGAACACTGACGCATTTCTTTTAATACAACTCAATTACGAGAGAATCAAACTTCTGAAACTGGAAGTGAATGCTGAATCTATTCGTTATAGGTAATATCCAAAAGATTCGAAAAATAAATTTTTTATAATGTTTATTTTATTTTAGCATTTGCACTTCCAAGATCAAATTGAAACCAACAGATGTAAAGGTAGAAAGTGATACCATCATAACTGTCCATCCTAATAGAAGTAAACATTTGAGGAGACTTAATTTTGCCCTTAGTACCCTGAAAGATCAAATACCGAATATCGTAGTCAAGGTAAAAGATATAGTTTTTTATTAATAAACTACCTATTTGTATCGAATTTGTTTCAGGGTTTGCCAACTGTTAATAGAGCTGTGATAGCAAGAGAAGATAAAGCGGGTCAAACAACATATGGTCTTTGTGTAGAAGGTGACAATTTACAAGAAGTGATGGCCACCTATGGGGTGGAAGGTAAAAAAACTGTTTCGAACAACATTATAGAAGTTTATAACACTTTGGGGATAGAAGCAGCAAGGTACTGTGATGAATCATTCCGATATAATAAAAAATTATTAACGTTATTTTGCAGGGAGACGATTATGTATGAAATCAAAATGGTCATGGAAAACCATGGAATGAGCGTTGATTATAGGCATATTATGTTATTGGCTGCCCAAATGACCCATACCGGCGAAGTATTAGGCATAACAAGGCAGGGATTGGCAAAAATGAAACAGTCCGTGCTCAATTTAGCCTCGGTAAATTAATTAAATATCCCCCAGACCTCCTACTGATTTTTTCTTTTGTATTTCAGTTTGAGAAGACAGCAGATCACTTATTCGATGCAGCTTATTATGGTCAAGCAGATAAAATCAACGGGGTTTCTGAAAACATAATTATGGGTATGCCGGCTCCAATTGGAACAGGAATTTTCAAGCTTCTCCACAAACCACTTCATGTTGAGGAGAATCCTAAGTTGGAACCGCTTCTATTTGAAGCAACTGCACAGGAAATATTTAGTACTTGAATTTTTATTATAAATAGGTTTAACAAATCATATTTTTTCAAGTTGTTACATAAAATTTAAAAAAAAATTTAAAATATAGTTTTATTTTTTTGTTTGGACCAACTCTCTCAGACTATCTGTAGCCTCTTTAAGAGAATTTTCCAAAAATGTTTTGTTATTTTCCAACACTTTTATCCTTTCCTCCGCTGTGTTCTGCTTGGTCTTCAAGTTCTCTTTAACTTTTACCATGGGGGTTAAGAGGAACATGCGCCCTACAGATTCATATGTTTTGGTTCCTTCATCGATTGCATTAATTTCTCTGGAAAATAAACGTTCAAGTCAAGACTAAAAATGAAATTATGCCAGGATGAATTTTTTTCTCCCTAAATGTATAACTAGTCCACTCATGCTCCCTGGAAATACTTGAAGACTTTTCTTACGTGTTTTGCCTCCTGAACACAAATCCGAAAGAAAAATGCGGCGGTCTCAAACCGTTTCCGAAGTTAGAGCCCAGTTTTTGTTCTAGAACGTGATTTTCAAGCACCGTATTCTCGCGCAAAAATCACTAAATGCCAGCATAAACTACAAACACTAAATTACTAATTTTCGGCCCAAAATACAGCCGGTTCTATCAGAACATTCCTCCTTCTTACATCTGACTCAGATTGAGTTAGGTTAGGATGTACATGATGGATGATTTTTTCGTTAGAACGGCTGTATATTGTCCTGAAAATGGGTGATTTAGTATTCGTAGTTTATGCTGTTTGACAGAAGGAAGCATTACGAGTGATTTTTACCCGAGAAAACGGTGCTTGAAAATTACATGTTCTAGAACAAAAAATGAGCTCTAACTCGGAAACGGTATGAGACCGCCGCATTTTTCTTCCGGATTCGTGTTCAAGAGGCAAAAACACAAAGTATAACAGCTATTTTCAGGGAGCTTAAACGGTCTAACCATACATTTTCCTTTTTTACAAATTAGAGGTTAAGTTATACTATACAGAACGGATGGTTTACCTTTCCGTAAGAGATGCATGATTCTTGGATCTTTTCAAATTCTCTATTTGTATATCAGCTATTCTTAACTTCTGTGTGGTTTCTAACTGTTTTTCTTGTAACTCTGCGAATGCCTAGGAGGAAATGGTAAGTAATCGGTAGTACTAAATAGAAATGTGTGCTTACCTTTTTTAATTCCATATCCACTTTGGCCATTTTGTCTATAATTCAATTTTTCTTATTGAATATTATTTGAATTGACCAAAATAGGAAATGAATGATGGGTTGATGTATGACAGATGAAAGGGGGTGGGGGACACAAAGGCATGGGGCACATAGAAATGTAATTATAATATACTGACTAGAATGCGTTTCAAGCTGCGCGAAATGTCCCATGCATGGTGGCCGCCATTGTTGTTTATGTCCTCCTCGCAGTAGCGGAACAATTCCAGTGGCATTGCTTGTAATGGAAAATAGGGTATATCATCATAAAACGTTTTTTTTAAATAGATGATGCATCAAAGGTACAGAGAATTGTGAATATAAATGTTATATACCTGTGTAAAAAATGTTCACCCTTCCACCCATCTATTATATGAAGATATATGAGACATGTTTTACATATCCTTATAATTGAATAGGTATTTCTATCAAGATTTTTCATTGCACTATTACATCAATATTTGAAAAATGAGTAAGTTATTAGGTCACATTTGATGTGGGTGCCATTGTCATTGTATATATCCATTTTTCAGCCGACGAAACCAAAAAGGAGGAGGTTCTCTAGTCGACGCGTATATTTTTTTTATGTATGACCACGCATAACTTTTTACAGAGGAGTCCGATTCCGATTATTCTCTTTCATTGATAGGCATACTCCAAAGTTAGTCCCATTTGAATTCGAAAAAATCCACTACTAAGGGTAGCAAAATGGAAAATATTTATCGTTCACCCTCTGAATTTTGATCCGTTAATCGATTCTATCAGGCATAACTTTGTACTGGGTTTTCCGATTTGATGATTTTTTTATCACCTAGAATATACCTCATAGTTGATCATATTTGGGTTCGGGAAAGGGAAATTTAAACCACCCCTATGGGTAGAAAAATAGGATGATTGATTTTTCACTTGTGAACATTGGCACACATATGTAGTTGACATTGATAGATCGCTATTGTCATTATTTTTGTTCTCCTACATCCGTCACAATAATAACATTCTATGGAAGGATGGAATTATATACAAAGTGATGAAATGAACTTACCAGAACTATCAAAAATAATTTATAATATATAACAATAAATAGTTGAAGTAGATAATCGTATTATTTAACTGTTATTAGTTGGAGTGAGGTGGGTATAAGTGAGTATTTTGGAATTATTCAAAAGTTAAGTAGGTAGTAAATAGTATATTTCAGCACAAAAATTGAAAATAAAACTTTTAACAAAAATTAAACCAACGAAAAACGGAACTGAAAATCAAAAATAAATAAACTTCCTAGTCTTGATAACTAAGCTCCTAAACTAATGTAAGTAACTAATTTCGAGTCGGCGCCAAACGAATAATCAACGAAGATCATTAAATTACTTCGAAAAATCGATCATCCGATGCCATCATTTTACGCTTTACCTAGCTTGTTTGTTTGGCGCCGACTCAAAATTAGTTACTCACATTAGTTTAGATGCTTAGTTATTAGGACTAAGGAGATTTATTTTATTTTTTGCTTTTTAGTTCCGTTTTTCGTCGGTTTAATTTTTTGTTAAAAAGTTTTTATCTTAGTGATCTTTGCCTCTCGACTATACCGTATATTTTCATTGTTTGAGAATATTTTTTGCCATTTGTTTAATTCTGTATTGTTGACGCTTCAAAATGTATCATATTAAAACTGTTTTTTGAAAATGCCTTCATCTGAAAAGGGAAAGGATTGAAATTTTAATTATGATTGGTGTTGGCGATATGATGCGGACTCAACAAGAGGTATGCAGATTATTCCATGAAATGCACCCAGATAGTGAACTTATTTCACAATCTACTGTAAGCAGAATAGAGCGAAAATACAGAGAATTAGGACACGTGAGGGGTGCACCAAACCAAGGTAGACCTACAGTTAATGAAAATAATCAACAAGACGAGACGTAATTTTGTCGGCACCTGGATTTCTTACAAAATACAATAATTCCTGATTTGACCCAGCTTTTTCCTGATATTCAAATAGCCAATAATTTAGACCGCAGAAGGCGCACCGCAACATTTTGATGCATCTTTGGTAGTGTATCCAGTAGCTGCATAACTACGTAATTTCATATAATAATTCTAATACGTTTATTCTTCATTTCTGTTTTTGTGAAATACAGTATCGCATAACTTTCTAATAAAATTTTGATAACACCTTTGTATTGTTGCCCACCCTCTACCAATTTGGAATCAGCAAGTTAACTCATAAATAAAAAAAAAGAGGGTGTTCATTTAATAAAACCACCGCTGATGACGTCATCTCTCGAAGGTAGATCACCCTTTATATTGGATTATTATTTAAAAAAACAGTAAATTAAAATAAAAAATCGACCTGTTTCGGGAATTTTTAATGATATTGTTCATTCAGCTAATAATGAATGTATGCGTTACTTTATGGACTCATTGAAAAGGCAATATGTATAAATAAGCATGGCCACATATCATTACCTACTACTACAAACTAATGTAACACTTCATTATATATAACAGTTTTCAATTTATCCACTATAATCACTATAACAAAAAAGACAACAAAGTACAAAGACACATCCAAACCGAACACAAAGGAATTAAAGAAAATTGGAATGATTTGGCAACGCTTATAAGTGCCAACCGACAACGCCGTTATGTTTACAAATAGATGATATAAATACTACCGTCATACGTTCAGTTGATTATCTTCGTCGCACGCATGTAATATGCTTATGAAGTCATACTTTTCTTCATTGTTTGGTGTCCTCCTTGCTATCGCATAAGGGTGCCACGAAATTCGGGTGCGCAGTAGACTAAACGCGTTCTAGTCAGTATATTATAATTACATTTCTATGATGGGGCATGTGTTTCTGAAACATCACGTTAAAAAGTGATTTTTCTTCGAACTTAACCATACAAACCGGGTTAGCAATAAGTTAACCTGTCAATATTCCTCGAAGTGTATTCCAAACTATGACGTAATAGTTAACCAACCACACAAACCAGCTCACTGAGATAGTTTGACAGAGTAGTTATCTTGTTGGACGTTGGGTTATTTGTTTATTCATGAGGAATGATGAGGATAAAGGTCCTATCTCAGTGCAAAAGTATATTAAAAATATATAATGGACTCATATGAAGTATATGTGAATGAGAGATTATATCAGATTATGTTCATCATCTTCCAGCATTTGCATAATCCAGATATTGATAACATGTATTCCCGATGAATTGATGGACACTAAAGAAGGATGTGGTGAAATCTGAATATCTTCTATAAATTCCAGTAATAATAAATTTCCCACATTCATTTTCATTGTATTTTCAAGTACTCGAAGACACATAAGTAAAGAGAAGATAACAAAATATTAATCAACGCCGTAATAAAAAAATTTAACCCTGAACAACAAAAACCAAATCTGTCATCTGTCAACCTTCACAAGTTAAACCGAAGTCTACCGTGACGTCATACAATAGTTAACCTGGTTTGCGTGGTTAAGTTCGAAGAAAAATGACTTAAAAGTGAGGTTGAATTTATGTTTCGGTTGTAAGAAATAATCTATCAATATTCCTGAAACAACCACAATTGGCGCTAGTGTTTGGGGGAAGTTATTCAAGTGAAGGTCAGATCGACTTTGAATATCATTAAATTTGTACAAACCCACCCCTTTTTGCTGCTTTCTTTCTGATATTTTAATTCCAGTTTTGTGATTGACTAAAGGCTATCAGTTCAATTTTTAAAAGAAAACAGCGCGGGTATGTTCCCTAAATTGATGGTTACTTTGGTTGTTTATTTTGTGTCCCGTAAATGTTATATTCCTGAAAAACCGGTAAATTTTTCCTGAAGTTCGATTGATTATCTGTCACCGAAACGACCGATGTTTAGAGATTGGTGAGTCCGGTGAGTTGATTGTCACATTATTGTTTTCCGAGGCCGTTTGAATTTGAACAGTGTGTTTGTTTTGTAGTTATTTTTGTCAAAAGCTCCAGCACAATGGAAAACGTAAGTTTTATTCTTTATTACATTTGTAAAAGATTGTAACGGATATCTGCGATATTTAAAAAACAAATAGTGGGGTTAAGATTAACCAAGAATCGGAGATAGAATGAAAGGTGCAACGCATAGAAAATTTACTCTCTGGTATCAGTACAAATTAACGCACCAAAGCGAATCAAAGGAAAGAACAGTTGATAGAATAAAGTTGTCCCGTAAAAAACGTTCGTTGGTGTAACCATAAACTGAAAAATAGTTACCAGTCTGGGTGATTTACGGAACATACCTAACCTAACATCCAACCAACTGTCATCCCTTTCCTCATGGCGATTCGTTGAGTCGTTGTGCATCTGGCAGATCTGACGTTTCTTCTCTTCATTTAATAAATCTTGAAGAAAGGTGATTTGTCTTGTGCAATATCAATGAAATTCTACGTCAAATATGTACCGGTCAAAATAAATGTTCATCAGTTATCTGAAATTATGAACCATTTTTAGGTTACAATCTAGAACTAACATATTGTTTTCTTTTCCTTTTTAGAAACATGTCGAAGAGAAAGGGCCTCGAAGAGTCAGAAAAACTGACTCGAATCGCCATAGTTAATGCAGATAAGTGTAAGCCTAAAAGATGTAGACAAGAATGTAAAAAATCATGTCCTGTTGTTCGTATGGGAAAACTTTGTATTGAGGTCAGTCCCAACAGCAAAATAGCTTCTATATCCGAAGAACTTTGCATTGGTTGTGGTATTTGTGTGAAGGTGAGTGAATATTGCAAAATTTTGACGTGCTCTTACATGCATTAGATGTTTTAGAAATGTCCCTTTGAAGCAATCACTATTATTAATTTGCCAAGCAACTTGCAAAAAGAAACTACTCATAGATATGGGAAGAATTCCTTCAAGCTGCACAGGCTCCCTATCCCACGTCCAGGAGAAGTACTGGGGCTTGTAGGGACCAATGGTATTGGCAAATCAACAGCTTTAAAAATACTTGCTGGAAAGCAAAAGCCAAATTTGGGTAAATACTTGGTAAGAAATGGTACTATTTATTTTCACTTATGTTGCTATATAAATGTTTTCTCAGGACCCTCCTGATTGGACTGAAATCTTGAGCCACTTCAGAGGCAGTGAATTACAAAATTATTTCACTAAAATTTTAGAAGACGATCTGAAGGCATTAATCAAACCTCAGTATGTAGATCAAATTCCGAAAGCCATTAAGGGTACTGTTGGCCAACTACTTGATAGGAAAAATGAACTTCAAAATGTGGAGGAGATTTGTAGAATGTTGGGTAATGTTATTATCATCAAACACCAAATATTTTTCTCCATGGGCCATTCTTTCAGATTTGTCCCATATAAAAGAACGTGAAATAGGTGCATTATCCGGTGGAGAGCTACAGAGATTTGCTTGTGCTATGGTATGCATTCAAAATGGGGATATCTTCATGTTTGATGAACCATCTTCGTACTTGGACGTTAAACAACGTTTGAAAGCTGCTAGAACAATACGATCTTTATTACATCCCAGCAAGTAAGTATTGTAAACAGTTGGGTTAGGTTACGATCTTTTTGAGTGGGGCAATAACTGCCCCTTCCACTGTGACTTTCTCAGGTCTATTGTGGCTCGATCCTAATTAAATTAGAGTTCACATTCAAGTCCCGCGCTTCTGGCGACGCTCGGTGATACCCTTTCCAGGTATTTTGGCTCTAGCTGCCCGTAATCCATATGGTAGAATCTTATTTGTTCCAGACCATTGCATCTGCACAAGATGTGCTCTACTGTTTCTTCCCCATCTTGGCAAAAGCGACACTTTGCACTCTCCGCTTTTGCAGTCTACAGTGACTTAACAGTAGTTTTGTTATAATCCTGAGGTTTTTCCTATTGATGCTGTTGTTCTTTTCGAAGGGTTTGGTATAAATGCCTTCGAGTAGACTTGTCTCACTGTTTCATACCAGTACAAGTGGTTTTTCTGCTCGGTCTAGTCTGAGAACACTTGTTTGGTTATGCCCTTTGATATTGCAATGAAGGCTCTGGTCCTATTAACTCCATAGTGCATTTTTTTGCCAGAAGGTCGGCTTTCTCATTTCCTTCAAAGCCTTCATGTCCAGGCACCAATAGCAGAGTTATTTTGTTGTCACTTTCAAGGGCTTTTTCGCAGTTCCATACTAATCTGGATTCTATCCAACTTGATGCCAGAGCTTCGATTGCATGGACTTCTGCCTGGAATATTGTGGCGTACTGTCCCAGATTTACATTAAGGTTAAATTCTGGCTGTACTCCAGCCCCAACTCTGTCTTCCGTTTTGGAGCCGTCTGTGTACCATTGTAGATTGGCCCTTGTCCCATTCATATCTTCCCGGGAGGAGCATCTCATAAGGTATATCAAAGTTGTATAGGGAGATCATTGTGTCTGACGGAATTGTTAGAATCGGAATCGTAAACAGTGAGAAAGCTATTGTAACATTAATTTTTTGATTGCAGGTTCATTATCGTTGTTGAACATGACTTGAGTGTTCTTGATTACCTCTCTGATTTCATTTGCTGTCTTTATGGAGTTCCAGGTGCATACGGTGTAGTCACTATGCCTTTCTCAGTCCGTGAAGGTAAAAATAAACTATATAACAAGAAAATGCCTGTAAACACTTTTTTCCACTAGGAATCAACATTTTCTTGGACGGATTTGTACCAACAGAAAATTTACGTTTCCGAGATGAGTCTTTGGTTTTCAAAGTGGCTGAGTCTGCAACAGAAGAAGAGGTAAAGCGAATGAACCATTATGAGTATCCTTCTATGGTTAAAACTATGGGTAACTTTGAGCTGAAAGTTACCAAAGGGCAATTTTCTGATTCGGAAATATTGGTGCTGCTTGGAGAAAATGGTACTGGAAAAACTACATTCATCAGAATGTTGGCTGGCAATTTGGAACCTGATGGTGGTACAAGTAAGTTGAAAATTCATAATTCAATCCATTGTGGGGTTTCATGATACATGAGGCTATTTGGAATATTTCTTGTTTCATATTCAACTCGGTAAACATATATTTCAAATATTTCAAAAAACTTGAAATAGGAAACACGCATGTGCCACTTTTTAAAAATATTTTGATTTGCACATAAAGATTACCAACTAGAAAGCGCAGCAACAAACTTGGAAATTGAAAAACTGTTTGGTGTTTTCCATAATTCAAAATTGAAAACGTGAATTTTTTCATCACATTAAAAAATGTACTCCTGTCGCCTCTAATGCAGTACACATCGTTCAAACTTTTACCGCTAGTTGCTTCGAACTCTCAACTATATTTTTATCTGTCTTCGTTTATATATTATGGCAATATTTTTATTAACATAGTATTTTCAAAATGCCATTCAATTTGATATCTTCTGAATAAACACATAAATCAATACTGTTCTCTGATTTTCATTACAATATTGATATTTATTCTTCCTCAACACTCAACTTGTAACTACCAACCTCTATTCTCATTTTTTATTCTCATATTATAATTAGACCTGTACCTTGTTTACTCATTTTTACTGTCTGAAGTGGACAACAACACAACAGGTATGTGTGCCTAGGTCGTCCCCTTCGGACAAATATGTTCTGTAATATGCGGGATCATAGAAATATATTTGATTTGATTTGAATTGTTTCTGATACATCACATCAAGAGTCCAGTTGAGTTTATGTTCGGGTCGCAAAAAATAATATTGTCAGGGTGGTGCGACCGCACCGGGCGCCGACATGAAGGGGCGCCAAAATGAACAAAAATTTTAAGAGAGAGAAAAAAAAAGTTGACCCCGAGACTTAAACCCTGAACGCCTGCGCAGTAGGTGAGACCGTAACCGCCCGCCTTGGTCACCTCGCCGCTGGTGACAGAGTAAACTTATCACATAAAGTGCGGTCGAATTTTCAAAGGCTTTTTTTCTGGGAATTGACTGGCCATTGGACGGAACTATAATGGGGGTGAACACCCTAAAGGAGTACTATTATTGTGCAGAGCCTCGTCCCGAAATTCAATGATACGTGGTCAATTTTATACAACATGAAAAAAAATCCTGAAAGGTCCATATTGGAAAAAGCCTGTGCTGATTTGCAAATCAGTTCAACAGATGAGGGAAAATGTGACGTGTCTGGTTGTGAATTGGTTGAGGAACTTATGAGCCTCAACCCATTATTAAAAGATCTTCAATCAGCAGATCCAATTAAAGTTCTCTGACTTATTAAAAATAATGAATGGCAGGATATTTTCCTGAATGTGTGGACAGCGCTGCCTATACCTGTAACTGTCGCTAAAGGGGAACGAAGCTTCAGTAAATTAAAACTTATAAAAACTTACTTACGTTCTACTATGTGTCAGGAAAGACTAACGAATCTTGGAATCTTGTCCATAGAAAATGCCATTGCCAGAAGTAAAATTATTCCGAATTGAGTACTTAGTTCTTTTTTTTAAGACTGCAGCACAACAGTGTAAATAAAAGTTGTCAAAGAATGTTATTGACTGTTATTATTTCTTTCCTTTACAACGTTTCACCTCATCTCAGCAGGGCAAGAGGGCAAGCACAGTAGCGTTGTCTAGCGCGACAGAGTAGTGGACAACACTTCTTTAACTCGAATGACCAGAACACTTTCTATGTCAAGCGAGACAGACTCCACTGTGCTTGCCCCGCAGATACACCTACTTATTTGGTACGTCTACTATTTACAAATCCATATAAGCATCTGCATTATATATGGACACGGATCACTAAGGTTTTGTATGCAGAGGGGCGCCACTTTGAGATCTTTCACCACCTAAAATTTTGCTAGGGCCGCCACTGAATATTGTCTATCAATATTCCTGAAACAATCACAATTGGCACTAGTGTTTGGGGGAAGTTATTCAAGTGAAGGTCAAATCGAGTTTGAATTGACTATTTTAAATTTGAAAATGTTTGCATGCGCCCTATGTTTTTTGTTTTAAGTCTTACAACTATCTTCATAGCTATTTAAAATGAACAATCACAAAATTTTCAGAACAATCTGAATGGGGTTAGGAACATCTTTGCTCAAATCGAGTTCAATTTACCAGTTTTTCATACTATAATCACACAATCTATTTGGAACTTGAATATTTAGAACCAGTATTTTACTAAATCCCCTATCCATGTCATGTGTAGCAACTTTAAGGTAGTTCCGCCACGAAACAGTTGAATTAGGAAATTATTTTCGACGGACTCGAAAAATTTTCGATTTGAAACGCGAAAAAAATATTTTTTTGAAGGGGGGCATTTGCCCCCCCAATCGACTATAGAAAATTTCTTCGTTATAGAAAGTCGGCGAATCAAAAAATTGATGTCCCCAAAAAGCGCAGTAAAAAAAAAAAATTCAGACTTGGCCCCCCCCCTGCCCTCTTACTAGAAATCATAGGTTATGGGAAAAAATTATCGTTTTTTGATAAAACTTCAATGGACTTTTTTCTAGTGCTCTTTTTGAACTTTTTTTTTTGGGGGAAGGGGGGGTATCGTTAAAATCGATGGGGTCAACTAGGAGAAGGAGTTTTTTTTCAAATAGTCTCCCGTCCTTCTTTAAAAAGTCCCCTGGCACAATACGCATTTCTCTACGACCCCCCCTTTAGGCTGTGCGCTTCCCCGTGGACTATTTTGAATAACGAGAGTAGTTTTGATTATATCTGTCAAACTAGATGGTCAATCACTTTGATTTTTTCTCACTATATCTGTGATATCCTGCTCTAGCTCCTCCTCTTTTTTCATAAACTTAATTTTAGTACTAACGGTAGAATTAATAATGTGCTGTTTGCCTATGCATGGTCTATATGTTACGTGTTAATTGAGTCAACTTTAGTTATATATATCTCGGGTTTGGGATGGTGAAACTTGTTAAAATTTTATAGAGGTGTTGTTCACATGTTAAACAATACGTATGCCAAATTTTAATAATTTCCTAATTCAACTGCCTCGTGACGGAACTACCTTAATGAGATTTGTAAGTACTGTGATATAAATATATGAAAAGTAAATGAATTTACTAGGGTGGCCAAGGTTTACTTATAAAATTTCTTTACATTTATTTTTATATTTTATAATTTCTTGCATACTTTTTGTATAACTGCATAAATTGTTCTGTAAAGGGTTTGTACTGTTGGACAATAAAGCTCTTATTATTATATCCTGATATTTTCTGATGACTGTACTTCTGTTTTAGAGGATATGATTCAACTCCACATAAGTTATAAGCCCCAGAAAATCAGTCCAAAGTCCCAAGGATTAGTTCGGCAACTTTTACACGAGAAAATCCGGGATGCCTATATTCACCCCCAGGTAATTTTATATTTAACTTTCTAGATCATGCTCTGGTCATTACAAAGGTATTTATTACATATTTTTTTGTCATCAAATATGGAAATATTACAACAAATCCTGATATATAGTATAGCTTTCAACTTGTGCTAGCTTCAATTCATATAAAATATTAATGGGATTCATGAGTTTACATTTTAATTCAAAAATGGATTGAAGCCACAAGCTCATTTGTAAATTGTTTGAAAAGTTAACTTTTTGGTTTTATGTTAACATACATAAAAGAAAACTTGGTTAAAAGAAGTTAACCACGAATCATTTGAATTATAAGACTTGATACACATATGGTTTTGATGGAACTTGGTACATTTCCAATTCAACTTTTTGTTTCTTGGGACATGTATATTAGATGAAAGAAAACCTATTTTCGGGAAAAAAAATTAACAATCCTATTTTCTGATCAAGTTTCAGGGAAAATCATATTGAAACTGCAGTATTTTTGAAATATCTCAGTAACCTAAAATATCAGAAAAACACCTTCGATATTTTTTAGAATTTGTAGATCTAGTATTTGCATTTCATTGAAATATTTTTTTTTCTCAGTTTATCGCTGATGTCATGAAACCCCTGAAAATCGATGACATCATTGATCAAGAGGTTCAAAACTTATCGGGAGGAGAGTTGCAGAGAGTTGCGATGACACTTTGTTTGGGAAAACCAGCAGACGTTTATCTCATTGACGAACCGAGTGCCTACCTTGACTCTGAGCAGCGTTTGGTCGCAGCCAAAGTGATAAAGAGGTAAGAAAGAAACATTGTGTGGATATACCTTATTATTCATCTTCATCATAACAGATTCCGAGGTCATATTTTTCTATACCCCCTTTAGCGTTGAATTTCATAAAACCCAGATTTTTTTTATTTGAAAGTAAGAGATTAAATACCAATTTCCATTACTCTAACTTCAAAACTAACGGTACTTCCATACAAACTTTTACCCCCCCCTTTTTCACCCGTTTCTTAGTGGTTATCTATGTCATAGGAATACCCAAAATTTCAGCGTTTTAGGTCCAGTGGTTTGGTCTAGGCATTGATGAATCAGTCAGTCAGGACATGTAATTTTATATGTATAGGTTTTCCATATTCAAGGTCCAGTCGAGCCATTTTCGAGGAAGAGTCTACAAGCATAGACTTCCTAGGAAGTAATGAGTGGAAATAAAATGGCCAATGTTTATTCACAAACTACTTACCTAATGACAAAACAAACCTCAACTTTCCATTTTTCACACATATTTGTTAATTGCTACAATAAGCACATGATATCTAACTGAACTTTTTCAAATAAATGGGTTTCAACAAAATGTCCTGCTAGTTCACAGGATTAAAATCTAACATACAAGTTATAAAATATACAAAAGATTATCAGACTAGTCAAAATTTACAATTTAAAAATTACAATTAGATAGATAGCACTGTAGTATACCAGTTATAACACATAAGTAAAGTAAACGAGTACAGATATAAAATTGATTTATTGAGTGATTTACAAAATAAAGATACATTGGTAATACAAATAAGTAGTAAATATATCATAGTTTTATATACATATAAGCACCTAGGTCTTAGTAGGACCTGTATGTGCATACTAAAAATAATAATTATTGAAATAGTTGATATTGCAGTTTAGTGTATTATTACTATCTAATCTAAAAGTCAAAATACCTAAAAGTCAAAATACCTGTGTTATTACAATAGAATAGTGCTATGGGGCTGGTGAAACAATATGTAATATATAAAGTAGTAGCAGAGTAATTTCAATTTGATTTTATATTTCAGGTTCATTCTACACGCCAAGAAAACAGGTTTTGTCGTAGAGCACGATTTTATCATGGCAACCTATTTAGCAGATCGTGTTATTGTCTTTGAAGGTTCCCCTTCTGTCAAAACCACTGCTCACACCCCTCAGACCCTTTTGGCTGGCATGAATCGGTTTTTGGAGCTGTTGGGCATCACTTTCAGGCGTGATCCTAATAACTTCCGACCCAGAATCAACAAATTGGAATCTGTCAAAGACGTTGACCAGAAAAGAGCTGGGCAATACTTCTTCTTGGAAGATTGAAGTGGTTTTCATCTAATGTCTTACTTGGTTCGCTGGAAATATTTTTCTGATTTTCTTTTTAAATATATTGTACCCTTATGTATAATTTGGAGGAAATAAAGGTGGAAATCAGATGTATTTGATTGATTTGTGGAAATAGGAACGAAGAGTTGTAGTATTCTCAACTGGAATTTGATAACTTCTTTTAATATGAATTCTGTCCAATGAAGAAATAATTTCATGCCTTCTGAGGACATTGTATATTGTAATATGAAAAAAAATTTTTTTCATTATAATTTTCTATTGTATTTGGAAAATTCAGCTTCAGTAACATGCACTTCTTGCTTGAAAAACATATCTCAGGAGGTGCTGCACAGAAGAGCTTACATTTAATTGCACAACTATTGCTGTCTCAATAATGGTGAGAGATATGATGGTTAAATAGTCAAAAGTACTTTTTGGAGGACATGAAATGGTGTTGAAGAATCTGGAATATCATTGTTACCAAAATTATTGAAAACTAGTCCTACAAGTTTTTCGCGCATTTCAGTGGTGCTATAATTTTAGATTATTAGATTCTTAAATCAATATTTCCTCTCATCTTGGCCACCCTCAAATTATAATTATTCAAAGACGGACCTGCATTTTTTGTTATAATCTTTAATAGTTTATCCATTCGGTTTGAAATTAAGTTATCGAGTTTATGAGAATAATTTGTCTCCCAACAGTTATTGCTTATTTGTTGAGTTACAAATCATGGTACCTTTCAAAAAAAATGGTTACGCCACTGGAAGACTGCATGTTCTATGCTCGAGTACCATGGAAACCTCATGGCCATCACGTGACTTCAACACCCAGGGGCGCGTTCCAAAACTCCAACTTTTCATCCTAACCGTTCATAAACTCGGTGGATTCCCACTTATTAACTGGTGAAAGTCGTTCCTATGCTGCGTTTGATTCAATCGGATGAACATTTTTTCCACGAGAGTCCGTGAAAAAGTTGAAATATTTCAACCGCATGCGCATTGCACATTATAGTTAGAAGTGATTAAAGATTAAATCATAGGATATATATATATTATGTTTTTCAAACTAAAGCCTGTGCTTGAAAACAAAATGAGTATTACGACAGATGCGCATTTTTTATTAGTGGATGTTAAAGGAAATGTGAGGGGTGAAAATCAATCTGCTCTAGTACATAATTCAGGTTTGTTTACAGTGTATGTGAAGTGGGCAAATGGGGTTATTAAAGTTTTTGATTTTATTATCTACAAATTGTTTCAGTACTCCAGTAATGGCAAGAATCTTCACTTCAATTCCCTCCATTGTTAAATCCTTAAACCATATCTGAATTTTGAATTATTTTGGACGATGACAACTGACAATATAACTAATTTGTTTCGTTTCATTCCAAAAGAATCAAAATGACAATTGACACAATATGTCAAATTTTTCACTAATCATCCAACCGAGTTGGGGTATTGGAACGCGCTCCAAAGGTGCGTTCGATTATAGACTCCTAGAGTAGAGTATTTGAAGGTTTCTTAAATTTACTCTGGAGTTGAGTACTATTCATGTAATATTCGAACGGTGCGGAATATATTGGAGTTGTTTACTAAGTCCGAGTGACAGAAGGTTCTGAAATCGGAAATATAGGTTATGTTATTGTTAAAAAAATACGAAAACCGGAGAAAAATATTGTTGACAATAGCAGATAACTTTTCTAGAATCTTGTTCGGCAATTGTAAATTGAATGTTAGTATTTATGGTAGGGAATGACAATGGTATATTCGAATGCCATGTGATGGTTTCGAAGCAGTTTTATTAAAAATAGCTCCTAGGTTAAGAATTCGAGGACACAGTATGAACTTGGTAGACCATATGTTCCTCCAAGATTACAACTAATATCAGTGAACAGTATTAAACACATACACATAAATAATCTCAATCTGTGAGAGTGTGAGACAAAGCATAAAGAGATTTTCCGTCTCTCAGAGTTATGTCAATTTTGTGGAGTTAAATAAACCCAGCTATTTTGTAGAGTTACGAGAGTAGCGGTAGCGAATACTCGGGTATTTTCGAACGACAGTCTTATAGTAAAATATACACAACTTTACGATATTCGAACGCTATTTAGTACATTCTACTCGATGGAGTTAATAATCGAACGCACCTCAGTATGGGTGGTCAAAGATTATTGTTCTACGAACTACTCTACTCTTTGGCCAAAGAGTAGAACAATAATCTTTGGTGGTGCTATGTTCTAGAAAGAGAAGATGTGAAGGATAGGAAGAATAAAGGCAAAACATTTTGTTGCTTTTTGAAACGAAATATTTGTTTATTCAATCTATTGGTTTTCTGGAAAGGTTCAATTAATCAATGAGGCAAAGAACTTTCGTACATTTATATATAATATTGAGAAATAATAATATTGTGTTTCTATTTGATAAACAGTGTTCATTCTTCCTTTTCGGAAATATGCAAAAAATCTTGAACAAAAACGATTAAGGATGATATTCATAACCATTATCCCAAAATTCTAAGAGCAATTGGAGGGATTTGCTCGATAAATTGCATACATTGTGTGAGCTTGAATACGATACATTGTAAATATCTAGCAGTTTAGTGCTTTTAAATAATAAACTCGCACATCAATGAAAAATGGAAACCCTGCCCTGAACTCTGAACGGCAATCAGGCTTCTTTCAGACTAGGCGGAACGCGGATCGCGGAAATGTCAAATTTTAATTTTAGGCTAATGGAAACGTTGGAATTCAATATTAAGGTCATTCTGGCGTAAATTGTTAAATTTCAGTCAACTTTTTCTGGCGGAAGCATAAACAAGAGACAAGAGTTATATATGGCGGAAGTATTCAGCAAACCTAAAAGTAAACGGCAAGGTAACGTATAGTTATTTGTAAACGAGTTGAAGCTGTTATTGATTCTCTGAAAGTTGTATTCTTTTTATTGATATTCGGCCCTAAAATACATAACAGTTCCTCGAATATTTGAGGCGACATACGCATATAATTGAAAAATTTATCAGAGTCATGGAGCCTCATCATTTCCTCAAATAAATTATTGGTTTCTCCTTGCTTCATTCTCATGTCATCAGTAAAAATCTCTCGAACCCAAAATCTTCTTTTATTCCTCAATGTTTTTTTCAGCAGGATTTGAGGCTATGTGCCTCAAATTAGTCAAAATGAAAAACAGGTCTCAAAGAGCTAGAGAAATACATTAAAAAAATTGTTGATTTACAAATTATATCTGCTGAAAAAAACATTGAGGAATAAGAGAAGATGACAATGACTAATTTCAATTTATTAGACCTCATCATGAATGGAGATCGGTATTTAATTAATTAGAGGTTAACTTTTCAAACGTTTGATGATAGTTAGCGCCAAACATCTGATTTCGCGGTTCCGCATAGTGAGAAAGCATTTTTATAGCGGAAAAATTATAAGGAATTTGACATTTCCGCGTTCCGCCTAGTCTGAAAGTAGCCTCAAGTTTTGACACCGTTTTCTGTCAACTCGTCAATACATCTCTTATCTCGTTTCATCCCTTTCATTAGTAAGGTATAGACAACTAAAAATCAGGGGTGCCAACTTGAAGTGGAGTCTCATGTCAGCCATGGCAAAGGGGCCATTTTGTAACAATGGAAGAGCGGCCATGTTATATCTACTTCTTTTATGAGGTCTGTGGTGCATTCTATGTTTTGTGTATCCCATATAACCACGTGACAACCAATATGGCCGTTGTTGGCACACAAACTGATAATCGCCGTAAGAACATTATGGTCAGTGTGCTCTTTGGCTGGTAAAAGTGTATTTTTGTTATTTTCGGAGCTTTCGTGTTGTTAATTAATAACATTTAAATGGAGAGTGATTACCTGAAGACACAATTGTTGAAAAGCAGAGACGTTGGTGAACGTTATGCTTGAAAATACATCATCATCTTCTGTTTACAATTTTATAATTGTTTTTGTTACAGGTATAAAATGAAGTTAAGATTGATCAGTAATTTAGAAATGTGTTAAAAAGCCGAAACGTGTAATAGATCGCAGATCTCCGAAGTAACTCCCTGCAACTTCTATGCGATTGATTCTGGTTCACAGGGAAGCGACGTTGATATATTGTTTTTTATGGTTTTGCATTAAAAACACTATTTTCCTCTGTTTTTTATTGAAACTCGATTCCAAAAGTCACAGCTATAAAAAGAGTATTCAACCTCTGAAAACTTAATTCTCAGTGACTATGACGAGAGATTGGAACCTACGTTTTATGGCATGTTTAGCTTGAACAAATTAACAACAGGAATTAAGGGGTGAAAATAATTATGAGGGGCGACAGGGGGCGCCAAAATGTTTCTCGCCCAGGGTGGCCAAATACCTACAGCCGTCCCTGATCCAGCAGTAACCAAACAGGAAGTTTTCGTAGGTAAAACATTTTTTTCTGCCTTATTAAGGACATATCCAACATTTCCAAGAAAAAATCTCTTTATTTTTTTATGAACTATCAACTATTCGCGGTAGTGCAAGAAGTTAGTTTTCACCCTGTATATTGGATCATCCCAGAATAATTATGGGATAATCCCCAAGTTTCCCGTGAAAGAAAAAGGCTTTCAAATCACCCTAGGTATAATAGAATTGTTGACTATTGGCATGATGATTCATTCTTGCGATATTCATGGAATAACCTCGGATGATTATCATACCTACAATATGATTATTCATTCGTTCCTGGAATATTCATAGGAATATCCTGAGACATTCTCAGATAGGGGCATTAATTTAAATCACGCGCCAGGACAACCAATATATCTACTCTTCAACTTTCTTGTAGAATATTCTTGGCACATTCTTAGAATATTTTTGTGCCTATCTAGGACGAGGCTCTGCTGACTGGGTGTGACTCACTGAACTTATCTCTAGGATGAAGCACGAATATTGAAACATTCATTTGCTCTAGGCATACAGTCCAAGATAGAATAATAGAAAAACTTATTGATGAAAACGTCTGAACAAAATAGTAACATTGTGGACATTTTAATGACACACCCAACTAGGATATGATTCATTTTTTTTGTAGGTACCTAAATATCGAACAAACGACGAACTCATCGAAATAAAAAATACACAGAGAGAAATATGATAAAATAACGATTTTTTTAACTGAAACACTCGTGACCTCAACATTGACATTTTTTCATGCCCATATTTCTTCTTCACTGTAGCATTACTGAATTTGAAGATTCGGAGCAGGGAACTACTTCTATTTTAATTCTCCGGAAATAGTGTTAGATTTTCGAAATTCGCTCTTACTGTCAGATACAATTCAGCTGTGTCGACACCATCCAATTTATTACCGCTCGCGATGGGAGACCTCTATCGTACTTGACCACCGAATGGATTTCTCGAATTCTCACATTCGTGGTAGATATCGAAGTGGGTGTGACACAATTTCTTTTCGCTACAATCTGTAAGTACTCTTCTTCGATATATATTTTTTATACTGATCTTATTCTTGACTTATCCGCAAGTTATTTGAAATGATTTAAAATCGATAATTCACAGATTATGTTTACCCACTTGAATGACGAAAATAATGGGTCTTCCTTGAAGTGTGCCAGAAATGTATCGATTTTTAAGTTATAACATTTTTGTTTCCTGATTCCGAGTTTTTGATTGCACAAGAAAAGGTTCACAAAGTAAAAAATTCTGAAGAAAATTTTATTCTAGCATCAATTTATATTCGATAAAAATCCCTGCTGTAATAGAGAAAGCCGCATATAAAAATAGACACCATAAGTTCGCGAATGGTTTGGTTCATTTGCTAAAAGTATACAAATAACTATAAATACTCATAGGGATTGATTAAATCAATTCATATCAATGGGTTAAAATGAATTACGATCTTAATTCATTAACAATTTTATGGTGAATTTGAATGAGACCGGTGTGGGTATAGGACGTTGGTTCTGCGAAAGTATTGCTCACTTTTATGTACCAGACTAGGTAATGTGTAATAATTATTTAAAAGAGTGATGTCATGCTTGTTTGTAGATTCCATGGCTATATCCACATCGCTCATGGTCTCTCTGATTCAGTTCACCAGTAGCATTCGTACCTGTTTTAGTTGAACGACTTTTAAATTATTTTAAATTAGATATCGTTACCTAAGTATATATAGTGATTGAAATATTTTTCTTTTTCTTCTAGTCACAAATCAAATTTACTGAATCAACATGAGTAACCAACAGTATTATCCTTTCAAAGTAAGTACAGTTGATTGATTTAATCTGTTTTTTGGATGAATGTTGGTGGTTTACATAGATCACATAAAAGATATCATGACGTTTGTGGCAATTTGTAATACCTAATGATCCGGAGATAAATTTGGAAGGTAGGTACCTACCTATCATAGGTATTTGGTGGTTAAATTGAATAATGAAAATTCATAAAAAAAAAATGGAAAAGACTTCTTATATTTTTTATGATATTGATATCAAAATTCTGTGTATGTTCAATTTATTCACCAAATTTCACTTAACCAAGTTTCCGAAATGAATTCATTATCAGTGCTTTAATACAACATCCTACATAAGTTAATGCTGTTGTCGAAGGTACAGAAATGACAATACACTAACTAAAACTATTCTTATCAACAGAAACTAAAAAGTGATATTTTCTTGCTTGCAATAAAAATGGTCAATCTACAGGGTGTTTCACGGTGGATGGAACATTAGAAGTATCTAGAAGGAACAACAGATCATTTCGAAAATTTGTGGGCGTAGATAATCAAACATGCTCTATCCCTCTAAAATATTTTCATCAATACAGTGTTGCCGCTTGTATCAGAAAGTACAGTATCTACTTTGTTTTCAAATGGAATACCCCTTATATTATATCATTTTTGGAATCCTTACAGGATTTCTCATAACTTTCCTTGATAAAATTCCCTATATCTTTCCTTGATAATTCCCTAGCTATATCTATCTGTGACAGTTTTCGCGATAAAAATGGTCAAATTTTTGTGCAAAACCTGACCATTGAAAAATAACGATTTGATTTTTTCACAATGCAAATTTACAAAATATTGCAATTGGGTCATAACTGCAAAAGACCATTAAATATTCTGCCGATGAACCAGATCTCAGTTTCAGCATACAGGGAGGCTCAAAAGTAAGTTCCTTCGGAAACTCATAAAAATGACTGAAACTCAGTTTTTTTAATGGAACACCCTGTATATTATTCCTTTTTTGAAAAGCTGTGACATTTTCCTATTTAATTTTGTATACTTTCCCTAACCTATCTCGTACAGTTTGTGAGTTATGATCATTTATGTTATAAAATGTTTGAATCATCATGAAATTCAAAAAGTATGAACGTCGAACATGTGTATTAATTAGAAAGATGTAACGGTGTTATAATTCTTCCCTCGTGGTCACCAGTGTTCTGTACACTCTTTGCTTGATAGTACCCCACAAATAAAAGTCTAGGGGTGTGAGCTCAGGGGATCTAGGAGGCCAGTTCCATAGACCCAAATGTCTAATCCATTGATCATCAAATATGCGCTCCAATTCAACTTCGGCTGAGCAATGAGCTGAAGCTCCATCAAGTTGATACCAACATGTTCGATATTGTTCTAGTGTCAGTTCTTCAATGAAATCCCGAAAAGTTTTCAGCAAGATATTCACATATTTTCGATAATCATAAATCAAAAAGCGCATTTGATTGTCCATAATTAAACAAAAAACGTTGAATTCATTAAAGAAAAAAAAACTATTTTTGTTATTGATTAGAGAACTGAGGAATTCATCTGATGGGTGGAGGGGAGGAGCTTTTAAATGATAATACAGTTATTTATTTGATGCTGTGTACCTTCAAACTTCAAAGTGGTATAGGTCTTTCTATAAAGCGCCTATTATACAAAAAAAATCACCGATTTTCTTCGCGGTCACAAGAAAGGTTTGGCAACGCTGTACAATTACCCCAAGAAATTTCGCTTCTGGGGAAATTTTGAAAAAAATCTGTCCATCGGCAACAAACGTAGAGAGACTGGCACTTTTTTTTTTAGGTTTTTGGATTTTATTGGCATTCAATTTCGTATGGGTAAAACGGATAGCAGGATGAATTTATAACTGTGCTCTTGGTGTAAAATTAAAATATCAACGCAACTATTTTCTTACGGTTATCGTATTTCCTGTTGTGGTTAAATTCTGTAATTATACGCCACGGATACCGGATATCAGTGGGAGATAAAATACTTTCTACAACTTGTTTGTCGTTATTTCAATATCAAGCGAGGAAGTCATTAGGTAATTTAAAAGGGGTGTTTCCAAGAATGTACAAGATAGAGAGCAATAATTTTTTAAATATTTCATATGACGTTTTAGGATTAAAAAGGTCTCATTTCAGTTGAATTTGGGGCAGATTAATACATATTTATGGGGATATTGTTCAATATTTACTGCTGACCTGAGTTTTAATAATTTGATATAGTCAAGAAAATATTTTATTTTAATCAAATAAGAACATGGATTACAAATATCACAATGTCTTTTGGATAGATCGAATATACTTTATTGTCGAAAATGTAAAAACCTCATAGACAAAACAATTTTAAAACATGAAAAACACAAATACTATATAAACTTACAGAAATTAGATACAATTTGTTAGATCTTAAAAGTAGAATATAAATAAAATACAACACAACTAGTAGTACGTAATGATTTTCGTTTGGCTACATACATTATCTGATATATAGAATTTATATCACAATAAATATTGTGAAACATCCTTAAATTTTCCTATAGTGAATATTTGCATTTTCATTCTGATATTTGAATAAAAAACGTTCTCAATCAAGAATGGATAAAAAGTTTTTCAATCAAATATCTGAATCAAAATGCAAATCAGATTTCTTCAGGTTAAAAGTTGGGGATTTCGCAAAATAGTTTTCTGTTTGATATTACAAAAAGTAACTTCAATTTTTCATCGTAGATTTTTTTTTTTTTCATTTTTCAATTGAGACTTTTTCAACATTAAAAACCTACTAAGAGGTTATCCTGAACGATGAAAGATATAGTTCATAAAGTTTAGCTTTCAGTCATTTTATATAAGTTACTCTTTTGTGATCCATATTTTCGAGCATATTTGTATAAATCGCTGGGAAGTTGAGGCAGCATATCTCTGAGAGCTCGTGGGAGAAATTCCTATCGGGATACTCAAACTTAGTAAATCCATATTGTATTGTTTTTTTCAAGTCTATAATTGTTTTTGTAGGGGGTTTATTGATTCTATAAACAGCATTCGAAATTTTGGGGTGTGATAGTTTACCAAGGCAGAGGCGTATCCAATGGACCTTCCCGAACGTGAACTGTTCAATAAATCTACCTCGATTCTGTTCTGTTCTTCCTCGTACAAAAACTGCTATGAATGTAATAAATTTAGATTTTCGGGGAAAATAAGCAATGCGTTCAGAATTTTTATTATTTTATTTCGATATATTCATGAATCAGTGAATCAAATAATCAGGTTTACGACAAATATAAAAATGATGACTTCCAATTCCTAGAAATTATTTATTTCGCGCTGAGGTCATTCGGTGACTGACTCATGATTTGCTGGATTGGCGATTACGTATAAGTTTACAGTAGATATTTGTCAGCGACAAGTTTATCGCATTCATGGAAAATAAATATGTTTTTATTTGAAAATAGCCAAAATTACTACTTACGTGTTTTCGTTCGAAAGTTTGGAAAAATGACCAATATTAAAAAGAATATATGAAAAGTTTCGAATTGAACATATTTTTTTGTTGATAGGAAAACATTTGATGGTTTGTGTCTGTTTTTGTTTTTTTAGTTTCAAAATGACTTTTTTCCAAAAACGCCGTTTGATAGGCAATTGCCTTTTTAATGTCGAAATGACGTTATTTTACGTAAGTACTTAAAAAAAGAAGAAATGGAAAAAATAGTATTTTATATTTTTTTCTCTGAAAATTGTGCATACATTTTTTCTTCCTTTTATAGAACTTTTATATGGGCAGAAGAGAGCTCCTTAATTTTCTTTCTCCTCTAGAATTTTCTTGACAATCTGTCGTTTATTTTTGATATAATTTTCTACGGTTTCCTAATAGGCTATAGGACCAACGTTTTTTTAATGTAAAAAATACATCCTGTATCGTTATTGAAAAAGATCGGTTAAGTTGGATTAGTCATTTTGTGTATATTTTCTTAATTGCATAAGCAGAAAATGTATTCTAAATGTTTTTTTTAATGCTTTATAGGTACTCTAAACAACATTTATGAGTGGTACTCATTACTAATTTGATCTCTGATCTGTTTGTAAATATATTCTTACTGATAAGTTATTTATAGGTACTTTTGCGAGTGATAATTTGTTGGAATAGAAAAACGTAAATATTTGTGCATTCATTTATCAACATATTTTTTGTACTTAATTATTTAGAATGATAAAAAACTTAATTATTCTCAATTCTTAGTTGAAATAATCACATGATGGTCAATACTAGGGCCAACATATTATTTCTCTATTCCAAATGAGATTCCAAAATGCTGCCCGCCAAATAAAAAAATCTAGTCTGAAATTCCTAGTTTGCAATGCTCTACGTCTTTTAATTCTCAAGAAACACGTTATATTTTTTCAAATAGCTTTCCAGCGCTTCGGCTATTCAACAGTGAACATATATTTAGCATTTGGTATGCTGATAATTCTTTATTTTTTGTTTGGATTAACATGTGCTTTGTTCAGGACCGGTCTAGAACAAATGACTGCTGTGAGATTTATCAATCTAATTTAAGTTATAAAATAAAATAATTAATAAAAAAACCTTTTTAAAGACAAGCTTTTATTCAAATGGGCTAAAAAGTAAAAAATAATTGTTTTGGATGTGTGACGAAGGTTATTCCGGGAGTTATAGATTCAAGAGCTTGTCGCGAAAAGTTTTCAGTTCGAATACAAAAGCGACAAGCTTTTGAATCTGTAACTCACGAAATAACTTACGTCACACATCCAAAGCAATTATTTTTTACTTTTTGGCGCATTTGAATAAAAGCTTGTCTTTAAAAAGGTTTTTTATTAATTATTTTATTTTGTGCTTTTTAGTAAGTTGGCCTTGGTCTATGCATTTTTGTAAAGCATCGTTATTATGTAATCATTCTGTATAAGTCCTGAGCTATCTAGTTTTTCAATGAGGAGACAATCTAAAGATTATCTCGTCCGCCATCCTGGAGCTGCCATCTTGAATTTATGAGTTTGACAATAAATTCGTAATTTCCGATCACAAAAACCCCCCACATTACAATTTTCAATAGAATCGCACCATAATTACAAAACTCGTCCGCCATCTTGAATTTATGAATTTTAGACAAAAAATTCATAATTTCCGACCCCGAAAACCTCCACATACCAATTTTGGATAGAATCGGACCATAGTCACAGAGATTGTCCGCCATCTGGGAGCCATCATTTTGATTCTATGAATTTTGACAATAAATTCATAATATTCGACCCCCAAAACCCCCACATATCAATTTTGAACTGAATCGGACCATAATTACAAAACTCGTCCGCCATCTTGGAGCCGCCATTTTGAATTATGAATTTTGACAAAAAAATCATAATTTTCTATCCCGAAAACCACCACAAACCAATTTTAAATGAATCGGACCAAAAAACCTGCCAAATTTCAAGAATCGCCTCACCTTTTCACACCTCACATCGCATAAACGTTGTGTAAGTTTAAAACCACAAATTGATAAACACGAATCAACTCAATTTTTGTAAATCATTTATGCATAAAATTCATACGCACCGATCACCAAAACATAAGCTCAGACGATTTGTTGTTGTTCTGACTATAACAACAGCGTTGCCGTTCCTGCCATCAAATAACGACTAGAACCTTCCGAACAATTACCAATTCATATAATGATTTTTTTTCACTTTTGCCATTCGAGAAAAGGAAGGATCAATAAATGCTACTTTAATAAATTTATCGAAAAGGGTGGGTATGATGCCGATATTTCTCACAAAAATAAGGAAATGGATTATATTAGATCACGCACAATGATATTTGTAGATACTCATTTTCAAAACATAATTAAAAATTCCTTGCTAGATAAAATGGAAGGGATTTTATATTTCTGTACCAGACCAACCGAGAGATAAACTAATGGTTTTTAGAGTGTATTTACGCATTAGGTACATAATTTTTTGGCAGTAAAGTGAGTGGTCTTTGGTTTCGGGTGTCTATCTATATGCAACTTTATGTATACAGGGTGTCCCTTTCGGTATGGCTTAATAAATATAAAAAACGGCCATAAAACTTCGGGCATTTGGCTTTCGCCTTTCAGGATAACGATCAACATAAAGTCTTCAAATAGTTAGCGAATCGGATTATTCACGAATGGAAAACGAAGCCATCGCACAAAATTTACGAGAATATTAAACACTTACCTTTAATTACACCCTTGGCGGCGCGCCCGATGAATGTACCATTAAGTGCGGGGTTGCCACTTTTTGATGTTCAATTATCGGAAAAAACGGATGACTTTAGAATAAAAACGCATTATATTCGGGGACACCCTGTATTTCCACAACCGATGCTCCACTCTGTATTCCCCAACTCTTTCTGAACAATGAAGCATTGTCAGTCTTTCAATGCCACAAACATATTTCCTAATATCGAATTGTTAATGCACGTATCGTGGATGGAATCAACTGAAACTAATTTCAGAACGCCCACCTTGAATTGCTTTTACTTTATGCAATACATCCTTTCTGATATACGGGGAGTAATTGGAAAAACCCCATTATCTGTTCTGTATTTTGATACTTGATAGAAAAGACTTATTTGTAACTCGAGTGTAACTTCCTGATAATAAATATATTATTTGTCCGCGCCAATATAGATACAAATGATAACCATGTACCTGTATAGGTAACGTGATCATAGGTAACGTGATCATACGTCCCGCTTTGAGCAGGACAGTCCCGCTTTTAAGCTATTTGTCCCGCTTTTAAGAGCTGTCCCCAAAATAGGTAAAAATGTCCCGCTTTAATAAAACAAAAGCGTAACAGCAAGCAAGCCTTGCCACATGCGCATTGTTTTATATTATATATTATATTATATATTATATATTATATATTATATATTATATATTATATATTATATATTATATATTATATATTATATATTATATATTATATATTATATATTATATATTATATATTATATATTATATATTATATATTATATATTATATATTATATATTATATATTATATATTATATATTATATATTATATATTATATATATATATTATATATTATATATTATATATTATATATTATATATTATATATTATATATTATATATTATATATTATATATTATATATTATATATTATATATTATATATTATATATTATATATTATATATTATATATTATATATTATATATTATATATTATATATTATATATTATATATTATATATTATATATTATATATTATATATTATATATTATATATTATATATTATATATTTATATTATATATATATATATATATTATATATATATTATATATATATATTATATTTATATTATTATATATTTATATATTTATTATATATATTATATATTATATATATTATATATATATATATATATATATATATATATATATATATATATATATATATATATATATATTATATATTTCTTTGTAGTTTTGTTATAATGTTTGAGATAGTTTCTGGGTTTTGTTGCGTTCTTGTCTCAATCTGATTTATTTGAAATTCAATTTATCCGTGATATCGAAATTCGATTGTTTCGAACTCGACTGATCTTTTCGTGTTGTGCTCCTCAATTTACCATCACAAATTGAGGAGCTAAACACGAAAAGATCAGTCCAGTTCCAAACAATCGAATTTTAGGACATCACCTGATCTTGACAAATGTGAATTTGCCGAAACGTCGTGAAATCGGACCTTTTGTGGACCAAGAATACAGAACGCGGACAGAAACCTGAGAAACTATTCGTCCCGCTTTGAGGGAAAAAATATATGGTCACGTTATGTATAGGTTTTTGGTAATGAAATCTTCCGAATGCTAAAACTGAATAGATACTTAACTATAACCGTGTCAGGCGTGACTCACACATAGCATACGATTTCAAAAGTAATGGATATATTTTTTAAAGTGAAGGCAAACGTTCACTCAGGCTATCCATACACTGGGCCCCTCGCCGGCTTAAAGACAAAGTGTAATATTGCGAATCAGTATGAGTTTTTAATTTAACAATTTGAAAAATGACACTCGGAAACACGAAACACATCATAAAGGCGGATTTCCACCAAACAGACTCTCGCCGAGTCGCTGTTTTGTTTCCGTATATGGAAACTCCGACAAAACAGCAACAAAACAGAAACAAAACAGAAACAAATCAGAAATGTTGATGCAACTAAACGGACTCTACTCGAGCTCTAGTTTCATTTAAGTTTTCACTCATTTCCACGGAGCAGACAGTGTTCTGTGTTCAACATGTGCAGTAAAGATGATTTTTTCATCATGTCTTGTGGATAGTTTATATTGCATTCTCTCGAAAAGAAAAGAGAGAAGCGTCGTGTAAAAAACTCATGGCACTATAACCAAACCATTATGCCTTGAAAACATGGCCGGCTCCCGATTTTTTCATTTTCTTGTAGTTCCGTCTTTCCCGTTGGCACTGAGACATTATGTTCTTTATTTTTCTCCCTGTTTCGGATGTAGTTGTGTTAAATACGGATGCTATTTCCTTGTACGCATCCATTTTCTTAATTCGGTTTTTATAGTCGATGTTTTTGGGGTACCATAAATTAGCATGTTCGTTGTAAGTTTCGATCAAAATGCCGACTTCTTCGTTGTCCACTTTTTTTTTTCAGTCATGCTCTACAAGTATAGTTTAACAATTTTCAATTGCAGAAGCTGTTTCTATAAGGAGCCAATCACAAACTCACTTCGCTAACACGAGCGTATAAGCGAAGTAACGGAACAAAAAATAATGTGCACTACTCGTAAACATTTTCCGTCGGCAAACGGAAGATCAAAAGAGCCGTCAGTCAACGTAGGTTTGAGTGACAGCTGTCTAGTTCTACAGCATATTCGCCTGAGCCAATCAAAACGGACCGCAAGCCAATGATAATGCTTGCAGGTGTGTCGATACGTTGAGAAGCCAAGAAAGCTAATTAATCACGAGTTGTATATGTGTTTGGAGAGGACTGAATAAATGAAAGCCGGTTGCGTCTCTGGTCTGGGATCGAAATAGGTTTTAAAATATTCTATAGTTCTGTTGTGTTTTGTTGGAGAATATGGCGTTTTTTCGACTATGGCAAAATAAAATTATGATTATCCGATTGCCTATTAATACATACTTCCTCGCTTATGGCATATTTTTTTTATTTTAACGTAATTTTGAAATATTTAAATGTCTAAATAAAATTAGTTATGTCCGCCTATGCTGCTCAAAGGATACCGCCGCAAGACTGCGAAACTTGTTTTTTATGCTTCTACAATTGTAAATGGTTTAACAGTAACTGGTAGATATTCAAATGCATAATAAATAGTAAATATATAGCTAGACTTACCATACAGACTGCGCACATACAGAATACGGCAACAAAACAGACGTGTTGAAACCTATTTCCACGTACAAAAACCCTTTGAACTGCGAAAACACAACAGAAACAATCGCCGGCGACTTCTGTCTTCAAAATGTTTCTAAAATATTTCTGAAAAGTTGCGGTTTTTTGAGATCGACACGAGTTTGTTTTGTTGCTGTTTTGTCTGTTTGGTGGGAATCCGCCTTAAGGATTCCTCTCTCACCGCAATGACGCAACTGTTGGCGCAGGGAATAAATAATTTAAATTGAATATAGAAGGAATGGTATCATCAGAAGTTTTGTAGTAATTACTATCATAATAAAATATTTATAGGAAGTACACATAATGGCTTTTATGTTAATTTCATAGAGAATAATAATAGCATTTGCCTTGTCCGGTTTACCAATGAGTTACCGATATACATGTGTCAATTAAATAACGTGCAAAGAAGTACTGGACATAGATTTCAGTTATTTTGTAATTATTAGAAGAATGTGCTATAATTAAAACATGTAACCCGCTTATATATCCGAAAATACTTCAATTTTAAATACTTATGAAAAAGCTTACCAAAAGTGTATAAGAAAACCATAGCGATGATTTTGGCTCTTATTGTTTTTGAAAAAATCCCAAAAAAATTGTTCATGGTATAGAACCTTGGTGCTTAGATGTGCCGAACTGTCACCAAACGTATCGGCGGCTTTTTTAATCAATTAATTAATTAGGAAAAATATCATTAATGAAATTTAAATTTACTTCTTGACCGTCGAGCGGTTGCCAAATTCAATTAAACTCTAAAAAATATATGAATGCAGACAAAAGAGTTTGTCGGAGAATCACCAAGATATTTTTTACTTACCGGAGTTACTGACTTTACTTTCACTGCCTTTTTAGGTTTTCAATTACTGAAAGACTCTTTTCTAGAACTGTAACTTTTTATATAGTCCGGTCAAGTAGCTCGAAAAATAGTGGCAAGCTTACCAATTTGTACGAATGTTGAGAACACCATCATAAACAAAATGTGAAAAATCCCCATCGATCCCACGTATGCAAAAAAAGTTATTCAAGGTCCAAAGTTTGCAAATATGGGTTCTTTGCATTTTTCCTGCAATTATCTATACTTACACTTTTTTCCGTAAGAATTGCCATTTCTGAGATCTATCGATTCTAAAAGTTGAAAAAGTCGTATTCTCCATAATAATATGCACAAGTTTCCACGCCACATGTGGAGTAGTGTACTTGGCGCGTTTTTTTAACGTGGTTTCCGCCGTAGGCCTATTCCACGATCTATTGTAGTGAAGTTTATTTCAATAACATTGTATAAAATGAAAAATGGTAGTATTGGAACTGATGAAAGAGGTTTGAAATTTGAGAAATTGAGAAAAACTATTAGTCTGATTGGTAATGAAACGTGTTGTCTTCTCTTTCTTCTCATTCTCCTTCTTCTCTTTCTTCTTCTTCTTCCTGCTGGATACAAGTGAACTGTTGTAACAGCGAAACAGCAGTTGCCTCGTCGCTGATGTCGTATGAGCCCTCTTCTGTTGGTGATTCAACATTGGAGCACGACTGGCCTTGACATGGTGCATGTTGATGAACAAAACAATCCGCCTTTTTGCAGCCGCATTTAGAAGAACACCCCTTTTTGCAGTTGCAAAAACTAGCATTGTTGAGCTTTTCTGGTGCAGGTGGAAGTAAAGTCTGGATTGGTTCCAATGTATTGTTAATTAACTTCCAACCCCAGTCTTCTGGGTCCAGGTGATTACTAAGCCACGCTTGAACTTGATAATATACCCGATAAAGATGTTTATTAGCAGAAGCAGAGGTTGGGGGAAGACAAGCTAATTGTACTCGTTTATTGTTACTAGTATGTTTTACAAAAGATTTGTAACGAAATTTATCTAAGCAGGTAATTTTTTTTTGGAGCTCCATATATAGAAAGAAGGAATCGACTTTCCTTGGTGATTAAAGCTTCTGGAGTAGAGTTGATTTGTTGAAAAAAATTGGCACAATCAACAAGTCTTGTTTTTCAAATGATTTAAAAACTGTTGTTTTACCCCTCCTGAAAATTGCTGATGTCGAATCGCACCCAGTAATTGTATGCAAAAATAGGATGTGATTTTGGCATTTTGGATTGCGAGATAAACTTCTGGACGAAAATATTTCCGATCGCTGTTGAGCCTTCAAAGGTTTTAAAAAATAAATAATTTTGTCGATTGGAGTTCGAGCAGTAAGTAATACCAACAAATCAACATCTTATAGATAATTGCATGAACTACAATTTTTGTCTGAACTATTTTTATGATAAAACTGACCGTTTGGCTGAAAAATGATTACCATATTTGCGAACTTTGACCTTGAATAAATTTTTTTGCATACGCGGGAACATGGGGATTTTCCCTATGTTGTTTATGATGGTGTTCCCAACATTCGTACCAATTTTCAACTTGTTGCGAATCATAGTAACCTTGAATGTCTATTTTGACCGGATTAATACTCGATAAGTTCCAGATTTCCTTCCAGTAGGTATTCTCTATAATTCATTCTGAATAAAACAACGTATTTTTGAGCTTTGAACAACATATATTGAATTTATTAAGCTCAGTCCAATGAACTATTCCGTGGCAATTAGGTCCCTAAATTAGGTAATAGAATTACAGAAGTAAGGATATTCATATGATAATTCTTTTGTATTTAAATTGTAAGGAAAATTAATTGAAATTGAGCGTCTTCTGAACTGTACTATGACTAAATTGAATGAGACCAAAACTCAGGTTGGCAGGGCCTATATAACTGGTACATTTTTTTGGCTTATTAAGGATCGTAAAAAATTCAAAGGAAAAATATTTTTAATTTTTGATTTTTTGATTGAATTCGTGTATAAGAAATCGCATATGCCACAGTGCAATTGTCAGTTTGACAGCGGCAAAAGTTAGCTGCAACTTTTACAGCGACAAGTGCACTAGTGATTTTTTCACTTATTCATTTGTTTATCAATTATCGCGGTGTTGGTTGCCAAAATAAATAGTTTGGACATGTTTGTCAACAACTTATTGAATTTCTAAGCACTAAAAATGTGTCGATTCGGTGAGTCTACGAACGCCGAAATTAGTCAAATTGTTAATATCTGTGTGCCTACTAATATAGTTGCGACGCAATCATCAATCTGGCGACAATTTTTTACGTTTTGCGATGCAAAAAGATATAAATTTGAGCCAGATACTTCCATCGAGAAATTGAATGTAATATTGAAAGATTGGGCATTTAATATGCGAAAAGGTACCGGAGAAAACTACAAAGAAGCGGTAGTTAAAACAATTTGGAACACCACCGCTAAAATGCTACAAAGTAAATATTATAACGAATTCAGTATTGTATTTAACCCTTTCACCGACGTTCAGTTTAATTCATCACGAGCTGCACGTAATGCTAAACGTGAAATCCTACAAGCACAACCCGAAAAGAGAAAATCTAGTGCATCAGCTCTTAATAAATCTGAAGTATTTGTAATGGCCAGATTATATGACGAAAATGAACCGGAAGGACTTCAAAAGAAATTATATCACATTTTGGCGTTTGAATTAGCTTGGGCAGAGGAGAAGCAGCTTACTGCAAAACCACTTATTTCGTATCTGAAATTGAAAATAATGGAAAAGAAACTGGACGTATCGAGTATAATCCTCTATTTTCGAAAATGAGACAAGGCGGTAACAATGAATTATGTGACAGCAAATGGATTACGCCTAATATTTTAGAGGAAGATATTTGCCCAATACGTTTATTTAAAAAGTTAATGGAAAAACGAGACCCTTTTATAACATTGGACAGAGTATTTCTTTCACCAAATCCCTTTTGGAAGAAGAAAAATTATAAAGGTTGGTATAAGAATGTGCCGATTGGTATTAATGAAATTTCCAAATGGACTAAATGCTCAGCACAACGTATTGGTATAGATGTCAAACGTGTCAAAATTACAAATCACTCAAATCGAGCGGCAGCAGTTAGCGAATTAAGTAAAAGCGGAATTGAAGAACAAGCTCTAATAAAAATAACAGGACACAACAATTCATCATCAATAAAACCATACTTACAAGTTTACAAAGAGTATCATTCGAGCATTATTCAATCAATTCATTTGGAAAAAGAAAAAACTTCAACATCTACAGAAACGATTAGCTGTGGCACCCGCAGCGACATCACTGTTCCTAGTATGAATTTCAATAACTGCGTTTTTAATAATTGTACATTCAAATGAAAATGTGTTTATTTTTAATGTTTCATAAATAAAGTTTGCATTGATATGTTTCTAAATTTCTTATTCATTAAATTGTCCTGCCGAATTACACTCGATGTTTGTATTGATATCGGGTGAATTTGTGTTGTTCAAATCCTAAACTGTTTCCTTTAGCAATTTGACTCGAAAAACTGTCAACCTAAAAACGCTCCACCTTCGGTGTCGCGTTGTTAATAGTTGATAGTTTTTCTCGTCTAATTGCTAGGCAACAGTTTCTCATTAAACAACCCAAATTTACCCGATATAATACAAACCTCTCGTGCAATTATAAGTGACTATTTACTATTAGCGCTTGTGCAAGAAGTTAGATTACACCCTGTATACTGCTCGCCAGGGGCGATAAAAATAGATTTTTACGAAAAATAGTATTAGGAAGCGAGGTGAACTGAATTAATTGGTAGTTTCGTCGTTTGCATCTCCGCGAGCGTTGAAAATCTTTGATACCACCTCATCGCTAATTCCACCGTCAAACCGCGCATTACTCACCGTTTCTATGCCACGCAACATTCCTTGATCACATCTTCACTTGCACCCCTTATCTAAGATTGTTATGCAATATAATTCGAGACGTATATGTTCTTTTTTTCAGTGTACCCCAACCGTCTACCCAGCCGACCCCTTCGACCCGGTCGCCGATGCCGCCACCCTCAAGAAAGCCATGAAAGGTTTCGGCGCCGATGAGAAAGCCATCATCGACGTGCTGGCGCGCAGAGGCATCGTCCAACGTCTCGAAATCGCCGAAACCTTCAAGACCTCCTACGGCAAAGACCTCATCTCCGAGCTCAAGAGCGAGCTCGGCGGCAAATTCGAAGATGTTATGGTGGCGCTGATGACGCCCTTGCCCCAATTTTACGCCAAAGAATTGCACGACGCCGTCGCCGGAATGGGCACCGACGAGGAGGCCATCATCGAGATCTTGTGCACCCTGTCCAACTACGGGATCAGGACCATCGCCCAGTTTTATGAACAATGTGAGTAACAAAAAACTTTTTCCGAAAATCGATCAGAAATATCGACATTTTTTATCAAATTTTTGAAAGAAAAAGTTAATAGTTCTTTGCACTTGCTCGTTACCAGGCAACGGATAATAACCTACGAAGGCGTAGAAGTGCCACACTTTTTTTTATTTTACAATTCCGACTTACAAGTCGGAATTCCGACTTGTATCTCGGAATTCCGACTTGTATCTCGGAATTCCGACTTGTATCTCGGAATTCCGACTTGTAAGTCGGAATTCCGACTTGTATGTCGGAATTCCGACTTATAATCGGAATTCCGACTTGTAAGTCGGAATTGTAAAATAAAAAAAAGTGTGGCACTTCTACGCCTTCGTAATTACCGTTGGGAAATATTTATTTTTGTACTGTAAGGAAATATAATTTTCTTACAGTTATTTATAAACTAAAAATATATATACAGAGTGACCCATTTGAAAGCGGGCCGCCTCTCTAAAACTGTTATTTATTATCCGATTCAGAAGTTTTTTTTTCAGTAGGTAGAGCATCAATGGTTCTAGTTGAATGCCATAAATTCGAAATAAAAATAAAAATTTCAAGGCTTACTTCGAATTTTTTTCAAGGTCAAAAATCCAAAAAATATACTATCGATTTATTTTAATAAAATTTGACGACGCCACTGGATTTGTGATACTTTCAAATGGGTTTGACCAAAATTTCACGATAAAATTATTTTTTTTAACAGAAATATGGCATAAGTAAAATTCATATCTCGTTATTAAAATATTTCGAATAGTCGTCATATAAATCACAATCTTGTTAAAAATATCGTTACATTGAACTTTCAGGTCGTTAGCGGTCGAGTTTGTAAAGAGCAGTTATTCAAAATGGCGTCAAATTATGTTTCTTCCAAACGTGTGTTCTGCAGCGTTCTGATGGACATAACTATCTCCTATACCATTGTATATAGTAGGGTGATTGCGCCAGTAGTCGGCCACTCAAGGGGATATTGTAGGTTTGATACGGTTCCATATTTACATATTCGCAGATAGAAAATTAAAAAAAATTTGACGAATAGAAAAAGGTATAAGTAATATGAAAAAAAATATTACAGAACCATAGGGCTTCCACACCTTCAAGAAAAAAATAATATCTACAAAAAGTACACTTTTGCTAGTTCTCGGCCATCAAATTCCAGTTCTCGACCTGCTAGTGCACCAATTTTCGGCCACCTACCCAGTTGTCGTCCATTGATGCCTTTTCTCGGCCATGGATCTTATGTTCCCCATCAATAAGGCTGATATTAGCGATTTTTCGAATGAACAGCTTACACAATATATTTATTGAGTTTAATGAAACAGAACAGTTTACAAAAAGAAAAATATAAAATATATCAAATGAAATGAAAAAACATTTAAAATAAAAACGTCAAAAAATAAAATACTTTTTCTTAAAACAAAAAATCACAGAAAAGAAACATCTAAATAAAAAAGTATGGAGTTGCGATCAGGTACAATTTTCGCATATATAATCTTTTTTCCCAGCCTCAGAATAAGGTAGAGAAGAAAGATTGGTACATCGCAGGTGGTACCACCTTATACAGCTGTCGCAGCCAATATTCTTCTCTCCCTTATCCTCTATGTCGCTAATCAGAACATCGTCACACGTGGAAGATTTTTGCTTTGGCTTCCTAGGTTTTGGTTTGGATTTCAATTTTGATTTCCTTTCAACAATTTCCTTCCTCCTAATCATTCTCTTTTCCTGCAACTTCACTTCTCTTTCTGCCTTCAAAGTTGCTCTTATCTTGCGTCTATTTTCAATGTCTTTGGTTTTTTCAATTTCTCTTTCTCTTTAAGTAAAATGCTGCTACATAGGCACCTACCTACCTAGATAGGTAGGTACTAACTATCGAGGCATCAATTTTTTTAAATATTTTGTAGTAAAATAATATGTACCTAGGTATTATCGGACATATTGTTGGAAGCACTCTTCTTTTCATACTAAAATTTGTTGAAATTCAATAAAACAAAGTGGAAAATCGATTGCGATTTCTGGTCTGATAGGGTGGCCGAGAACAGGCGTTCTTGATGCTAGTTGTCGACCGCAAATATTCTATAGAAAAATGTGCTGGCCGACAATTGGCACACATTATACCAATTCTCGGCCATATAAAAGCAAGTTATTATATTTATTTTATATATGACATTTTGGTGGCCGGAAACTGGCTACAGAATCAACTTCCATAAGAACTTCTAAAAGGACAGAACGATAAATGTCCATAGCATTGGACCGTGTCATTGAAGGACCACGAATACTCAGCTCTATGATCCAGTTCTCGGCCACCATGGCCGACAAATGGAAAATAGTTGTTTTGAGATTCCAATCTACCGGCCACCCCTCAATTTAAAGAAAAAATCATTCATTTACAGTTTTCTCGCATTGAAGTGGTAGTTCAACAAATAAAGATACCCCCCACATAAGTTTTTTCTTATAGATCTAGAAAAAAATCACTTGAACTTACCGTTGAAGAAGTTATGTCCCACTACTTTTTTTCAATTGGCCAACGCACAAACAACGTTTACTTCGACCACCATCTCTTGAACTGGCAGGAAAAGAATGATGAGTCTCTGAACAGGTAAATCTATGAAGGAATATGGCGGGAAAAGTATGAGAGAACTTTTGGCGGAATTTTCAAATATGTAGAGTTAGTATCTTTCTTATTATTTCATGAAAATGGCAAAAATGGCCGACAACTGGAAGTGGCCGGCAAACTGGCGCAATCACCCTAGTCTATATACAATGCCTATACTATGGAGTTACGTTTGGAAGAAACATAATTTGACGCCATTTTGAATAACTGCTGTTAACAAACTCGACTGCTAACGACCTGAAAAGAGCATTTTAAACGATATTTTTAACAAAATTGTGATTTATATGACGACTATTCGAAATATTTTGATAAAGTGATATGAATTTTACTTATGCCATATTTCTGTTTAATTTTATCGTGAAATTTTGGTCACACCCATTTGAAAGCATCACAAATGCAGTGGCGTCGTCAAATTTTATTAAAAAAAATTCGCTAGTATGTTTCTTGGATTTTTGACCTTGAAAAAAAATCGAAGTAGGCCTTGAAATTTTTATTTCGAATTTATGGCATTCAACTAGAACTATTGATGCTCTATCTACTGAAAAAAAAAACTTCTGAATCGGATATATATATATATATATATATATATATATATATATATATATATATATATATATATATATATATATATATATATAAAAGTTTTTTTCCAAAACAATTTAATTTTTAAGAATTTCAACACATTATGAATAGTACATTTATCTAGTAGAAGAAATACATTCCCGGACTATAATGTAAATTGAAGTTGGGACAGTGCTTTTAATTTTTCTGAAATCGCAATCAACATTATCATAAATTAAGGAATTTTTATAAATGCCTAACAATTTTTGATTACCATCTTATTGCCTAAGAAATCGTTTCCTTGACAATCACTGTTTGTTTATTGTTGTGACAAAAGTCACAGATTCACTACTTATTTCGGTTTAATACCTACTTATCGCTAAAAAAAAAAAAAAAATATTTAAAATGGACAGTGATGATGATGTCCAGGTGTGCGGGACACCACCAGAGTTAGTAAATGCTGCTGAAAATGTCATCGTAAATTTATTGCCCAATAAATCCAAGGCAAAATATGAATACGCTTACAAACGTTTCATGGATTATTGCCAAGAAAAATAATAGTTTAAAAAAACTAAAAAACACGCTTTTATAGAAAACCAACCTAAAAAAATAGAAAATAAGAAAAACATGTATTTTATTTAAAAAAAAGCGTGGGTTGCATTGCATGGTATCAATAATTATATAGTACATTACACACCTAGGGCAGTAAAGTAAGAAATGTCTCAGATCACACGTAATTGTTGGCCGAGGCGATACCATGCACCCCACGCTTTTTTTTAAATAAAATACTTTTTTTTTTTTTCATTTTATATTTTTTTAGTCTGGTTTTCTATAAAAGCGTGTTTTTTAGTTTTTTTAAACTATTATTTATTTCCTACTTTTTAGTTTGGTTTATTTATAAAAGCGTGTTTTTTTAGTTTTTTTTAAACTATTTTTTTTATTTTTTTTTATTTTTTTTTGCAAATTAAAAAATGAAATAATCATATCAAATTAGTGTATTGTCATCGGTCCTCGATAAATCTACAAAGTTTGAATGAAATCTGACCGTTTAAAGTGGGTCAAAATCGCGCCCAAAGGAGTCGGTTACAAACAAACATACAAGTAAAGCTAATATAAAGCGTGTCAAAAAAAAGACGACCTCCCGATCTGAAAATGGAATGATTGCATACTTTTCCGATTTATCTACGAAGTTGAAGGCATCTACGTTATGGTCAAATTACTCCATGCTGAGAACTACACTTAGTACAAAAGAAGATATTGATATTACAAAATATTCGAACTTACGTGCTTTCCTGAAACGTCAAAGTGACAACTATAAACCAAAGAAGTCAAAAGTTTTGTCAGATGAACAAATTGAAACGTTAATTACTCAAGCACCAAATTATATAGAATAGAATAGAAATTTATTCACCTTAAATAACATACAAAGTACAAAAGGTAAGTCAGACATAGAATTGATACATAAAATTATTGATACAATTAGGTGTAAATAGTGTGTGTGTACAGATAAATGAAAATAGTATATTAAAGTATAAGTGGATAAAAAGGGCTTTAAAACACGCGCGATTTTTCGAGCACGACGGCGCAGCCGGAGTGCTCGAAATAGAGCAAGTGTTTTTAAGACCAGTTATCCACGAATACTTTACGTTATTTTTTTTTATTGGTGCACTTTGAAATCATATATACTGGTATTATTACTACAAATAATAGAAATAAGAACTAATAATGCAAGAAGGTTGAATTCGTGATGTGACATCAGTATACCTTTCGTTGTCATGGAAATGAGAAAAACATTCATTTGCAATTTGTTACCAAAGATCAATATTTGTTGTCACCAGAGCTCAAAAATGAATTATTCTAATATCGATTTTTTGAATAGTGAGGCAGAATCGCGGTTAATACCGCGAAAATCCAGTGATATATATAAAAAAGAATATGAAAAGTTCATCAAATGGCTGGAGGAGCACATATAAATGAACGAATTGTGAGTAATATTTAGACGTTACAAGGTACTCCTGTCAGATCAATAATCAAAAATTTGTCATTTAGACTTCACGTTTCTCGATTTGTTGATGTTGTCATGGTTACCTTTAAAAAACGCGCGTTTTTTAAAGTTCGATTTAAACACGCTGAGGCGTGCTTTAAATGGGTAAAAAGGGGCACCAATAAAAAAATAAAAATAAATATATGAATAATATAATATGATAAAAGATTTACAGTATATATAATTTATGTGCAATTAATACTCAGTAGAACATGCTTATATATCATCAGGAGACAAAAATTCCTTGATGGAGTAAAAAGGATTTTGTTGGAAACATGATTTCACATTCTTGAATGAATTGTAGGTGGGTTTTGATTTGATGTCATCTTATAGAACGTTATAAAAAACAATACATTTGTAGGCGGGAGATTTGCGAAACATAGATGTTTTGTGAGGAGGTAAACGGAGATACATACTTAATGAATAAGGTACGTTTATTGATTTGTTGAAAATATGAACAGGATGTTCATAAAATCAGATGTGGAATCATCTGCGACTGAAAGATAAACTTTAGTCACTATCTTCCATCGTCAAGATAACCTTTTGTTAGGGCATTCATGTTGAAAAGGGAAACAGTCTCAATTGAATATTGAATAGAAATCCACGATAAATGAAGTTATTTTTTGTGAACGTCTAACAGAAAACAACTACTTCCCCGGCTAAAGCCACGCTGGACATTGAACTACGTTTAAAATGTAAGAATTTTAAAATTACCTAGGTAATTATGTAGTGTTTACTTTTTAGGTTGCCTTAATATTTGGTGTTGCCGGTGCATGTCGCCGTGATGAACTATATCAATTAAATTTGAATGACATAGAAGATTTTGGATATAAGCTTTTGATTAAAATACCCGATAATAAACCAAAATCAATTGTGATACACGAAACTTATATGCCATTGTATAGAAAATATGTCGTCCAGAAAATTTTGAAAGTTGCCGCTTTTTCTTTAAATATTCAAATGGAAAAGGTTGCAGGCAAGTAGTGGGAAAACATCAGTTTGGCAAAATGCCTCAAATTGTCACAACATTTTTAAATTTGCCATAAGCACATGAATACACAGGACATTGTTTCCGTCGGTCCTCTGCGATAATTTAGGTTAATGCTGGGGCAGATTTAATTGCTTTAAAGAGGCATTGGGGATGGAAATCCTCAACCGTTGCCGAATGATATATAGAGGAATCTTTTACAAATAAAGTAGACATAGCAGATAAAATATTTAGAGGGGGAATTGACAAAGAGAAATCTGCTAATACCATTAGTATTATTGCCGAAGAAGAAAACAGCAATAACGTCGCTGACTATTCAGGCAAAATAACAAAAAAAATTAGAGGGGGAAGTTCAGCCTATGTTTACTAATTGTACAAACTGCAACGTAACTATAAATATACAAAAATAGTTATAATAAACGTTCCATATGTGTAATAGTATATTCAATAAATGTTCTTAATGTGAGTTGGTTGTTTGCGTGTATTTATTTACTGTCTAAAATGTATATAAAAAACCGGTAGGGACCAATTTTGACGGCCTAGGCCTGCGAAAATTTTTCCTGACCGTTTTCGGACCGTTCGTTGCTTAGCAACGGACTAAAATACTAGATTAGCGTATTTTGGTGTCTGAAGTGGCTCCGAGAAAGTAGGCATTCTTGAGCGATTTCAGAAAAATACATTTATATCCACATCATGTCTAATTGCAAAGGTTGCCTTTAACATTTAATATTTCGCCGACAAAGTTTATGATTTCATCTTGGAACCAAGCTCCAAGAAGTATGCCATTACAACATTTTCTGAGAAATAGTTATATTTTTCTCTGGATTTTGTTGGCAACAAACCCAATGAAGCAGTATTTATTGTCTCCAGAAATGGAACAGTCATCATCACTCACCATTTTACTTTTACTTTTGCTTTTTAGAACGTTCGAAAACGCGGAAAACACTATGGGAATTCGCCAAAAAATAAACTTTTCATGCGTCAAGTTTGAAATTCAATATTACTTTGTTTCCATAGTCCCCCATAAAACATAATAAGATTTGCGCTTTGATCGAAAATGCCGACCATAGGCGGAAATTTATTCTTTTTCATCAAATGCAACTTTGTCTATTTTTGTTTAAAAATAAATTTCAGTAAACTATCTGGAAAATGAGATTATGAAGGATATAGAAGGTAATTTCACTAATAAATTTTTTTGGTAGATTTATTGGGTGATAAAGAAACGGTCCGAAAGTTTGGATTTGAAGGAAAATTTAGGATTTTCGCTTTTCCATTTTGTATGAAAAAATAAATTTGGAATTCGAGGAAACTCTTCCAGATGTGGAATTGATTTATTTTGTTTCCTATTGACGTTTTCAACCGAATTACCTAATCAATCTTTGTTTTAAGGAAGGAAATTTCCCATATAACTTCAAACTGGCAATAGTTCAGCCACTTTACAAGAAAGGAGATCCGAATGATTTTGTTAACTACAGAGCAATAAGCCTGTTATGCAGTATCTCTAAATTATTTGAGATGGCAATTAAGGATCGGTTAACCAATTACTTACTCAAGTACAAACTCTTATCGTCCGACCAACATGGTTTCTGCAGTAACAAAAGTACAGAGACAGCACTATCTGAGCTCAGCGGTCGGATCATTTCAAGTATTGACAAAAAAATTTTTGCTTTGGGTATTTTCATTGATTTCTCGAAAGCTTTCGACCTAGTGGATCATCGATTAATCACTGCCAAATTAGAGAGATACGGAATAAGAGGTTTGCCTTTAACATTAATCGAGTCATACCTCAGTAATAGAAAACAAATGATAAGAGTCAATAACATTTTCTCTGAAGAAATGGATGTAGAGCAAGGTGTGCCGCAAGGTTCTGTCTTAGGTCCTCTACTTTTCAACGTTTTTGCTAACGATCTCATTCTCTATATTCAAAGGGTTCAGAATGTTCATGTTATCTGCTATGCAGATGACACGAATATTTTGGTTGTTGACAAGGATCTCAATAAGCTGAAAACTACTGCTGAAGCGGTATTTGCCAATATTGTAAAATTGTCCAACAATAATAACCTACAACTGAATCATCGTAAAACAATAACTGTTCTTTTTGGTAATGGCAGGACTGATGAAATCAAACTTTTTGAAGGTTCCAATGATGAAATAGTAAGTAGTAAATCAGTGAAACTATTGGGGGTTACCTATGATAGGCAACTTCACTGGGATTGTCATATTGATTGTTTGTGTAAAAAATTACAGAGTAGCTGTTATAGTCTGAAATTTATGAAGAACCACTGTAGTGAGTACACACTACTGTCATTGTACTATGCAAATTTTCATTCCCATATAAAGTATGGAGTTTTGATTTGGGGAAATTGTGCACATGTGAATAGAGTATTGGTACTTCGGAAATATGCGATTAGAATTCTTGCTAGTATCGATACTAGAACGAGATGCAGATATTATTTCAAAAAATTCAAAATCCTAACAGTTGTAAGCTTATATATACTGGAAGTTTGTACATACGTCTATAAAAATAAAAACAAGTTTTTGAATACTGCTGAGAAGCATGACCCATAATACACGTTTCAAAGGCCAACTACAACCTGAGAATCACCGGACTACGCTGTACCAAAAAAGTTTTTTTTTACTGGCTGTAAATTATACAACTCTCTTGATGAGCATATTAAAAGCTCCCTCAATTTAAATATTTTCAAAACAAGACTGAAACAGCAGCTAGTTCAGAAGGCCTGCTACACTATAGATGAGTACTTAGTATAATTTGTGTAATGTTCGCGATATATGCAATTGATTTGATTTGTATTCATTATAGCATACTTATATATACGATTGTCTCTCTTGTTGTCTCTTGTGCATTCACGTCTTCTACCTTTTTATGATATATTGTCCGAAAAGTATGTTCCTGCAAAGATGAATTTCTCAATTTTCATCATATATTTCAATCTAATGGTATGTTTTTTATTTTATTTTGTTTTGATGTTTATTTGTGACTTGTCATAAACATGCATCTGTCTTTGGTCCTTGTGATTGAATTTATATGTATATTTTATGATGAATAAATTGATTGATTGATTGAATCAAATATTCTTACATCGGTAATTTTCCACAATCCCAACGTAAATTTCTTTCAAATCCAAAGCCATACCGCAGTTTCACATTCAAGAATGAATCATGAAACAGTTGCTGATTGCTACTGAAGTCCGCTGAAATGGTTTCTTAGCCGTGAAACCGAGGTATGGCTTCACATTTAAATCGAATTATAGAAATAATTTTTCTCAACTCAATGAGAATTGATTTGATTACTTTTTCTTAGTTTCAAATATGAGAATATTATATTTTTCTTTTTGCACTAATTGTTACTAGTGTTCATGTGAATCACTGATTTGGAATAAGTTCGGATTTATCAAAAAATGGCTTTGATAAACGCAGTCAGTTTTTCGCGTAACGAAATCTGGGTTTTTTCACTTCGTCAATGTACCATGTCTTCTTCTTCGTCAAAATTGTCATTTTTGAACATTAAAAAAGAATTTTTTGAACTTTTGTTACATCTTTGAAAATGTACGAGATATCATTCGAAAATCGCATCGAACTAGCAAGCAAAATACATTCACTTCTACTGTTTAATCTTCTGTGATACAAATAATAATTATTTAAATTAATCTAAGCAAGTATTCTAACTTTTTGTTTAATATTGGTCTCCAAACTTTCTAGAAGGTCGAGTTTACAAGCTTTCTTTTTTATATATAATATTTCAAACTATTAGTTGGAGAGCCACGGGTCTAAAACCGCGATGAGAAGCTATACGTCTTCCGTTTGGTGAGATGAAAGTCCATTCCTCGAAAACCCTAAATTCCAAAAAAATTTGAAATCGGGCAGGGCCCACTCTAGTACGGAGGGAAAATGTCTATCGACTTTTTCGACGATTTCTATGTCTTCCGTTATAATAATTTTGTTTAGAAAGTGACTAGTAATCATCTGACAAAGCGGAAGACGTTTTGGTTGAGGCGCACTACTCGAAACCTATTTTTGAACATTTTGGGCCCCAAAATCGATCATCGCAAAAATTCGACGTCTCCTTGTTATGGTCTTTACATCGGGAAAATCGGAGTGGAAAACTTTTTTAGTAGGGCCCGGCTTCAGGGTTGACCAAATAAACAAATTGAAAAACTCGCTGGAGCTGCTAAGTTGAAAAATCTAAAACTGCACTTGGGTTCAATCTTAAGCTTCCAAATTTTGATGTAGCTTTTTCAGGGGCCAGAAAACCTAATTTCCAAAGGGAATACTTTTTGGCCAACTTTTCACCCCTTCCCACCCCTTTGAATTTCCTCTAGTTTCTATGTTTATTCTTGGTAATCTTATTCGTTTGAAAATTTTTCTCATCGATAATTCAGTGTATAAAGTTTAATAAACTTACCTCCACTAGTACTTAATGATAACAGGAATATACTTCAACCCCCATATAAGGGCTGTTCGCCCCCGCCGGCTCAAATAATCTATTTGAGCATGGAAGAGCACATAAATGAACTTCGGGAGACGAATGAATGCCACCAAATGAATTATTTGGCGTTAGGCTCGTTAATTGTTTATAACTTTATTTATTTATTTTTTGATAAGAATTGTTTATAATTTTATTTATTTATAAAACGTTAAGAGCCTACGCCAAACAATTCATTTGGTGGCATTCATTCATCTCCCTAAGTTCATTTATGTCCTCTTCCTCGCTCAAATAGATTATTAGAGCCGGCGGGGGCGAGCAGCCCTTATATAGGGGTTGAAATATATTCCTGTTATCATTAACTACTAGTCGAGGTAAGTTTATTAAACTTTATACACTGAATTATCGATGTGAAAAATTTTCAAACGGAAAAGATTATCAGGAATAAACAGAGAAAATAGAGGAAATTCAAAGTGGTGGGAAGGGGTGAAAAGTTGGCCAAAAAGTCTTCCCTTTGTAAATTAGGTTTTCTGGCCCCTGAAGAAGCTCCATGTAAAATTTAAAGCAGATTTGCTTGAGCCAGAATTTTTTTGTGGATGGTACTTTTGCGACTACTGCACAAACATTTTCTTGCAGTTGTTCACGATACATGGCTGCCTCTGCCCAGACACACACCACACCACTGTTCTACTAATAGATTCTATTACCTATACCCCAAACCCGATAAATTATAATATGTAGTGATTTACGGTAATTTATGCTATAAGCGGTCAGCGAAGTAATCGACTGGTTTTTACTCGGGAATAGGTTTCACTCAATTTGGTCTACTATATACTTTATACGGGGAATTATATTCATTTATTTTTCCGGATTCCTCCTTAATTCAACATTATAATATGAAACCCTATATTTTGAGTCAAAGATGAATTTTTCAACTGAGAATGGATATACTCGTATTCAATATGCCATATTGAGCTGGGGAGGGGTTGCTGCTTCTCACTTGAAAAAGTTGGAAACAGTACAAAAACGAATTCTGAAAATTATGTATGGAAAAGAACCAACCTCCTCGAGCAATTTACTTTTTTCACAAGCGAGAATATGTGATGTAAGGAACATTTCTTAATAACATACTTACACATATAAACAAAAACAAATATCTATTAAATAATAGGCTGAACTTAAATTGCCGTTAAACGGTAGCCTACTAAAATGCCGTTAATATATATGACGTCATTGAAGTGACGCGTCGGACGGCTTTTTATTGGATTTGCTTAAACTGCCGTCAGACGGTAGCATACAAAAATGCCGTTAATCAATTATTGCGTTATCCGCCAACTTTTCGAATTCAAATGTGAGCAATAGTTTCCCCTTCATTTATGTGTGCAATTGTTGTGGGCGGTGATTCATTTATTATCAACATGAAAAATAAGGCAAAGTTACTAAATTCCATCTGTCAAAGGGTGAAATTTGTTCGTTTGGAACTGTGTAAGAAGGAGGATTTTTTCGATAAAAACGACGATATTTTGTGTTAAGTTGTGCCGAAAATAAATGATTTAGGGTGTATTGTTTATGCTGGCAAAAAAAGCATTTTGAGTGATTTTTGTGCGAGAAAGTTATGCTTGAAAATGTGGTTAATTTTTTTTTAATTCCTCTTACTCGGGAACGGTATGAGACCGCCACATATTTCTTCCGGATTCGTGTTCAGGAGGCAAAAACACGCAAGAAAAGTTTTTTTTCTATATTCAGAGTGCATGTCTGATAACGCAATAATTGATTAACGGCACTTTTAATATGCTACCGTTTGACGGCAGTTTAAGCAATAGCAATAAAAAGCCGTCCGACGCGTCACTTCAATGACGTCATATCTAATAACTGCATTTTAGTAGGCTACCGTTTAACGGCAGTTTAAGGACAGCGTAAATAATATCGACCATGAACATTTTACTAGGAAAAAAAAAAGAATATCATGTTAAAGCATCTCTGAGTAGTACAAAAATCGGACAATGAAATATATCTTACCTCATTCCAAAAATCTTTAATTTTCTTCCCATTGAACAAAAAATGAATACAAATTCTCGTCAAATGTTGAAAAAAATTATCAGAAACTACGTTCACAACTTGAATCGAGGTCTGGTTCGCTCTCTCTTTGACTAACAGACTTTTTGAATATTCATGTTATTATTGTGTTTTTATATAGATCAATATCGTCTGTCGATTATAATACTTCACAAATTGTTTGTTTACTATTTTTGTTTATTGTTAATTTTCCCGTAGTTATAACTAAAATAGGTGGTATTTGCCAGGAAAGTAGTTGTTTTTCACCTGAGATCTACCATTTTCTGGTTCAATTTTATATTGAATCCTTTATGTGAAGAAAACCGTTTAATTCGATTTTTCTATTCATTCCACTTCACATGGCACTTATCTTTCACTATATGCTAGACGGGCTTGCCACTCCTACTGAGAAGGAATCTTTTATGTAGAAACCTATCGAGGTGGGATATTTTCGGAGTGTTTCTTTCTGTCACTAGGTACCGCCAGTTAAAGTTTATCTTTTCCGGCGTACCTATAGGTGTTACAAGCTCGATGATGGTTTATTTACGTTGTGTCTCACTTCAGCCAGAGTTCTTTGGACCTTTGGCTGGTTGACTACTCCTTACTGATGAGGGCCAAGAAGCCTGAAACCGGTATGCGGATTGTTAGGTGAACACGACATAAATTGAACATAATCGAGCTTATCAGAAAGAAACATTTGCATTCAATGTCCATTGATATTATATGGAAGTATGCATGGATTTTCAGGTGAATATCATTCAACGTTCTGCGTGGTATTTGCCAGGAAAGTAGTTGTTTTTCACCTGAGATCTACCATTTTCTGGTTCAATTTTATATTGAATCCTTTATGTGAAGAAAACCGTTTAATTCGATTTTTCTAAAATAGGTTAGATGTCATAATGTTAGGAATCAATATTAATTTTAACAAAGTGAGACCAATTCAAGATATTTTATATTGTGAATATCATATGCATAACGAATATTGTGAATTAAATTGTGCAAAACCCACGCGCAACTTCAGTTTTAGTGGGGATTCCACGGTTATTTACATTTCAACAATTCTAGTGTTAATTCTGTACTAATAACACTTGGTAAATAAACTTATTATTATTATTACTATAATATCATCTACAACTGTTGTAATCAATGTTGTAGTATTTACTAGGTATTAATAATTTACTGTAGTGTTAGTTATTTTCCCTGCTAATCTAAAAATGCATTACTATAAACATTGCATAGAAGTATTGCGATTTTGTAAATTTCTTGCTGAATAAAGGAAACGAACATTGCGCTTTGCGTTGTGAATGTACTGGAAACTCGTGCTTCATGACGTCACGAACATTTTTGGCAAGCGTTCCGTTCCAATATTGATTGCTTTTAGCAGTCGGAAGAGTAAGCAATCAAAATCATATTTCATATTTTAGTAATAATCGGCTACAGATAATATTTGGATGGTGGAAAAAGCATCTGTGAAGATTGAATTGGAAACGTATACAGATCTTTGGTACATTAGGTAAATATCCTAAAAGTGACTTATCCAACTGTTTTTTTTTCTCATTCTCTTTTCAACAAACAAATGTCTTATCTATGTATTCCTATCTCAAATAACATGTTTATTTGGAATAATTCCGTTAGTGTCATGGGGTTATAACAAATCATTCCAAGCATTCATCAATTATATTTGAATGGACCGAAATTGGAAAATTATTGTTAATTATTTTCAGAAGAACAAAAATTTTTTAGCAAAAGATTTCAATTTAATTACTAGTATATTATAATTTTCCATGCAAGTTTTCCTGCTGAATATTCTGCCAGTATTTAACTATTTTATCCAGAGTGAAAAAATAGAACAAAATCATCCTGTAATGAAATAAAATAGGTGTGATCCTATCGTGAGCAACGATTATATTTATCATTAACTTTCGTAACCCAGCATGGATTCATTATAACTGACCATCTCATCATGGTCCTTGATGATTGTGACTAATGGAATGTATTGTGCAAGTTCTATAAATAGAAACGTAAATTAATCCATTCATATTCAGACAACATAGAGATTTTTAACACTTGACCTTAAGATACTAGAACGATATTCCATGTCCTTTAACTATGATATTCGATGTCCTTTAACTATCTACGCTGAGAAAATTTCAAAATAATACATTATTGTTGGGGAGTTAAGTTAACAAAATATTCAAATTAGTTGCCATTGTCTCCTTCAACAATAAACAAATGAGTTTCGGGTTTTGAATTTGCCATGATTTTTCGGGTAAAAAACTTATTGAAGACGTGGATATAATTTCACTAGTACTTAATTTATATAATTTTTTTCGATATAACGAATATTTAAAAAAAATCTCTGTAGTCGCTAAATACGAGATATAATTTTCACAAAACATTCGGGAACAATAAAGAATGTTGAAGTAGTAAGATCCAAGCCACTACAATGGTGAGGAGCATGGCCGTACCCAGAGAAAAATATCGGGGGGGGGGGTTTGGTTCTAAAGTAAATAATGCAATGTACATTTTACCAAATTTTATTACACTCATTAAAGAGAGATGGAAATCAGATTGTGCAGTGTGGAAAGTACCACTATATGGTCGCAAAATCTGTTTCTTAGTTGACTTATTAAGTCATCTGAGGTCGGAACAGCTAATTTTATTCGGAAATACTTCTCAGGATCATTAGTTGGAATATTACGAATAGTTTATATTTAGAAATACCAAGGGTATTTAAACAAAATTGAAAAATGTGAATTAGTGTATGGGATGTACATAAAACTACCTGATTTTCACCTTATTCCAGATATATTTTAGAGATTTCGGGGGGGAGGGGGGTACGGCCATGTGAGGAGTACCCTTTGTTACCTACAGTTTGTTATTTGAAATTATTTGAACTTAAAAAAAAACCATTTGAAATGAAGGCGCTACAAAAAGACCAAAAAGGATGCCATGAATAATAAATAGTATGCCTACATATTTTTGAAATATCCTATTTTTTCAGTGTATGGCAAACCACTGGAAAAAGACTTGAAAGATGACACATCCGGTCACTTCAAGAGGTTATGCATCTCTTTAGTACAAGTGAGTATTGATCAGAAATTATATTTTGATTTAATATCTTAAGAAAACGTACAATTTTCGGCAGTGGTGCAAATACGCTTTCTTTAATTGAAAGGTGCTAATTCATTTATTTGTTGAATTCCAGGCCAACCGCGAAGAAAACCAAGGAGTTAACGAGCAACAAGCAGTAGCTGATGCTGAAGCCATCATAGAAGCTGGAGAATCAAAATGGGGCACTGAAGAATCAGTGTTCAACAAAATCCTCATCACCAGAAGCTACCAGCAATTGAGGGCCACCTTTTCCGAATATGAAAGATTGACTAGCAAAGACATTGAGGTATCAATCAAAAAAGAGTTTTCTGGGAGTATCGAAAAGGGATTGTTGGGAATTGGTGAGTTAATGTTTCTCCAGGTTTAGTAAAATCAATTTTCATAATCTTTTTTCAGTGAAATGTGTGAAGAGCAAAGTTGGATACTTTGCTGAACGTCTTCACGATTCAATGGCAGGTATGGGAACAAATGACAAGACCTTGATTCGCATCATTGTATCCAGATCTGAAATCGATCTTGCTGACATCAAACAAGCTTTCTTGGATAAATATGGAAAAACTTTGGAAAGTTGGATCACTGTAAGTTATATTCTCTGTTTGCTTTGTAAGGTTAAGGGATTGCGACTCTGAATAATGACCGGAAGAGTTTTGAATTGCTTACCACATGATGTATAATTTATGAATCATTAATCATCCTGTCATGTTCAGAGAAAATCAAAATATTCCTCTTTTTTCCCTGGTATAGGTTCTGCTTAATACTGTTCATAATCATGATTATTGATAGCTTTTAATAGTTTTGTGTTTTTCAATGTTACCACATGGAAGTGTTTTAAGTATTAATAACTGTGAAGGTTGAATTAACATGAATGACATCATCCTCTCCTACATATACTGATACTGCATCAATAACATTATTATATTTCAAAGTTAACATTTCTCGGCAATGAGCAGGTTCAAATCTAATAGAATTTATACAATTTTTGGAATAATTGAAAAAATTACATGATTTTTATTTATCTTTCTGCATTGGAAATGATTATACTAACAAACGTTTGGTGGTTTGGTTTTTGAGATTAACTATCTATAAGTCTGGTTAATGGATTAAGGTCACATTGAAATGATAATGTATGATTCATTGCCGATGGAATTCTTCCTGTTCTAATAGTCCTCGGGCCCAAGAAATTTGTGATTACCTCACCGTTGAGACTTATTTGTATATGTGTTCTTTATGTCCAGTCGGACACCTTTTTACACAAGAAAATTGTCGGTAGCGGAGAGTTTTTTCTGGGACTCCTTCAAACTTATTGATTTGATGTGAGGAAAATATTAACGACCTAAATAGAGTCTTTTCTTTTAATCGCAAGTTTTTTATCATAAACACGAAAAACATTTTGTTGCAAAAATATGTTTGGCCATTTGACGCGTCGAACACCCCTAACATGGAAAAGTTATGATGTCAAAAAATGTAGCCCCTCACAGCTGATTTTTTCAGGATTGTTCAATAAAAATATTTGAAATCAAGAAGTAACCTTAATTTTTTTTGGATAATTCTGTTGTCGGACGCCCTTAAGTTAAGACGCTTCTACAGTTCGTGATAGCAAATGAACTGGACATACTGAACTCGGGCAATAAACCAACCTTCGTTACAGAAAACTACTTGACGTAACAATAGCCTCCACTTATATGAGTAATTTTGTTACGGAATGGCATGTGTCTGAAGAGGAGAGTTGCTCCGAAAACAGACACATAAACTTTAAAATAAATAGCAACACCACTACAGAAACTTATCGGAATCCAAGGAAAACATACAGACCTAGCTCTCAACCTTCCGGGATTACAAGGACTGATAAATACAAACAGGGACCTAGAGCTGGCAATGGAGCAATTCAATGACATAGCCATATCTGCGTTCAACAATAATTGTCCCCCTATCACAAGGAACTCCACCAGGAACGTGCCCTGGTGAACTTGCAATATTAAGGAGGCAAAAGAGGAAAAAAAATCAACAGCGCCAAGAAAACTGGGACTACAAGAACGCCTTGACCAGCTACAAAAAGGCACTAAACAAATCCAAGAGAGACTCTTGGAGGAGGTACTGTGAGGAGATAGAAAGTACTCAAGAGTGTGCCAGTCTCCAAAAAATCCTCTCCAAGGACAAACATCAAGCAATACATACACTCCCTTAAACACGAACAAGGAAAGCACACCACTACAGGAGAAGAAACTATAAAGGAACTCTTCAGGGTTCACTTTCCTGGGGCTCAAATAGTACAGACACCAGCTGATGAAAAGGGGCTCCTAACCTATGACAAAGTACAATGGGCAATAAGCTCATTTGAACCATTCAAAACACCGGGACCGGACGGGATTTTCCCAGTACTACTGCAGAAGGGAACGGACCTACTGCATAGCAGGCTCTGCGAAATACTCAGAGGCAGCCTGGCTCTGGGATACATACCAAAGCCATGGAGGAATATTAGGGTAATCTTTATACCAAAACCTGGAAAAACTGGACTGGAAACGGCGAAGTCCCTAAGACCTATAAGTCTCATGTCCTTTGGACGGAATACTAGGGAGAAGCTGGTGGATAGGCATATAAGGGACGGTTCACTGGTAGAAAGGGATCGTATGCAAGAGGCACTAAACTTGGTAATCGAATATACGGACTTGGAGGGACCCTCGAAGACGTAAACTAGGGGGACTTCGTAAAACTTCGAGGAGAAACTATATGGAGCAAGGGAGAGATCAAATATCTCGGGGTGATACTAGACTCGAAATTGAGCTGATGAAAGTGACCAGAAAAGCGGAGACCACATTAATTGTGGCAAAACGCTCTTGGAAAAAAATGGGGGTAAAACCATACATGGTGGTAATAACGGCCATAACGTACGCCTCCCTGGTGTGGTGGTCAAAGACACAGCAAAGGAGCGCTAAAACCAAACTAGTCAAGGTGCAAAGGTGTAGGCATTACAGGGGTAATGAAATCAACGCCCACTGTAGCCATGGAGACACAGTTGGGATTGCCTCCTCTTCACTGGGTGATACAAGGAGAGGCAAGGCTAGGTGCCTCCAGAATGAGAAACACACTGCACAACATAAACGTTGGGACAGGACACATGATAATCGTAAGGATTATAACCAGGGACGTGTTAGACCTGCGATCAGACCACATTGCGGAACGATTATCATACAGGGTATCTATACCAGATAGAACTGTATGGAACAACACATAACTCAACACCATTATACAGTGCAAGATCTGGTACATAGACGGGTCAAAGGTGGAGAATGGTGGAGCAGGAGTGTATTCTCGAAACCCAAGGCTGAGTTCACACTTCTGTATTTCAAGCAGAGGTCTACACAATCCTTCAATGCGCGAGGGAAATCAATAGGAGAGCAATAGTAGAGGAACAGATCCACATTCTCTCAGACACCCAGGTGGCACTGAAGGCTCTGAGTTGCCAGGAAGTGACGTCCCAACTGTTTTGACCTGCAAAGAGGAACTAACAACACTGGCAGAACAAAACCGCGTCAAACTGATTTGGGTGCCAGGACATCAGGGATTTGCAGGGAATGAAAAAGCCGACACACTCGCTAGGAGAGGATCGGAAAACGAACCAGGTCCAGGACAGACCCTCGGGGTACCGAAACGTACAGAACGAGCATCTATAGAAGACTGGATCCAGAAAAACCAAACAATATTGGAATGACATTACAGGAAACAGACGTATTGCCTTTCAAAAACAAATATTTAATGACAGCTCGATACCCGATTTTTTTCCATTTTCACAAAAACACTCACATCGACTCACTAAAACGATTGTCAAAGAACTGCGCGTCCAAAATGGCTGCCAAAAAAAAACCGCCCCGCTACCGAGAATTTTCTTATTCAAGAAGTTGTCACGTATACAAAGTCACAAGTAATTACAAATTTATTCAGGCCTGGGCACGTGGACTATATGGGAATTCTTTTATTTACTCACTCTGGTACTAATGGGAATGTTCATTGATTGACTCTTTCACCTTACCTGTATCGACTGTAGATTTGAGACACTTGAAAGCTTTGGTATGTTCTTATGCTTTTGTATCTTTCCTGCTTTTGGTTTGGACAACTCATTTTGTTTTTGAACTCTTTGCATTATAAAGAAGAATCCCATATCAAATTTAAGAGGTAAAAATTGTTTCTTTGGAAACTTTTGTTGATTTTCGAAACCATTTCTCAATTAATACAGCTGTTGCATTTACATATTTTTATTGTGTAGAGTTACTTGAATCTTCAATATGGTTTTGATCTCAAGAGTTGAGGAAGATTAATTCTTAATAGTTCTCAAAAATCTCAATTAAATTGCGAAATGTTCAGAATTGGGTACAAACATTGAGTTATATCAAATATTTTATGTGTCTCGTTTATATGCATGTTTTATTTACTGACACTCCTGTCCTTTGCAGGGAGATACTTCCGGAGATTACAAGAGGGTTCTTTTGGCCATTGTCGACTAATTTCCATAAAAACCGCACTGTAACTGTAATGTTAAATATGAAAATGTACGCCTTCACCATAGAATTTATTAGCTTCTCAGTAAACTGCCATTAGAAAATAAAAATATTTTGATCATACTTTGAAGTCACCTATATATTTTTGTACATTTACAGGATGAGGCTACCAGTGAATTAAAGCACGTTTTGAGGACGCTTGTCTGTTATGGATAAAACGTCCGTTGTCCATTCACTCAGGTTTTCAAGTACCAATCAATATATATATATGAAACTAAATAGGTGTTGAATGCGATTCTTGTGCGATGTATTTTTTATTTAAAGTTAGTTAGGAAGCCTTGATATTGTTACATGAATCACAGAGCTCTATTGTCAATGTTGTAAAGATTTTTATGTAAAGTTTTATTCCTTTCTTTGTTCTTTATAGGAAAGGGTGTCGGGCGTTTGTTTTCACAAATATATTATTCATGGACTCTTTTTTATGTGTTTTCATCTATTTCAAATGTTTATTGAATATGCTTCGAATTGGTGCTTATAAATAAACAATATATTTGAAATTTGTGGTTTGAATTATATTCTCAACTTCCCTTAATTATATATCCTTCCATTCTTCCAATTTTGTCAGGCATCTATCCCTTACAAATATTATAGCCATAAAGTACTCCAATTAGTAAATATGCATTAGCATTTTGTGACTTGACTCCGGGTCTCAATCTGCCTACTCCCCAAGTCTCGACACTAGTTCTATCTAAAGTCTCAATCTGCCTACTTCTTCGAGATAACTGAGGATCTGACTGAAGTTCAGCAGTACTTATCCCACATGCAGTTAATGAAGTGGAATTGTGGGTGGTGCTTGGTTTGGAAGGGAGAGGACACGGGAGATTAGAGCTTTCCAGGTATTGTATAGCCGGCGACCGTCATCCCGTTTATTGACGCAATTTGGGCGTTTTTCTATCTCAACAGTTTCTCGAATGACTCGCCTGTAGAGTTTTCTCAGAAGAAATGATTTTGGTGCCCTCGAAATCTATTCTGGGACCTGTTTCTTAGCGGTGTTTGGAAAGTGCCGAGGAAGGGTCCAAGTGAAACTGACAACGCACTCCCCTTTTTGATGTCCTAATCACAAAAACCAACGACTCCTCCACCCACACAGTATACAGAAAACCTACCCATACCAACCGATATCTACACGCCAGCTCTCATCACCATCCAGCCCAAACCAATTCCGTCCTAAATTCCCTCATCTACAGATCTATTCAAGTCACCGATAATTACGACCAATCACAAGAGTTGAACAAACTCCAAACCGCACTACTTCAGAACGGTTATGACAACACACAAATCTGTAGATCTATCCACCATCAACAAACCCGTTCACCAAATTCCCGAAAAATTTTTTTTTAACCGCTTTCATAGTTGTTTGACCAACCCTCAGAAGTTATTGAAAACTTGTACGAGTTAAGGTGACGGGGGCCTTACTTTTTATAGTGGGATCCGAAACCACTCTTGCGGCCTTGTATTTTTTTTGCAGGCTGCGGGAGTCGTACCCGCGCTGGGTGGAAAGAGTGGGTACAATACTTACGCTCGTACCACTGAACCACTAGCCCCGTACCCACTAAATAGATACCCAATTGCACAAAGCTTTCCTCCCCTACATTGAAGGTGTCACCGACAAAATTGACAGAATCCCAGAGAAACGTGATATAAAGACCATCCTCATGGCAACTAATATAATTTCTAATTTTCTCAGAATTTCCAAAGACACCATCGCTAATGAGTCTCAAGGAATATACAAAATACCATGTTCCGAATGCCCTGGGACATACACAGGACAAACTAACAGACGAGTGACAAGCCGAATTTACGAACATCGACTTCCGTTCAACATTTAGATCCTTCCTCGGCACTCTCCAAACACCGCGAAGAAACAGGTCACAGAATAAATTTCGAGCACAACAAAACCATTGCTTCTGAGAAAACACTCACTCTTTCTCAGTAGCCGGTTCCTGTAATCGGTGTTGCCTACTATGGCACTGACGATTCGATAAGAAAAGCTGTTCAGTGGAGAAAAATGAGGTTAGAAATTGAAAAATAAACAACAGTTTTGCAGAGAATAATCAAATTGTTGGTTTTTATTCAAAATAAATACCCTACTCTGCGATACCTACCTTATACTAGCAAAACAATGATATGAAATAGTGCAGTTTGGATGTTTGTGACAATGAAAGATTGATGAAGAAAGTTTAAACTTATCAGTCTTTTTGCATGGAATTTTATGAAGAAAGTTCAGCCCAAAACAATATAACCAGTGGTTTAGACACGTAAACTTATTGGTTTAATGTGAAAGTGGCACTTTGATGAGTTCGGATATTAGTATACCTTGTTGCTGCTTTTTCTATTCTATTTCCAGTCCGGTGGACGTATTTCTGGGATCTCAATGACAGCTCACATGCAATCCTTCAAAGATGTATCCTCTAGATCAGGTAGGTGGAATTTTATTGACTATTTACTTCTTTAGTTCTGCTTTTCAAGAATTATTCTCGTTCGCGAATTTTTAATAACAGGTTTTCTTGTATTATCTATAATGCTTTTCTTAAAATTTTCAACGTGGCTTCACCTTTTGAACTTTTTTAATCTCCTCCAGAGCTTGTTATCTTGATCCATAGCAACACTCACAAATTTTTATTTTTTCACAGATTTCCGAATTTGTATCACTTTCTACCGAATTATTTGCTGTTCTATTAATGATTTTATGAATGATATCTAATTCTAACTCGTACATACTATTTACAAATTCTTATAAAATTATAATTTTTCAATTTCTGCCATTACATTTTATTGTATATATCATCACTTTTCCGACACAAACTCTTTCGAATCCCATTGGTGGGTTTTCTGTTGATGTGAATTGTCATACAGGATGTTCATAACTTATCTGTACGTTGATCTTACTTTAATTCAATGTTTGCTATAAATTTCAATTTTGATATGGTTTAATCGTGGATTTTTATTAGATATATCATTGGATATATAATTTTGATACCAGAACTACTTCAGGAAAGCCCTTTTTATACATATGTATCTACTAGAGCATAGTATAAGGTTCTATAGTAGTGAAAAGGTAAAGAAAATGGTAAAATAACATAGCATTAACGATAATAATAATGATAATTATAAGTTTAATTACTTTGCAACATTTCCCAACATAACAATATATATCTATATATATATATATATATATATAAATATACATACATAGATGTTGCATTTACTGGCACCCACAATAACCAAAGTAACCTGGTTCACGTGAAATATTTTGCTCCGCTTAAAATATAAGTTATTAAGCAGTTTTAGACCAACAAAATTACTGATTTTTATATCAAAGTGATCCTGATAACATGTACTGTGAGTTTGTATAAACGGATCATGAATCCCAATTAGAATTTGATTAGTAAATTTCAAATTATGGATATCTTATCATCATAAATTAGAAATAAATGCTGAATAAAAAACAGCATTTTATGGTTCCCGTAAAAAAGTGATCTTTTTACATCTTCGCGATAAAAATTGTATTACCAGTGGAGTGCGTTTTAAAAACATTTTAAGGATATATTGTGAATACAATGGGCGAGGAAAATTGTAAAATTTGCAATCTGCAGATAAAGGACACAAAGGAATCAGTTTGTTGTGACAGCTGTAAAGGTTATGCTCATTTCAATTCCACAAAAGAAAAAATTGCTCAGGCATTTCCGCCACCGAGTACCGAGCTACAATGCTACAGAACCGCAGTATCATTTTCTTTTGTCTGGAGTGCAGAGAGGCATTCAAGAGTGTTCCTCTTTCGTTCGCCAGATAAAAGAACTTAGTAATGAAGTAAAATCTCTGAAAATGAGCTGGAAAATTTAAAAAAGGAGAAAGTTGAATGTGAAGTAAAAATTGCGTCTTTGGAAGAAAAAGTCAATAGTACCATTCACACTATGGATTGTGAAGAATATATTTCGGAAATGCTTGAACGGCAGCGAAGATCGTCTAATATCATGATTGCTAGTATTAAGGAATCTGCAGCAGAATCGACGAAACAACGAATCGAAGAAGATGTGAGTACAGTAAAAAACATTTTGAAAGATTTTGACGTGGATTTATCTCAAATAAAAGTATTTCGTCTTGGGAAACCTCTTCCAGGCAAGAATAGAATTATGAAAGTAATATTAAATAATCCACATGAAGCAATGAAAATTCTAAAAATAAGAGGAGCTTAGTACCCAGACTCAAAATATTTTCCGACCAAACAAAAAGGCAAAGAGACTATTATATCACTATAAAGAGACAGCTTGAGGAACTGATAGCTGATGGGGATAATTCAAAAATTATAAAATATATAAATAACAAGCCTACAATTGTGGATAAAATCTCATCAGTGCAAAAAAACATGTAAAGTATCCTGATATACAAATGAACTGTGATATAATATATGTGAATATTCAAAGTTTCTTAGCAAATAAGGTAGAAGTTATTGCAAACATTTCTTATTATAATCCAGCATTAATGTTATTCAGCGAGAGTCGAACTACTTGTGATATCGATTCTTCTGAGCTCAATATCACAAATTACAATGTGGAGAGATGTGATTCCACATCCCGCCACACAGGTGGTGTACTGCTTTTTATACGGAATGATTTGAATTATAAAGTAAAGAAAAAGTATAGTTTAGATGGAAATTACTGGTGTAAAACAGTAGAAATAAAAAATAAGAAAAATAAATTGTTAGTTGGTGCATTGTATCATTCGCCGAATGCTAGTCATTCAATATTCCTTAAAGATTTCGAAATGATATGTGATGATTTCTTTGTGAGAAATGTGAAAAGCATCCTAGTTGGAGATTTTAATTTAAATTATTTAAGCGATGAATATTACTGCTCAAAAATGAGAAATATTCTTAATATATATGGAATTCAACAATTAGTTAAAGATTTTACCAGATGTACACTAAGTAGTTCTACTATCGTTGACTATGTTCTAGCTAACTTTGAAAATATTTCTGTAACTGTTCATGATATACCTAAAATAACAGATCACTCTATTATAACCATCGACTTATTTTCAAATTATACTCAAAAAAATGAAACGGTTCTAAAAACATATAGAAACTTAGGAGAGATAAATTTACACAAAATAAATTTGGAATTGATAACGTGTGATTTTAAATTAAATTGTGTTGATGTCAATGAGTTGTATGAAGATATATCGCATAAATGTGAATCTGTCATAAACAAAATAGCACCAACAAGAATATTTCAATGCAACAACAATAGTTTACCATACTATGATCATGAATTGAAGATTAAATCTAAGGATAGAGACGAGGCATATAGACTGTTCAGGATAAATAGTACAGAAGCAAATTGGTCAAACTTCAAAATTATCAGGAATGACTTTGTTAATCTATTGAAAAATAAAAAGCAGCAGTATTACTACGACAATATTGATTCGAATAAAAATAATGCAATTAAAATGTGGAAAACCTTGAAAAATCTTATCAATCCAAAGAGCTCTGACAACTGTTTCAATAACGGCATTGAATTTGAAATAAATGGTTTTGTAAAAACTGTAAATTGTCACAAAGAAATTGCAGAAAGATTTAATAATTACTTTGTAGACAGCATAAGTGATGTGATAAATTCCATCAAGGATGATGATGGGGAATGTATTAATCCATATGAATCTGACGGTACTATTAGTGAATTTAAACAACTTGAACTTACAGAGCTGAGGATTATAATCAATGAAATAGAAAATAAGTCAGGAAATGAGTTGATGAACACAAAAGTAATAAAATCATCTTTTCAAGTGATTGGTCACGTATTACTACATTTTATTAATACTTCACTTTATTATGGAGTTTTCCATTCAGAAAGTGGTGGGTTCAACAAAGTCTTGGGAATTTCGAGCAATAAATACTCTACCTTGTGTAGAAAAAATTCTTGAAGTTGTTGTTTATAAACAACTTTTGGAATATTTAAATAAAAACGACATACTTATGTTAAATCAATCGGGATTCAGAGCAAACCACTCTTGTGAATCTGCATTGCAATTAACTATCACCAATTGGAAACAAGCCATAGGTAGAGGAGAATATGTTATTTCGGTATTTCTAGATCTTAAACGTGCTTTTGAGACTATTGATCGTTCAATATTGTTGAAGAAACTTGAGAGTTATGGTATTGTTGGAACAGTACTTAAGTGGCTTCAAAACTATTTATCGGATAGAAACCAAATAACAAAGATAGGCAATACGTTCTCTGAACCAATTATAAATAAGGTTGGTGTTCCACAAGGCAGTGTTTTGGGACCACTCCTTTTTTTAATATATATTAATGATATCAATTTTCATCATGAGTGTAACTTTATAAACCTATTTGCTGATGATACACTTCTTTCAGTATCAAGTAACAACCTGAATCATGCTGTAGAAAAAATGAATGAATCATTGGCACTAGTTAGTACGTACCTAAATAATAACAGGCTCAAGCTGAACACTACCAAAACTAAAGCAATGCTTCTGACAACATCCTTTAGATATTCAAACATCAATATCAACAACTGTACTCTTACCATAGACAATGAGACCATAGAATTTGTGAAAGAATTCAAGTATCTCGGATTCATGATTGACAACATTCTGTCATTTGACTCTCATTTTTCATACATTTATAAAAAAATATGTAAAAAATTATTCTTCTTCAGTAGAATTTCGCAAAATATCTCGAGTTTTTCTAAAATCACTGTATTTAATACAATCATACAACCACATTTCGACTACTGTGCGAGCTTATTGTATACATTTGCTGCGAACAAAATAAATGCACTTAAAATTCAAAACAGGGGAATGAGAATAATATTAAAATGTAACAGATACACTCACATCTCCCTTATGCTTGACACATTACAGTGGCTACCAGTTTCGGACAGATTCTACTTAAATGCTATGATTTATATCTTTAAAATAACTCACAACATGGTACCTACATATCTAAATGAATTTCTCAAATACAGCAGTTAAATCCATGGTTATAATACGAGAAATAAAGACAATTTTTATATATCATGTGTCAATATGTGTAATACAATGAAGTCCCTATTTTATAAGGGCTTGAAGGAATATAATGAACTACCTGAAATCATTAAAGATTCTAAAACTGTGGTTGAGTTCAAAAGAAATGTAGTTTTGCATATTAGAAGATAAACCTCCATTTTTGTTCAGACCTTCCATACAACTGACAGTATTTAGATAAAGTTTTATTTGTAGTAATTGATTTAGTTTTATATATATATATTATTAATACTGTTCACCAAATGATTGGTCTTTTTATTTTTATTTTATTTTATATTTTATATCGGAATTGTATACTTAGTTTATAACTTTTTTGTTCAGAATATTTTGTACCTACAAATTTTTGTGTATATTAGGATTTCCTATTTTCAATAAATAAATTTCATTCATTCAATATATATGTGACACCACTGCGTATATTGTATATTCTTGGTGTTCTGGCTCCCACGAGAAACCTAGTAATTGCGGCCTCCTATGTGTATATTTTTTTAAATTAATATCTTAATGGCACCCGCCAATGTTGTCAAATTTATTGGTAAAATTTTGAAAGTATTGTTCCGAGTAATTTATTCCCACTCGCAGGTAATATTATACGATGTCCCATAAGAGATTCAGAGAAGGCGAAATGAAATAGAATTACAGTTAAAAAAACTAAAAACACTTCTTTCTAGAAACTAACAAATAATCAATATCACTTATTTAAATGTAAAAAAGTTTAAAGTGCTTTTTACTTATATTCTTGTTTTACAGATAGTTAGCGGTCATAAGTTTAAGACAGCTTAGCAGAACACCCCACGCTTTTTACAAGCTTTTTCCTGTTAACAATTTGTAATCCATTTTTGGAGCACTTGCCGACATCCGATTGCGCTGAAATTTGGCAGGTGTTCATAATTCCGGCGACAATGCATTTTGTTAGAGAAAAAAACAAAATAGCGGCTCCAAGATGGTGGACAAGTTTGTGATTATTGTATGATTCGATTCAAAATTGGTATGTGGGGATTTTCGGGGACGGAGATTGTGAATTGTTTGTCAAAATTCGAAAATTCAAGATGGCAGACAAGTTTTGTGATTATGGTCCGATTAGATTGAAAATTGGTATGTGGGGGTTTTCGGGGTCGGAAATTATGAATTTTTTGTTAAAAATTATAAATTCAAGATGGCGGCTCCAAAACTTGTTATTACCGAAGAGCAAAGCTGTTGATTTGTTAGGATTCAGAGACAGATAATGATCAAGGGAGATTTTGTGAATGATGTTCAATTCCCTATTGATTATTCGACAGCTGTTCAGCATATCTCATGTGTGGAATGAATAAAGGACCTGTGTGTCATCGGCATACATTTGTAAATGACAGTTATCAATAAAGTTATGGAAGTGTGTAGTATAAATGGTATAAAATGGGACGAAGTATTGAACCCTGTGGAACACCACAGGTCAATGCCCTCTGGCTAAGATTACTTAATGTACTTCAAGATGCCTATTAAAACATTGTGATCGAGTGTATCGAATGCTTTTGAGTAATCTAATAGTACCACTATTGTAAGTAATCCAGAATCTGTGGATTTAATGATTTTATCTGTTACTCTAAGTAACGCTGTGGCACAACTGTGACCCTTCCTGAAACCACATTGTGGATCCGGTAGGACAGCGTTTTTCTCCAGGTACTCAACCAACTGATTTTTTATGATTCCAGGATTTTTGAGATGAGGGGAAGGATACTTATTGGTCTCAAATCTTTCAGTTCATTCACTATGTCCACTTTTGGTAAAGGTATTACATGTGTCCATTTGGAGGGAAAAACTGAGTTTTCTATACAGAAATTCACAATATGTAATATATAATCAACCAGGAAGGGACAACACATTAAAATGAAATCAATACTGAGACTATTATCAGCCCCAGTAGCTCTTGTTTTGATAAATTCTAGTTGTCTATATATCTCGCATTGATCAACTTTTGCGAAATGTAAGTTTCCTGAAAGTCCTGCCCTGTACCCATAATAATATTCATTAATGTTTTCTGTTGGCACAATCTGAGGAATTGAAGATAAAAATAATCATTTATTTCATCAACGTCAGACAGGTGTGCAGGGATTGCCGGAAGGTTGTTTTTTTTTTATAAATATTCAACTTTTTCATAGTACTCCAAGTATCTTTACTATTTCTTCCAACATGATGTTGCAAATATGCTTTTTTTCTCTCTTTCTGCCGATCTATCAGCAAAGTTTCTGATCGCTTTGTATTCCTCATAAACTTGGAGATTCTTCGTTTTTATGAATTTCTTGAAAAGTTTATCTCTTTCTTTAAAGATCAGTTCGATATTATTCGTTATCCATGGTTTACGTTTTTTCTTGAAAACTGTGGTGATAAGGGGAGCATGAAGATTCAGTAAGATATTCAGGTTTTCCGTAAAAAAGTCAACTTTAGCGTCAATAATTGGGAATTATCATTAATTCTACCCTGTTTTACTGGACTAACCAACTTGTACCCATAAGGTTCGAATGCAATAATTCCAGCATTCTGCATTTATGGCTATAAATAAATTCATACAATAATTGAAAAGTCGTCCATTTGGGACAACTTGAAACGGAATAAATATATTTTTATGTAAGTTTTCGACGAATTACAAGAGAAATAATTTTAAAATAATCTGTTTTGTTACAAACGTATAATAATTTTATAATTGAATGAAGAATCATTGTAAACTCTGGTTATCAAAGAAGTGGTAAATTAAACATAAGATATAAATATAATTTTATTAACAATAGAATGCACACATAAAAACATTAATATAATTTCAGTAAATAACAGATTACTTAAAATATTATATAAAAAACATGACATATTTATCCATGATATATTCATCAAAATATGTCGATGAAATCTCATTCAATATCAATTTCTAAGCGTTAAATGGCCACCGATATAATATATGTTTTATGAAGACTTCGGTTATTTTATATCCACATCCAAATCAATGATAGATTATATCACCCGATAAAACTTATTTCATTTTAGTTAAATGTAGAAAAAAAGAACTCTAGGATGAATACCCCGCAACTTTTTGAGCTCAAGATGAAGTCTAGAGTGATTAATCGAACACTCAATCCATTTTTATTGAAATTGTAAGACAAGAGAGAGTATCCAAATAACTTCATTATTAAGTTATATCTACAATTTTTTCACAAACTGAGACATTTTCGAGGAATTTGTTTAATTAGGGACCAATATACCCTTAATTCAGTAGTTATTTATTTTTTGGTAAAACCCATAGTTTTTCAGATTGCCGCTCCTGGTTTTATAGAAATTATACTTAGAAAGAATATCTTAAGCAAAACCATTCTTTGGGTTGTATCATCAGACACAACGAGGGAAATTCTTCAATCTACTGGAAAATTATCTAGTCAGATGGGTAAGTAAATTAATTTTTTCGTTTATAATTATGGCCTTCAGATTCGGGAAATCAATTCATATACGATTATGATTGTCCATAATTTGTACAACTTCGTAAATAAAATCGCAGGCTCTAGCCCTTCCTAGTGTTGCGCCTCGAGCGATGGCGGGTTCAGGTCAGGTTAGGTCAGTATCAAAATATTATCGTGAAGGTGTACTTTTGGCTTATCAGGAATGAGATTCTGTTTACGACGTTCCATTACATGCGAGAAATTATTTGCTGTAATAAATGTAACAAATAACTCTGAAAATAAGCGATGTGGTTTCTTTTTTGCCATAACCGCTTTTAAAAATTCTAGAAATAAAAAAACTAAAAAAAAACATTACAAATTTTATTTAATAAAGGTTTAAATAAACCACCTTGTTGTGCCAATGAATGGGCAAATCTGTGAATTAGAGATAATCTCTGAGTAGATTTGGGGTAATGTTGGTACACAGTTGGATAATTTGCTCCCTTTTAATTCATTGAGATTTAAGCGGTCTCTTTCAGAAAAACCCACAAAAAAAAATCATGCGGAGATAAATTTGGGGGGCCGCATGATCGTACCATGTGTAGATATTAAAAAATCAGGGACAGAAGTTCGGTGAAATTGTGTCAGTGCCCGTGCATTGTGACTTGAACAACCGTCCTATTGAAACCAAATGTCCCAAAAACTAATTAGAAGTAGCTGAACTGTCGGAATAATTTGATTTTGAAGGAGTTGTAGATATTTGACAGCGTTCAGGTTACCATCGATAAAGAAGAGACCTATGATATAGTCTCCTAACATTCCTGTCCAAACATTGAGTTTTTGTAGGTATTTAGTACGCACAGGAATACTCAGATTCTCATTTTTCCGAGACCAATATCGTACAACGGATGGATTGTGTTTCCTATGTAAAGAAAACGATGACTCGTCTGTAAATAATACGTTTTTTAAATTTCGCTTTGTCATTTTGTTTTTCCATGATATTTTTCACTTCCGGCAGTTTCGAACACATCAACATTTCTCAAACTGTTGAATAATCTGAACAATGATGGAATGCGAGTGAACTGGCCCATTTTCAAATGCAATAATAAACAAATTTATTGTTTCTTCAATCGAGTGATTCCCAAAATACCACTTTAATTTTTTATCTTTCCTCCCTTTTGTTCATGTTAGAATTCACCAGAAATATGTTATTTTCAATCGTGATGGGCGTACCTTACATTCGCAACTTTGAATATTGAGATTGCGACTGAGACTGAAAGCTGCAACATAAATTGTACTACAGTGGTCTAGCTAAATACTTGAATATCCATCGCGTATATCTGTTATATTTTGTGCTGGTCCACTGGCTTGAGTACCTCTCGTTCTAACCCACTGTAAAACCTATAATCCGCGATTTTATCTTCGAGTATGTATAAACCATTATATTGAAACATGGTAGTTTGAAGAGTTTGACATATTCACTGAAAACATTGGTAAAAGGTTTACCATTCACATAAGAAATATGATATTTGTTGGTTTGCGCCTGCTTTTATTCAGATATCCAGGATACCTTATTCCAGTCGATTGATTTTTGTGTTATCTATTATCATCTATGACGCAGCCCCTAAGATTTTTTGAAAAACGTTGAATTTCCTCAAGCGGACTTGCCAAGACAGGTTACGTTTCTGCGTCAGTACAATAGAGTCTTGTATTTAACTGATCGGATCATGGATTGTATTGATTTTGTACAAGCCTGAAAATTGAAATGGAATATCTTTTACCATCAAAAGACTTCTCAGATACTAAGAAAAATATATGCGACGATAGATATACCATACCAAGAAAAATGTATGCGACGATAGATAACCAAATAAACACGTTGGAGGATCCAATATAATGGATACCGGCGAAGAAATAAATTATTGCGTGCTTTTTTTGTGAGGTAGCGGAAGTAGCGATAGTACCACATGTCTAGAAACCCTGGTGCTATTATAGTCAATTTTCAGATGCATAAAAAACAAGTTTCCCAGTCTTGAGGCGGAATCCTTTGAGCAGCAGAGGCGGAGATAACTAATTTTATTATATTTGAAAAATATGTTAAAATAAAAAAAATATACCATAAATGAAAAAGTATGTATTAATAGGCTATCGGATCATCATAATTTCATTTTCCCATGGCCGAAACAAACAACTATATTTTCCAACAAAACACAACACAACTATAGAATATTATAAAACCTATTTCGATCCCAGACCAGAGACGCTACTGCTTTTATTTACTCAGACCTCCTGAAACACGTATATAACTGGTGCTTTATTAGTCTCAACGTATACACACACCTTCATCATTGGCTTGCGGTCCGCTTTGATTGGCTGCTGCAAAACTAGACAGCTGTCACTCAAACCCACGATGCCTATCGGCTCTTTTGATCTTCTGTTCGCCGACGGAGAATGTTTACGAGTAGTACACATTATTTTTCGTTCCGTTTCTTCGCATATACGCTCGTGTTGGCGAAGTGAGTTTTTGATTTGCTCCCTATAGAAACAGCTTCTGCAATTGAAAATGGTTAAACTATACTGCGACACCTGCCTACTTGATAATTAAAGATTACAAGAGTTTCAGATGGCATCAGCGTCGTTTCTATCCTGATTCGCTCTGATTAGTTGAAATCTCAGCCAGTATCATATAAACAATGCGAAATATAACCCTGTTATATTTGTTTTGGTGAGTTGACACTGCTGTCCTTAATGCCAACTGGCAATGCGTCATCTGTCCGAATCTCGATTAATTTTATTTTATTAATTTTGGAACGAAGTTCCTTATCGCGCGTTGCGAAAGGGGGCTAGACGGAATAAATTAAGACCAAAAGTTGTAACGACACTTTCTGCTGTAGTTGTAAGCCGTGCGGCGTGCGCGTGTTTCTCTGTCTGTCTCTCTCTCTCATAGAAAGCAAGCCAGTTATTTTCGTTTCGTCTTTCTATTTCGCATTGAACAGTGTGGTGTCGCGACGATTATTTTTGTTGAGTGTATACAGGTTTTTTGTACATAATAAATAATAATAAAAAATAATAACAATAATGAATCCTGACAGTGTTTCTGCACAAGTTCCGGATATTGCTGATGGAGTTAGGTAAGTAGAGATTTTATACAGATGATAATAAATGCTTATGTATTTTTAGCAAGTACGCATTATAACCTCTCTTTACTATTGTGCTAACCAAGTCATACGCGTTATAATCTCTCCATTATTGTGTGTTTAGCAAGTGTACGCGTCATAACTTTAATAAATTTAAAAGAAATTATATTTTAATATTACAATATCAATGCGTATGTACTAAAATTGAGCCTACTGATTAAGTTTATATCACATTATATTTGTTAATAATAAAAAAAATATTATTATAACTTAAAAAAAAAAAAAAAATTAGTACAATTCCTTCACTAATTAATCGAAAGGAACTTCGTTCCATCCGGGTGTCCCTTGACACCTCTCAACTTTTTTTGATTATGGTTATTCACTGAAATATTTCGTTTCCCGTAACATCCTTATCCAGTATTTTTCAAAATAGTTGTTATTTTCAGAACTCACATGTTCTCTATCCATGTTTTTTTATATGCACTTGTCAATACAACATTGTTTGTAAATATTCGTTTTTATATGAACACTTTAATATGTATGAACCTCTCCTCGCGTCATCAACAAGCAAAGAACCCAACCTCAATCTGAGTCAGATGTTAGAGGTTAGGATGTGCGTGTTGAAGGAGAATTTTTTCGATAGAACAGGCCGAAATTGCCGCAAATGAGTGATTTATTGTTCGAAGTTTATGCTGGTTAAAAGAAGGAGGTATTTTGAGTGATTTTTGTGTGAGAAAACAGTTCTTGAAAATAACGTGTTTTAGAAAAAAGTGCTCTAACTCGTAAAGGGTATGAAACCGCCGCGTTTCCGGATTCGTGTTCAGGAGGCAAAAACACTCAAGAAAAGTCAAACAGCGCCACCTACAGTATTCTTATTTGGAACGGGGTATAGTTGTAACATTGTCTTAAGACAATGGTTGTAGAGCTCGTCCAATATCGAAACAACCGTTTGGTAGGTAGGTAGTGGACACGATTTGCTGTGGCTGCTTATGCTACGGCGAATCTTCACCAGTGTCTTGGTATGCAGCGTTTGAAAGGTTAGGTTTGTTTGATTAATGAATAAGTAGTGCAGTTATTTATTCAACTTTGCAATAGTTTACTTGTTACCTTGCCAAAATGCCCAATGGTAAGTACTATTCAGTAGGGGAAAAATAAATTATGGCAAATGTTATCAAATTCATGAAAAATGAGGCAAAAAATGGGATACAAATACCTTTACAAAATTACAAAGAACGTGCCAAGGCAGCAATGGGTATAACAGAATATTGTTCAAAAAAATTAAAACGGAACAATCAGCTGTGAATTCAGGTAGTATTCCTTCTTTGCCGTCTCCGCAAAAAAGAGTAGGAAGAATAAAGTCGAAAAGTAATATTACGGAAGGGCAGGGTGAAACAATAAGAACGATTATTAAGGATTTTTGTTTGATTGAAAAACAACACCCTACTTTAAAGTCTATTCTTCAAAAAATAAAAAATGCTCAGGTAGGGTTTGAAGGCTGTCGTTCAACATTGCACAACATAATCAAAGAGTTAGGTTTTGATTGGGAAAAAACGCCTGATAAATCGAACGAAATTGACGGTCAGAATATTACTAAGGGTGGAATTTTTAAGAAAATTAAAAATGTATCGTGAACAAGGAAAAAACATTATTTACACTGATGAGACGTATTTGCACAGTTATCATACACATTCTGAAACGTGGGTTAATAAGAAAAATCCTAATTTAAATTTAAAAGAACCGTATAGTAAAGGAAAACGATTAATACCTAATAGTTCATGCAGGAGGAGAAATGGGGTTTGTAAAGGATGGCCTTTTAGTATTGAGATTACTACCCTATCACCCAGAACTAAATCCGTTAGAAAAAATTTGGGCTTTGATGAAAAATTGGGTGGGGACTCATAATGTAACTTTTAAATTGGATGATTTAGAAAAGCTTGTCAGACAAAATTTTTCAAATATCACTGTTGAGAAATGGATGAAGAAGAATTTTTTATTGTTCATTTGCGGAAAATCTAGAAGAATGTGAAAACTCGTCCGTCATCCTGAAGTCGCTATATTCAATTAATAGATTTTGACAAAAAATTCCTAATCTCCGAATCTGAGAACCCCCACATACCAACTTTGAATGAAATATGACCAAAATCAGAAAACTCGTCCTTCATCTTGGGGCTACCATTCAAATTTATAAATTTTGAAAAAAATTCATAATCTCGCCATCTTGAATTTATGAATTTTGACAAAAATTTCATAATCTTCGACTCCGAAAACTCCCACATACCGATTTTGAATCGAATCCGCCATAATCACAAAACTCTTCCGCCATCTTGAGTTCATGAATTTTGACAAAAAATTCATTATTTCCGACCCCGAAAACCCCCACATACCAATTTTGAATCGAATCGGACCATAATCACAAAACTCGTCCGCTAAAAACTACGTCTCGTGTATCGCCTATCCCAAATAATTTGGTACGCCTATGGAATTTCTATCAATAGCCACAGTTCGGGCATCTTCGAGAAGAATTGGTTGTTAGGTAGGGGAAGGCCAAAGTGGTCGTTTCAATATTGGACGAGCTCTAATTTAGTTCATTTCTGATCGGCGCCATCTACATACAGAAATAGAAGATATGTTAATCCGCCTTTGGTATGCCTTCAAAATTCCAAACGTTATCGAATGAGTACGTTCACCAGGTTTTCTAGACCTTCTTCATCAAAACAAACACAACAAATGGCAATACCGCGAAGGAGCGTCTTGTTCTAAGGAATCTTGCAACTCTATGAGAATCAGAGGGAAATTTCGTGATATCTATACAAAAAATCTTCTGCCCGGGTTGAAGGCAATATAATAGAAATGGATGGGAATAGGAATGTATCATCCTGGGTACCTTCACTGTAGCGTGCTCGCTTAGATATTCATCGTGTCTTGATTGATACCCGAAGTCATGTGATCTCAGTGTTTTGTCTTAAGGAATATTATACAGTGCGTTCATAAAGTGTGGAAACGCTACATTATCTTACGAGTTAATAATATCCGGAGGTAAAGCTCGGACAGGTCGATTTTGTATTTTAGTTTTCCATCTTAAAAAAAAAAAACCACCACCTTACAAGATATGACGTCATCGTAACACATAAATTGAATGGGTATATTTTTATATCCAAATTTGAAAGCCCATATTTTTCTGAGTTCTACCATACCACATACTCATATGTAACACTTCAAGTTACAGTATACTGAGTATAAAGGAAACCAGTGTTCATCTTTTTCATTATTTATTTGCAATGAAAACCTGAGTAGTTAGTACGAGTTATTGCCAAACTTGGTAGGCTATGAAAACATCTGAAAGCCCTTAAACCAGACAATAAGTTCTTAGTTAACATTGCATATGTCAGTATTAAATTGATTCGTTGTGTAGCATATCGTTTTATAATTCTTCAATAATACCTTTCTGAAAAATATTACTCTAAAAGAAATTATTTGAAATTACGATGGTGCTGTCAGAAAAACAGCGAATAGAAGTTTTGATGATCTTAGGTTACGGCGATCGTAAAAGAAGTATGGCAGAAGTATGCGACATCTTTAATGAAAAATATCCTGGTCGAGAACCAATAAGCAAATCGACGGCAAGCAAAATATTACATAAATTTAATGAGATTGGCAATGTTAGGGATAAGCCTAAGAGTGGCAGGTCTACCGTTGCCGAAGACACTCGATTGAATGTATTACTTGGAATTGAAGAAAATTCAATTACAACTGTATCTGACAACAATGAGATCTGTCGTGGTGCTGTGCTGAAAATTCTAAGAAAAGCCCAATTACATCTATATTAAGTTAAACTTATACATGAACTTAATGATGACGACTTTGATAGACGCATGGAGTTTTGTGAAATTATGCATGCATTATCAAAATAATGGCTTTAAATTTAATGTCTTATTTTCCGACGAATCTACTTTTTCTATAAACGGTACCGTGAATACGCAAAATTGTCGTTATTGGGCAACAGAAAATCCCAATTGGACGATGGAAGCTTATACCCAATTTCTCCAAAAAGTAACTGTGTGGGCTGGGATTCTTAGGAATACCATTGTAGGACCATATTTTTTTGACGGTATTGTGACGGGTGAAAATTATTTGGAAATATTACAAACTAATGTAGTTCCATATTTAACTGTACCATTTCCAGACATTAATAAACCTGGTCGAATAGTTTCTACTATTTGGTTCCATCAGGATGGAGCAGGTCCATATTATGGTCGAGTGGTTAGAGATTTTCTCAACGAAACCTTTCCCAAACCACTGGATTGGACGACGCGGTCAGATTGAATGACCTGCTAGGTCCCCAGATTTAACTCCCATGGACTTTTTTCTCTGGAGTGATTTAAAAAGTGAAGTGTACATGAATCGAGCTACCAATTTGGAAGACCTTAAAGAGATAATTCGAACTGAAATTCAACGAATATCACCAGATATGTTGTCAAACGTAACCCAAGAATTCATCAGACGTCTTGGATATTGTCAACTAACCCAAGGAGCTCAGTTCGAGCGTTTATTGTGAATTAGTTATTCGTTTATTTTTACTACTTACTTATGATATTTTCATTGCAAAATAAATAAGTAAATTAATGTTAAGAAATATGAACACTGGTTTCCTTTATACTCAGTATACTGTAACTTGAAGTGTTACATATGACGTATGTGGTATGGTTGAACTCAGAAAAATATGAGCTTTCAATTTTTGTTATAAAAATATATCACCCTTTCAATTTAAAAAAAATATCGATGACGTCATATCTTGTAAGGTAATGTTTTTTTTTTGAAAAAAAAGGTGAAAAACTAAAATACAAAATCGACCTGTCCTTTCTCTACCTCCAAAAATGATTAACTCGTAAGATAATGAAGCGTTTCCACACTTTATGAACGCACGGTATATCCCTGGAACGCCCCAAAATTACATACAGTGCTTCTCGAAAGTCCCCTCCCCCCCTTTTATTTTTTGAACGATTATACATAAACAAGTGAAATTTGGAAACTGAATATTAAAGGTTTTAAACTTCCCTACTAGTGATGATACATGACGAAATCGTCAAAGATGACGTCACAAGGCCATTGTGAACAATAATTTTAAATGAAACCCTACGGCAAGCGACACCTCTTTTAATAGGTATCGAAAAAACCTATTCAATGATACTAATTTTGTTTGTGTTTATGGCAGTTTTGGCAACTCGCTTTTAAAAAACGCAAAGCTGGGATGAATTAAATCAGTTAATACTAAAATTCAAAATTCAAGCTCCGCCTCTGGATAGTTGTCAAAGAAGCTGACGTTTTTGTTAGTCTCCCTAATTCGACGTTTTTGTAATTGTCCAAGTTTTTGTACATTTAATAATTTGTGTATTGTTGATCGAACGTTTAACTGTTTTAGCAGCTTTTGGTACTTTTAATATTTTTGTACATTTTAATAATTTGTTAAACTATTGTGAGCCGAACGTTTAAGTGCTTCAAGAAGCAAAATGGTACGTGCTTAAGGTGATAAAGTAGCAGCGATCCTAATTCATGCAGCAGAAAGTATTTTTAATGAGAGGTTTCCCGATCGCCCCGTTTTGAGGACTTATTCGAGGGAGCTTCTTCGGAAGTTTGAAACAACGGGTAGTATTAATGATGCGAAACGATCTGGCAGACCACAAAATTTCTGAAGAGAAAAAAACGACCGAAGACTAGAATTTTGTGAAAATATGGAAACTAAAATTAACCAACAGCCAGACTATGTCAAAACAATTTGTTTTAGTGACGAAAGTACTTTCTATCTAAATGGAAATGTAAATACACAGAATGTGAGGTATTGGAGTGACGCAAATCCTCACTTGTTTCGTGAAACACATACCCAATTTCCCCAGAAGGTGAATGTTTGGGCAGGTATCCTGGGAAACCACATCGTTGGGCCTCTTTTTTAAATACTAATTTAACTGGTGAGGTTTATCTGGAGCTGTTGCAAAACGCAATAGAACCGTTAATCCTTGAAATTTTGGAAGATAATCCAGATGAATTCGGCAATTTGGAAATAACATTCCAACAGGATGGTGCTCCTCCACACTATTACGGTGCAGTAAGACGGTATTTGGATGAGGGGTATCGTGGTAGATGGATTGGACGACGAGGTTCAACGGAATGGCCAGCTCGATCACCGGACCTCACACCTTTGGATTTTTTTCTGTGGGGGTACCCTGAATCGAAGGTGTACGCCACTGAACCTGACAATATTGACGTTTTAAAATAACGTATTGTTGCAGAATGTGAGGCTGTTTCCGCAGACACATTTGCAAAAGTACGAGAAGAGTTTAAAAATAGGATATTTCACTGTCAGGAAGTAAATGGAGGTCACCTCGAGCAATTTCTTTAAGTAGATACTGATTCTCAAATCGGTAATTAATATCATACTGAATGGAATTTAAATTTTAATGTTAACTAATGAGCCATTAAAACTGCCATAAACACAAACAAAATTAGTATCATTGAATAGATTTTTTCGATACCTTTTGAAAGAGGTGTCGCTTGCCGTAGGGTTCCATTTAAAATTATTGGTCACAATGGCCTTGTGACGTCATCTTTGACGATTTCGTCATCTATCATCACTAGTAGGGAAGTTTACAACCTTTAAAATTCAGTTTCCAAATTTCACTTGTTTATGTATAATCGTTCCAAAAATAAGAGGGGGGGAGGGGACTTTTGAGAAGCACTGTTATAGTCTTCAATAAATATCAATAACGGCTTTCCTCTATTCAACACTCAACAATGGTTCGGTTCAGATTGGACGAATGCCCGCTCCGCTGGCGGACACGGTGCAGTTTTGTCGGGACGGAGAGGCCGGATTGGAAAGACCGCTTTCTCTGATCGGCGACAGTGCCGGCGTCTTGGTCCTGTGCACCACGCTTCTTCTTCTCCTGCGATACGACGGCCTTCTAGATGCGCATCGCTGCTGCTGTTGCTGCAGCACCGAGAGCGCGTTGGCCAGCTCCATCTCGCTGATGAGGCGCCGACGGGGAGGGGCTGGCAAAGCTGGTAGCGCGTTCGCTCGTTGAGGCACCTCGGGGTAGCAGGAAACGGGAACCAGATTGTTGATCGTCTGGATCGGTTGCTGGTTGGTTTGCTCGCTCGAGCTATTAGGCACCACTTGGTTGGTTCTAGGTAGCGAGGTTGATTGGTGCGGCTGGTTGGGTCTCTTTTTGTTATGGCCCAGGTTTCCTGGAAGAGATTGATGCTCGTGAGAAATATTCAATATTGCATGTGTGAAAACATTTTCAGGTTTTATACCCACGTAGTTGGGAGCACTGGTCACAAATTGCGATTTGTTCTTCAGCAAATTTGAATATATATTAACCTATCAATCAATCAATCAAACATTTATTAAAGAAGTTTTCTTTCAGAATCATATTAGAAAAATCATAACATCATCATAAAATACTAGCTAATTTAACAGGTCAAACATCGAAAAGATACTATGTTACACGATTCACTACACAATTCATATAAACACAGACAACTAATTAACTATACAATTGTTTTTGAACAACCAGCACAACGAATAGGACAAACAATATTGTAAAATTGATATATATATATATATATATATATAATCTAATTCTCCTAGGATTCTAGGATTTCAATAGAGTAGTAAGCTTTTTGCAGTAGAAAAGATTTGAGTAGCTGAAAAGGGAAACATTCTCAATTGAATATTGATAGAAAGATTTTTCTGTGAATTGAAAAATCCACGATTAAAATGAAGTTATTTTTTGTGAATGTCTAACAGAAAACAACTACTTCCCCGGCTAAAGCCACGCTGGACATTGAACTACATCTGATAGATATTCTGAAAAGGCCCTAACTCAAAAGATAAAATCTGAAATTGAAAATTTGCATTTTCATTCAGATAGTTATTTGATTTTCTATTCCAGTCTTAATTAAGAACTCATAAAAATGAATGAGGCAAAGATGAATGTTTTCCAAAAGAGAGTACTCACCAGAAATCATTCGTAACATTGACGCAGGAGAGACATCGCATTCACTAGGTCTTCAATACATTGTTGTCGACGAAAATCTATTTCACGCTTCCACGATCATCAGGAAGACCGGAAGAAATGGGAAACACATTTTCAAGAAGCAATCTCACTTTGCAAAGATGGAAAAAGTTAGAATCATTTCTTTTGGAGAGACACTTTGAAATTAGTGTTTTCTGACATTAAAACCTGTCATGGGGTATGATAGATTGATTTGTTGAAAATATAAACAGGATGTTCATAAAATCAGATGTGGAATCATCTGCGACTGAAAGACTTTAGTCACTATCTTCCATCGTCAAAATAACCTCTTGTGGGGTATTCATGTTGAAAAGGGAAACATTCTCAATTGAATATTGATAGAAAGATTTTTCTGTGAATTGAAAAAATCCACGATTAAAATGAAGTTATTTTTTGTGAATGTCTAACAGAAAACAACTACTTCCCCGGCTGAAGCCACGCTGGACATTGAACTACATCTGATAGATATTCTGAGAAGGCCCTAACTCAAAAGATAAAATCTGAAATTGAAAATTTGCTTTTTCATTCAGATAGTTATTTGATTTTCTATTCCAGTCTTAATTAAGAACTCATAAAGATGAATGAGGCAAAGATGAATGTTTTTCAAAAGAGAGTACTTACCAGAAATCATTCGTAACATTGACGCAGGAGAGACATCGCATTCACTAGGTCTTCAATACATTTTTGTCGACGAAAATCTATTTCACGCTTCCACGATCATCAGGAAGACCGGAAGAAATGGGAAACATTTATCTTTCAGTTGCAGATGATTCCACATCTGATTTTATGAACATCCTGTTTATATTTTCAACAAATCAATTTGAGTAGCCTTTCAGAGACCATGCTATTTGAGGATTTAAGCTTATTATATAGCTTTGATAAATTCACTAAAATAATCATCTTGGGAGATTTCAACATAGATTTTTTGACAGCTTCTCCCAATAAATCAAAACTATGTTTAATATTGAATTCCTTTGGACTAGAGTGCACTATCTCTGAAAATACTAGAATTGATAATGGTGCAAAGAGCTGCATCGACAACATCATCACAAACATACCAACAAGCGAGAATTATGAAACAGGTGTTTATCTGATCATTATGGTCAGTTCATAACTTTGAGTAGCGATGCTTTTGACAATGAACCACCTCTTAAAAAAATGGAAAATCAATAAAATCGGAGAACAAAATATGCTAAAGTCAATGGATAAAGTAAATTGGGATGCTTTTTATAACCATAATACTATCGATAACATGTTTTCTACTAAACTGTTATACAAATCTTATACAAAAGCATTTTCCTCTCAGGAAAATATCAGTTAAACCAAAAGAAGCAAACCATCGGATTAATGACAATATAAAAGATATAAAAATCAAAGTTCAAGCACTGAAAACGAGATATGATGTTACCAATAATTCAATACATAAACAAGCTTTCCTAACGTTGAACAATGAATATCAAAAAAATGTATTATCTGCAAAAAGAAACTACTATGAAAATTTCATCTTGAATTCCGTCAACAAAATACGAGATAGCTGGAGACTAATAAATTTCGAAATGAATAGAGCACAAGGTAACAACAAAGAGTGTCATTTCACGGCTAATGAATTCAACTCATATTTTGTCGAAGTTGGTGTTGCCTTGACTAGAGAATTAGCGAAAGATAATACAGGGACAAATCTCAGCCCTTTCCGGCTTATTGATATCGAGAAACATGAATTTTCAGGTTCTTTTTTTACGAAACCCATTACAAATTCGGAGATTATCAATGCAATATATGAACCAGAAAACTCAAATTCACTAGACCTAGACGACCTAAACGCTATAATAATAAAAGAAACTGCCATATATCTAATAGAACCTCTAAAAATCCTCTTCAATGCGTGTATTGTGAAAGGAGTTTTTCCAGATAAATTTAAAATAGCACAAGTTTTCCCCACTTTTAAGAATGGAAATGAAAACGAAATCGTCCGATATCGATTGTTCTTATTTTTGCCAATATATATGAAATTATTTTGAAAAGTCGCCTCTATAGTTACTTCATTATACATAATTTATTCAACCCAAGTCAGTTTGGATTCATAAAAATGTCATCTACTATACATGCTGTGAGAAAAGTGATTGACACTATTGATAGCTTTGAAAAAGGAGAACACACTGTAGCTGCACTATGTGACCTGACAAAGGCATTTGATTGTGTATCACATTCAATTCTTGTCAGTAAACTCGAAGTTTATGGTATATCTCTTGCTCTTTTTTCATCATATCTATCAAATAGACAACAATGTGTTCAACTCGATTCGAATTATGTTTCCGAGTTGAAACTTGTCAAATGTGGAGTACCACAGGACTCTGTTTTGGGCCCTCTCTTATTTATAATTTATGTCAATGACCTCTTCACTTACATGTCCCTTTATGGCTGTAGTGCTTTTGCTGATGACACCACCCTTGCTATTTCTGGTAAAGACAATAAGTGCTTTTGAATGAAATAAATCTGGCCCAAGAAAAAGCGGCAACATGGTTCAGAAGAAACAACCTGATGTTAAATTTGAATAAAACTCAACAAATCTATTTCTCACCAATTGCGTCCAATTGGAATTCAATCAAATTGTTATTCATTTTTCTAGATGACACACTGAACTGGTCAGTTCACATAGAGCAGCTTAGTAATAACATCTTCAAATATATATCCCTACTCCGGAAGAATATTATTGGCATGCTTGCAATGTTATCAACTTATTATGCATTCTTCCACTCCCAAATTTCTTACGGAACAATTGTATGGGGAAATAGCGCAAAAGCTGTTGACATATTTATTCTTCAGAAAAAAGCAATAAGAATAATCACTGGTGCTGGTTATGCTGATTCATGTAGACCACTCTTTAAATCCCTAAAAATCATGACACTACCATCTATCTACTTATACCAACTTTTATTAGAAATTCATAAAAACAAAGGAGATTACGGAAAAAGTTCTGACTTTCACGATTATCCCACCAGGAGCTGTCAATCAGGCCAAGCAAATTCAGACTGCATGTAAAAAGTCTAAATCCATATAATAATAAAAAACATTTGATTATTTTTTTTATTTCAAATGCATTCTATTCCAGAGAAGAATATATGGCTGCCCTGAGGTCTGGTACTCAATAACCATACTATCTCAGAGAAAAAAAGTAGAATTTTAACGTTTAGTATTTTAATATTTTTTTTTTATTTTTTAATTTTTTTTCAATCTTTTGAAAAATCAATATTTTATCTATATTAGGTACCTTGTTATTGTTTTGTAATTTGACGTGTCTTATTTGTATCTTCGCTGTACACCTAAAACTATCTATCTGTCTATCCGAGACGGTGGCTGAAGCCGCCACCCGCCCCAAAATATCTCCCTGTATACGCTCCTAGTTGTGAGTAACCCGATCTCTGCATGTTAAATGAATCGTGATTGTTTTACCTTATGGACTGAGAGAAAGAGTGGTTTCGGATCCCTCTATAAAAGGTAAGGCCCCCGTGGTCTTGTTTCGTACAAGTTTTCATTATCTTCTGAGGGTTGGTAATAGTATATTCCGTATCAAGTGTTGTAAAAAGCATATTACGCACGAATGGAAAAATTACGCACGAAGCCGCGTAGCGGCGACTGCGTAATTCCACGGGTGCGTAATTGCTTTACAATACGCATTACGTACTATACTTTACCTACGTCCATATACAGTGTGCCAAAAAAGTCTGGACTACTTTTAATATTTTCATTATTATTAGGTATTGTAAATGATGCTTAAACACGTCGATTTTTTATTTAAGTTGTCGTTTTTTGTTGTTCGTTTCATGTATACAGATATATCTAAAAACTAGTTATGACAGGGTACTTCATTTCTTCAAATGAGATACCCTGTATATTATTGCATCTTTAGATTTTTCGAACAATTTTATTTCGAACGATTTACAAAATTATAGAGGATATATGTTTCACAACTTTGATGATCATATAGGATATATTTCGTTCTATTTACCACTACTGGTTTAATTAACATTAGGAACATTATAATTTTTTTTTTATTGGTGCCCCTTTTATCCATTTAAAGCACGCCTCAGCGTGTTTAAATCGAGCTTAAAAAAAACGTGCGTTTTTTTAAGTTACCATGGCAACATCAACAAATCGAGAATCGTGAAGTCTAAATGACAATTATTGAATGAATGTGGTTTTTTTGTGGAGGAACAACGTCTCTTGACATGTTTTTTGGGTAACCTTCCACAGTCTGAAAATGAAAATATAATCAGGAAAATCTATACAAGTGTAGAAAGGGCAAACTGATTAGTTCACCCCGATAAGTTATTGCGTTCACCAAATTATATTTCCTATGGAAAAATGATTCAATTTGTCAATAACTTGCCGTTTTCTGAATTTGCCTATCAAATTTTTTTTTTTTTTATTCAAAAGATACTTCTCTATATAGTTTTTGCTTGACGTTTCGGGGACTATATCTGCCCCCGTTCTCAAAATCTTCTAAATCTCCTTTAATTGTTTTATAATTTGGATTTTTGCTCGCAGAGTCTTCTTTGCTTTTTCAACTGACGGATGTCAATTGAGATCTGCCAAAAAAGTTTGAGATTGACGTATTGCTCATTTGATATATGGGGTGTTGTTCGGATCAGTTTATTAGCATTCTACCATATCTCACTTCCTCTCTGAGTAGATGTAACCATGTATGATCCATTTCAACAGAATTTGTTGAAAAGCAGTTGTTATTGGAAAGAAGAATACAGGCCGTTTCTTTCAATTTTCTCCTCTCTTGATGTGGTTATTTCATCAAGATTTTTGTCCTATTCCATTCAATCGTATGATCGCCATTGGATGTGAGGATATGTTCTGCAATTTTTGATCCAGTTATTTGTCGATTTCTGATGTAACTCTGATGTTCACTTTGGCGCACTTTTGAATTTTTTAAAAATTTTTTTGATAGGCAAATTCAGAAAACGGCAAGTTATTGACAAATTGAATCATTTTTCCATAGGAAATATAATTTGGTGAACGCAATAACTTATCGGGGTGAACTAATCAGTTTGCCCTTTCTACACTTGTATAGATTTTCCTGATTATACTTTCATTTTCAGACTGTGGAAGGTTACCCAAAAAACATGTCTAAATGACAAATTTTTGTATTGAATGAATGTGGTTTTTTGTGGAGGAACAACGTCTCTTGACATGTTTTTTGGGTAACCTTCCACAGTCTGAAAATGAAAATATAATCAGGAAAATCTATACAAGTGTAGAAAGGGCAAACTTATTAGTTCACCCCGATAAGTTATTGCGTTCACCAAATTATATTTTCTATAGAAAAATGATTCAATTAGTCAATAACTTGTCGTTTTCTAAATTTACCTATCAAAACTTTTTTTTAAAAATTCAAAAGATACTTCTCTATATAGTTTTTGATTGACGTTTCGGGGACTATATCTGCCCCCGTTCTAAAAATCTTCTGAATCTCCTTTGTTTTAATAATTTGGATTTTTTCTTGCAGAGTCTTTTTCGCTTTTTTAACTGACGGATATATTTTCCTGATTATATTTTCATTTTCAGACTGTGGAAGGTTACCCAAAAAACATGTCAAGAGACAAATTTTTGATTATTGATCTGACAGGAGTACCTTGTAACGTCAAATAAAATATTACTAACAACTCGTTCATTTATATGTGATACCTCTTGCGCCTCCATCCATTTGATGAACTTTTCGTATTCTTTTTTATATATATATATATATATATATATATATATATATATATATATATATATATATATATATATATATATATCACTGGATTTTCGCGTTATTAACCGCGATTCTGCCTCACTATTCAAAAAATCGATATTAGAATAATTCATTTTTGAGCTCTGGTGACAACAAATATTGAACTTTCATAACAAATTGCAAATGAATATCTGTTTTTCTCATTTCCATGACAACGAAAGGTATACTGATGTCACATCTCGAATTCAACCATTTTGCATTATTAGTTCTTATTTCTATTTTTTGTAGTAATAATACCAGTATATATGATTTCAAAGTGCACCAATAAAAAAAAATAGCGTAAAGTATTCGTGGATAACTGGTCTTAAAAACACTTGCTCTATTTCGAGCACTCCGGCTGCGCCGTCGAAAAATCACGCGTGTTTTAAAGCCCTTTTTATCCACTTATACTTTAATATACTAATGGTTACTGTACAATTATTAAATATATTAGAAGTATTTCGATGTGTCGATTCATATGACATTGTAATATTTTCATTTGTTGAGGTGGTATTACTATTATGTAAAATAACGGAGGATATTCTCGATGAGGTGAGTTCTTTGTTTTTTAAGGAATTGTCAACATAACCTTCTGCTACTGAAGACGATTGCCAGCCACCATGTCTCTTCAAATCCAATAGATCCCCGCCAGCATCGACTAAAATAGATGCCGAAGATCTGCTAAAACAGTGTCCTGGGTAGCGATTAGGATTTTCTAGATTAAGAAATTTTGCAATATATTTTGGTATACTGCCTAATTTGTTTATCCCAACGGGTTGTTTGGTGCATTTTCCATTTATATATTAAAAAAAAGGTAAATTTTTATTCAATATTGTCTTGCGTATAGTGTAATATTTTTTGATTCTAGAATAAAAATGGTCAGAGATCACAAAAGAACGTTGAAATTTGGTTTTTATATTTGGAATTTTAATAATGAAGGATTTTTCTGTGTCCTCAACATCTTCAATTTTCATATCTCTCAGTTCCTGTTTTCGGCATGCACCACTTACGCCAATTATAAGAACAGTCTGAAAATAAAAATTACCGTAAGTGTGGAAAATAGTATTAGTGGACATATTTTACCTTCATAAACAAGTACTGATTGTCAGGAGCCGTTTTGAGGAAATTATGAATATTTTTGGCCGTCAAAATTTTAGATTATGTACTTCTAAAGCCATCCGATTTCCTTTTTAATAGCGCTATTAACTTGGAATAGGCTTCTATATTTATGATGTTTTTTATGTTTAGAGTCGATCTAAGCATTGAGTAAAAGGCCCATAGAGAGCTAGGTTTCATTTTTAACCGACGAAACCAAAAAGGAGGAAGTTCTCTAGTCGACCCGTATTTTTTTTTCCATCATTTTTTTTATGTATGATCACGCATAACTTTTTACTGACGCGTCCGATTCCGATAATTCTTTTTTCAGTGGATAGGGTGTACTTCAAAAGTGGTCCCATTTGAATTTGAAAGATAAAATCCACCCCTGAGGGTAGCAACATGAAGGATATTGATCACTCACCCTCTGAATTCTAGTCCGTTAACCGATTCTATCAGGCATAACTTTGTACTGGGTTCTTCGATTTGGATGATTCTTTTTTTAATAGATAGGGTATACCTTATATTTAGATTTCGAATGGAATTATATACCCTTACGGGTAGAAAATAGGGGATAATTGATTTTTCACTTATGAACATTGGCACACACATACGTAGTTGACAATGACAGATCGCTACTGACATTATTTCTGTTCCACATCCGTCAAAACCATTATATTCTATGAGAGGATGGAATGATATACAAAGTAATGAATTAAACTAACCAGAACAACAAAAATAATTTATATTACAACAAATAGTAAAAGTAGATAATCATATTATTTAACTGGTAATAGTTGAAGTAAGGTGGGTAAGTAAGTATTTTGGAAGTAATAAAAAAACAAGTAGGTAGTAATTAGTATATTTTAGCCATAACAAATTGAAAAATAAAAACTTTTTAACAAAAAATTAAACCGACGTAATACGGAACTGAAAAGTAAAAAATTAAATAAACCTTCTAGTTCAGTAACTAAGTTCCTAAACTAATGTAGTAATAATTTTGAGTCGGCGCCAAACAAACAATCAACGAACATCATTAAATTACTTCAAAAAAATTATCAGAATGTCACCGCGCAACTCGATGCCATCATTTTACGCCTTACCTAATTCATTTGCTTGTTTGTTTGGCGCCGACTCAAAATTAGTTACTTACATTAGTTTAGGAGCTTAGTTACTGGGACTAAGGTTTATTTTATTTTTTATTTTTCAGTTCCGTATTTCGTCGGTTTAATTTTTTGGTAAAAAGTTTTTATTCCGATAGGTGTTGAAAATATGCTATCAAAACATTTTCGGAGAAATAATAATTCGGCTTATTTTTTAGTATCCAGTCCATGAATCTACTGTACGTACAATTTTCGTAGCGTTCGCGGGATTTACTCGGCAATAAATCATTCGTTGCCATTTTTGCCATTGCCATGACGTTGGTAGGAGTTAAATTTTCGTTCTCACTATCACTTGACATATTTTAAACAGTATGTATCTTTTAATTATTAACTAAAACTTATTTGTCTTTCAAAAAAGTTTGTATTATTTTGATTTTGACAGTTGCTATAACCTACTTGCGGAATTATTAAATGTTCCGCTTACTTTTACATATATATTTTAATATATCCAAACTGTGCGTTTTGTTTACGAAAACTGTGCGATAATTTGTTTACCGTGCGTAATGAGCTATTTACTGAGGCTGTGTGTCGTGTGTTTTTGCCTATTTTCTACAGTGGTCGTAGGTAAAACAACTAAGAAAGGGGTAAAAAACAAAAAACAAAGGAGGAAGTTCTGGGAGGAAATGAATGAAAGTTTCTACATGATCCTTCAAAATACGGGGGTACTGCAAAGCAGGCTTCGTAAAGCGAATAGATGGAACAGAAGGCCAACTCATTTGGATTGGAAACGAACCATGGATATCACCCATCCAGACAAAGTTAGGCAATAAACACGTGTCAACCCTTCAAATCTCTGGAGGTCGATGGAATTTATTTCGTTCTCCGTCGGATGGGTGTGGATTAATTAAAAACACGCCCCTCCAAAATATTCAAACTCGGTGTGGCACGTGTATAAAAACATAACTTTGACCTCAATTTGGGAACATTTTTATGGGCAGAAGCAGTATCCACAGCCGTTTACATTATCAATCAATTCTTGAGTTCTGAAATATTTAAGGAATTCACAACCTGGTGTGAAAAAAATTCTTTAATTGTGAACTCAGACAAAACGGTGTGAATGCAGTTCTATCGAAGATCAAAAATTTTAACAAATTTTCAAGTAAGAGTGATGGATGATGTAATTAATCTCTCTGAAAATACTAAATTTCTCGGAACTTTCGTAGATAGTGATATGAGATGGAAAGCAAATATAATGCTGTTCGTAAAAAGTTATAAAGTGGTTATTATGCCATTCTACAACTGAAAAATGTTTTTGATATAACTCAACTGATCAATATTTATTATGCCATAATCTACTCCCCCATCTCCTGTAATATCAACATCTGGGGCAGCTCCAGCAACAATATAAAGATTAGAGATTCCTGTAGAGAATATTTTAAAAGATTCAATATCTTAACATATCCATGTATATATATTTTTAAATGTATAATGTTATTTCTGAAACAGAAACATATGTACGACACTGTTTCCCAACATCATAACTATTCATAATCACAGTGACATTACATTTAAAACAAAAAAAAACATACATTATCACAGTAATCAGAATTAAAGAAAATAGTGTCAGGTAAAGTTGATTGAATCAATCTTGAGACTTGAAGACAAGTATTTGTATGAATTAAAATATTGAAATGAATAAATATCAAGATGAATAAAGTTTAAAATGAATAAAGTTGTCTCCCAAATATTCTTTAGTAGAGTATAGTTCTAGATTCACTATGATATTGATTATAAGCCTCTTGAAGACTTTTATGTTCACTTCTTGTTTGACTAGAAACGGAGATCTCATCAGGATCCCGACTCATAACACATCATTCTTTAAGAACAGTCCGTCATATACAGGAATTAAATTTTTCAAGCATCTTCCAACTGATCTAAGGAAAATTCAAAACAAAAATATGTTCAAATCAAAATTGAAGAAATATCTGCAAGAAAACTGTTTCTACAGCATTTCTGAATTTTTAAACTCGAGATAAAATGTTAGTTCTGTCTGTGTATATATATGACATTTATATTTTACATTTGATTTGTTTTAAATTCGAGATAAAATGTTAGTTCTATCTGTGTATATGTGACATTTATATTTTGTATTTTGGTATTTTGATTATTTGTCTACCTTTTTGTGTTCTTGACGTATCCTATATCATGTATTTGATCTTAAAGGATTCAATAAATTTTATTATTATTATAATCCCTGAATAACGCTGGTCTAGACAAACACCTGATTTACAATATTTACGAATTTTTGGATACACTGCGGTGGTAATTTCTAAAACAGAAACGGTTTATAATATTCCAAATCGGAAAAAATTTAGTTGGTTAGAGCGAAGAATCGAAATATCTTGCATCACAAATATTAAAGAAAGAATCATTAAGGTAGTACCGCCACGAGACAGTTGAATTAGGAAATTATTAAAATTTGGCATACGTATTGTTTAACATGTGAACAACACCTCTATAAAATTTCAACAAGTTTCACCATCCCGAACACGAGATAATATATATATATATATATATATATATATATATATATATATATATAATTTGAAGTTGACTCAATTAACACGTAACATATGGACCATGCATAGGCAAACACACATTATTATTCTACCGTTAGTACTAAAATTAAGAAGTTTATGAAAAACGAGGAGGAGCTAGAGCAGGATATCACAGATATTGTGAAAAAAAAAAAACAAAGTGATTGACTATCTAGTTTGACAGATATAATCAAAACTACTCTCGTTATTCAAAATAGTCCACGGGGAAGCGCACATTATCAATTCCACCGTTAGTACTAAAATTAAGAAGTTTATGAAAAACGAGGAGGAGCTAGAGCAGGATATCACAGATATTGTGAAAAAAATCAAAGTGATTGACCATCTAGTTTGACAGATATAATCAAAACTACTCTCGTTATTCAAAATAGTCCACGGGGAAGCGCACAGCCTAAAGGGGGGGGGTCGTAGAGAAATGCTGATTGTGCCAGGGGAGTTTTAAAGAAGGACGGGGGACCATTTGGGGGTCTGAACGCGAAAAAAAACTCCTTCTCCTAGTTGACCCCATCGATTTTAACAATAGCCCCCCTTTCCCCCCCAAAAAAAGTTCATAAAGAGTACTACAAAAAAGTCCATTGAAGTTTTATCGAAAAACGGTAATTTTTTTCCATGACGTATGATTTCTAGTAAGGGGGAGAGGGGGGCCCCGGGTCTGACATTTTTTTTTTCGGGGACATCAATTTTTTGAGTCGCCGACTTTCTATAACGAAAATTTTTTTAGAGTCGACTGGGAAGGCAAATGCCCCCATTCAAAAAATTTTTTTTTCGCGTTTCAAATCGAAAGTTCTTTGAAATTTTTCGATTCCGTCGAAAATAATTTCCTAATTCAACTGTCTCGTGGCGGAACTACCTTGAAAACGAAAAGAGAGATTTTGGAATGGCAAATATTCCAGACGATACTGGATGTTCTTCGCTTGCATGGATTGAAACCGAGGCTGAGATAGTTGAAAAAGCACCAGAAAATGACTCAGACCCCCTGGAAAATGTAAATATAGGAGGAATTAACAGTAGAATATATGACCCATGTGTTCTGATGGCTATACCACAGTTTATAGCTGCAGAATTATAAACTGTGGCTATACCGCTCGAAAATAAACTTCAGTGCATGCCATTTCAAACCAGCAAATTCGACATTTTGAAAGGTAGGTGAAACTAGAGGGATGATTTCGTTACATATTGTGATTGCTCAACAGAAAATTTATCAAACCCGGTAACCATCGAGGAAGGTCTGAGTGGACCAGATTAGAAACTATGGAAAGAAAGCAAAAAGATTTGAAGAAAATCCAACTTGGAAATTAGTATACTTACCAATAAAGCATTCACAACTATTGATCTGAGAAAAACGAGTCGGAAATGACAGTTGCCCAGCTAGACTGTCTATCATACCATAATATAAAATACTGCAGCTGAGTGGATAATGTATAGAGGTCATACACATGGATCGCCAGCGAATTATAAAATCACATTTCTCATACACACCAATTCCGCAATTTGAACCCCGTGGACGATCCACCTATCTGATATCCCAATTCAGCCGGAATAACAATGTATAATTATCCTAAACAAATCGAATTCATCTAATAACAGAAGCCCTAGATTAATTCGTGCAATTCCTCGTGAGGTGATAGAATAGCTCGCTAAAACCGGCACGTTTATCGACCATAGGTCGTATAGTTTATGTGGAAATCGATAGTAATTTTCCGTTTCACAAAGGTGCCATTATCCACTTTGGAATATCTATCAATATACATACATGGCACATTTTCACTTCATAAACGTTCGATCAGGCTTTTTATACATAAATATTTGTATCAAGTCATAGACGGGTTCACGACGACCGTATTCAGTGACCGAAATTAAAATTGGACATTTATATATATATATATATATATATATATATATATATATATATATATAACAAAATGGAAGAAATTCAATGGACATAGCTCTCGAAGAAAGGTGCTAACTGTAGACACGTATTTCGGGATTTCGGCCCTCATCAGTACGGTGAAGAAGGGCAAGGATGAACAACACTTGGTAGAAAACGACAAATCAACGGAGTCAACAAACAGAAGACAGCCGCACATTTGTGGTTTCGGTTAGCAGACCCTGCATTCCAGGGCAAAAACCTTTCATCTATATTATATATATATATATATATATATATATATATATATATATATATATAAGAAGTTGAGGTTTGTCGACTGTCTATATTAATGAAAAAGGGATCTTTATTTTGGGTATGCAGTCGTAGGGATGAAGTGAGTATACTCTTTTTTCTATTCGAGCTTTCGAGACTTTATTGACTCTTCTTCAGGAACTCTACAATGATAAATTAAAATGTTTGAGAATTTATACATTTTCTTAAAAAATTTACTATATATATATATATATATATATATACCGGGTGACACAGGATATCGGGCCACCCCTGTAACTTCTGCATTCGTGAACGGATTTTTCTGAAATTCGGTACAGTTTTATAAGCAACCATTTCGAATTTGATCACATTACAATCCAATATGGCGGATTTCCGGTTTTTCTGCAAATGCCAGCAACTTTGTTTTTTCAAATAGAACACCCTGTATATTTTTACATATTCAAGTTCAACAGGTCAAAACAAGTCCAAACCTTATGTCAAATGTCATTTTTTTGAAACAATTGATATTAAAATTGTTTTTTTATTTTATTTCGTGGATAAATGAGATTTGGTCAAGGCTATTCACAATGAGTCGCACATAACAGAGAATCCTATTTTTTTCCGAAAAATTATTTATTGTGTCATTTATTGATAAATTAATTCAGTCACATCACATTTTGTTAAAAAAATATTTTTTTTTCAAATGAAACCCTATGGGCCACCTACCTGTCTCTCTAGAACATTCATTAAGGAAAAAAATTACATCATTTTTGTATTTCGGTGCAGTAACAAATTGTATACATTCAAAATCTACAACTAGTTCATGAGTTTCCTTGCAGTTCGAATAATTTTTCAACTAGTAAGCTGTGGAAAACAACATTTCTGAATCTTGTCAACTAATTGTGTTTCGCTGTCATCTTTCATCTCAACTCTCGAAAATTAGTTAACTTCCGGGAATTAGTTTAGTAGAAATGTAAAATCAAAATTATAGGTTCACAAGAAGTGAACAGGTTGATATGTTATTAATTTACGGAGAATGTCTTGAAAACATTGTCGCCGCTTGTCAGTTATACCGGTTATACGCTGAACGATACCCACACAGAAGACACCCACAAAGAACCTTTTTCAGAAATGTGGAGAGAAGATTCTGAAAAGAACCCAACAATGGAGAAGATGATCGTAAGTGAGGAGGCAGAAATGAATGTTTTGCTTATGTCGATTTTGATCCAATCGCTTCGACGCGGGAATTGGAATACCAATGCAATGTCAGTCGAGAAAACGCTAGAAGAATTAAAAAAAAACACCATTATCGTGCTTATAAAGATAACTTACACAATTAGTTGACAGGATTCAGAAATGTTGTTTTCCACAGCTTACTAAGTTGAAAAATTATTCGAACTGCCAGAAAACTCATGAACTAGTTGTAGATTTTTGAATTTATACAATTTGTTACTGCACCGAAATACAAAAATGATATGTAATTTTTTTCCTTAATGAATGTTCTAGAGAGACAGGTAGGTGGCCCATAGAGGTTTCATTTAAAAAAAATGAATTTTTGATCAAAATGTGATGTGACTGAATTGATTAACCAGCAAGTGAGACAAAAATTAATTTTTCAGAAAAAAATTAGTTTCTCTGTTATTTGCTACTCATTGTGAATAGCTTCGACCAAATCTCATTTACCGACGAGGTAAAATAAAAAAACAATTTTAATTTCAATTGTTAAAAAAAATTACAATTGACATAAGCTTTGGACTTGTTTTGACCTGTTGAACTTGAATATGTAAAAATATACAGGGTATTCCATTTGAAAAAACAAAGTTACTGGCATTTCCAGAAAAACCGGACATCCGCCATATTGGATTGTAATGTGATCAAATCCGAAATGGTTGTTTATATAACTGAACCAAATTCCAGAAAAATCCGTTCACGAATGCAGAAGTTACAGGGGTGGCTCGATATCCTGTGTCACCTGGTATATATTTATATACAGGGTGTTATCTAACCTCTTAGACACCCGTGAATGGCGATTGTATAATGCCATTTTATAACGAATTACAGTAGTTAAAAAACCAAAAAAATAATTGAAAACATGTTTTGTTCTTCGTTAAATTCGACAAAATTTCGTGAAGTGCCGTTCGCCTAACCTCAGCTATCCTGATTAGAGCTGTAAGTTAACGCAACTGCCGATGCAATAAACATTCAAATAATGTGGAATGTTGAATTGATTGTGTGGTAAATTTACAAAAAGATACATTGCTTGCGATAGATATTCAATAGATAGATATCCAATTTTGAAGTGAAACAAACGAACTTAGTTATATCCAAACTAGTAGATAAAGTCAGAACAAGTAGATGAGGTGATGAACACAGCTTTGAGGCACTTATCGAATCACTATTATAAAAAAATCAGTTGTAAGAACACAAAAGACACAGTATTGTATTGTTTTCAAAATAATATCGGCCATCATTGTGATCTAGTGTGATTCACATCAACACATGAACATTGTTGTCAAGTCCAAGTAGTGTTTCCCAACACCGAACTGTTCCGTGCGTATTTGGAAGAGTGGAAGACAAGATAAATTTCTAGTCGCATTTACGCATTTATGAATGAAGTGGTAAATTTCAATTCTGGTTAGATTCTGGAGTCACCAATCAAGAATCAAGGAAGCACTGTGCATATCTGAAATGAGTAAAGACTTCGGGCATTTTCGTACTAGAGATATTAACATAATATAAATTCTTTTTTTATAGAATGGTTATTTTTTTAAATTACATCACGATATTAAGGATCCAAATTGACTTGAAAAGATCTACAATTTAATTTTCCTGAATTTCATGACTCATTAGTGGTAAGCTTTGGATTTAAAATGCAGTCGAGGAGTTTTGCTCATATTATTGAATCTGAAAAAAAGAAACATGGAATTATTTAATATCTATATAAAATTATAAAGCATTCATTATATCATCGGCGAAGAATTAGATAACTATGTGCCACTAATATAAGGATTAAGACTTCTCAGGATTGAAGAAGTTATCTAATTCATCGCCGATGATATAATGAATCCTTTCTAATTTGATATGTATATCAAATAATTCCATATTTTTTATTTCAGATTTAATAATATGAGCAAATCACAAAACACAAACATTTAGCATGCATGTAAAACTCTTCGACTGCATTTTAAAACCAAAGCTTATTGATAAATAATGAAATTCTGAAAAAAGGAATTGTAGATCTCTTCAAGTCAATTTGGATCTAATAATTTTTTTATATATGTCGATATCTCTGGTACGAAAACGCCTGAATCGTTTACTCATTTTAGATATGCACATTATTTTCCTGACTCGTGATTGGCGACTCCAGAATCCAACCAGAACTTACTACTTCATTCATAAATGCGACAAGTGATTTATCTTGTCTTCAACTCTTCAAAATACGTAGGGAACAGTTCGGTGTTCAGTTGTAAAAACCAGACAGGCGCGAGCGAGAATCTTGGAAACACTACTGTGTCTTTGGTATTCTTACAACTGTTTTTTTAGAATTGTGATTCGATAAGTGCCTCAAAGCCATGTTGAACTCATCTACTAGTTCTGACTTCATCTACCAGTTTGGATATAACGAGGTTTGTTTTCATCAATTTGAAATTTAATATCTATCTATTGAATATCTATCGCAAGCAATGTATCTTTTTGTATATTTTCCACACAATCAATTCAATATTCCACATCATTCAAATGTTTATTGCATCGGTAATTACGTTAACAGCTTTGATCAGGACAGCTGAAGTTAGGCGAGCGGTGCTTCCCAAAATGTTGTTGAATTAGCCAAAAAACAAAACATGTATTCAATTTTTTTTCCGATTTTTAACCACTGTAATACGTTATAAAATGGCATTATAAACTCGTCATTCAGGGGTGTGCAAGAAATTAGATTAGACCCTATATATATATATATATATATATACATAATTTTTAATTGGTCACAATACAATCCTCACTGGATAATAGAAATCAATGTTCAAACAATGTTGGGTGTAAACGTGTGGTTTCGTTCACGTATTACGTATTACTTGCCCTCAGTTTTTTCAAGACACCTTGATGGGCCATCGATATCTAAACTTCTTAGAAAAGGTTATTCCTGAACTATTGCCCAGATAACACAGGATATCCTATGGATATCCATTTCATGTCCAATTCTGGTCGGGATATCCCTGGATTTGAAATGGACATCCATAAGATATCCGTCGACGGATTTGAAATGGATATCCTTCAGAAGATATCATATGGATAGCCATAAGATATCCGGAGCAAATATGGATAAGTTTAAATTGCAAGATTGATTTTTATTGTGTCAATTTCCGAGCTTCTTTCATGCTCGTACATATAGATTAATTTTTTTTTGGAAAAATCTCATGTTTCGTTTTTCTAGTTGATTTGAAATGGATATCCTTCAGAATATATCCTAGGGATAGCCATGAGATATCCAAAGCAATCATGAATGAATGTAAATATTCTCGTAGATACACAAATTGTACCTTTTCAAAAATATGTTGTCGCAGGGACCCTCTGCGACCACAGAACAGATATACATGTGTCTGCGACAGCCTGGCCATACTATACGCATAATTACTGGCGACGTCTGTCATTTTGTTGAGGAAGGTCGAAGGTCATAGTCATAGCACTGAATCCAAACAAAAGTCGTGTTTTTTTCTATTTTCCTTCGTTTTTGATACCCTGTTGGTCTGGACATAATGGTTTTCATCTGTAGCAATTGATTGTTTCCAAAGGGAATACCGAATTCCGGTAAATATCAATCGAGAAGGACATAACCTATAAAAATTCATTATTTCCAATGCATTTATGTGTTTGCTGTTTGAGTTTCGATATTTTCAGAAATGCTGAAAAGCACCTCGTTACATTTGCCACAATACACGAGTTTTTCAAATGTCACAGTGCCCAGATTAAAAATGGTGTGAATGCCTACAACAGTGGACATGTGATGAAGATGATTCATCAGTAGATTCGAACATTTTCCTATTGATTGCACTGAAAAAATGAATCTTTCGGAAGAATATTTGGGAACTGGATCGAAGTTCAAAGCTTATGTAGGTAAGTTGTATGTTTTTCTATTCTAGAACTCCTTTTTTTAGGTACCTAAATGAAATCTCAAAAATATGACTTTGTGGAACGATGCCTTTCTTCCGTGCTCACTAATATGTTGCCTCCAAATATAGCTGGTATGGAGCAAAAAAAATAAAGTGGACAACTAAAACGGGCTGAATTATCACTAGGTGAAAAGCCCATTCAGTTGTTCAATTTATTTGATAATTTGTATTGTCTCATAAGAGACTGCTAGTTCAGTGAGAATGCAAAATTTCCAAGAAAAGTTTATGTAAAAAATGCTTTTCTATATATATATAAACAAGAACCAAAAAGAGAGAAAAATATGCAACATATATTAATCATCAGTATTCGAATTCAAAAGAAAGCATAATATTTCTCAGTATTTTTTTGTAAATTTCAACATTAATTATACCCGTGAATATATCATTTCAGAAGCGGCTGACCTCAGTGATTCGACGGAAAATAAAAAAGCTACTGAAGAAGCCATCTAGGCTTGGCTGAGAAGGGCCAAAGAATGGCATCTGTCATCTTCTAGAATAAAGGATACACCTGGATGGACGAAGCAAATAGCATTCTATTTTTTTTAACTTAATTTTTTTTAATACATTTTATTTGTTGATAACTCCGAAGTTTATGAAATTTTTTTGATACCAGAGTTTATTAATACATTTTTTTTTGTTCAATACCATTATTTCATTTCCCTCCAGATTGCTATTACTATATTTTATCTTCGATGGATATCCCCGAAGGATATCTTTAGAATATCTCTCAAGGAATCTTTCAGATAGCTTTTGAATATCCCTGAAGGATATCTCATGGATATTCCTGAAAAATATCTTATGGATATCTTTGAAAGATATCTTGTGGACATCTCTGGAGGATATCTTATGGATATCCTTGAAGGATATTCTTGGACATCCATGGATGTCCATGAAATATCTTTTGGATATAATTGGATGTCCATAGTATATCCATAAAATTCATGAAGGATGTCCAATGGGTATCCATTGGATGTCCATGTGTTATCTGGGTGGGAGATATTCTAATCAAAGAATGACAACAAGATTGCGATCCTCCAGATAACCATTTTGAAGTCATTAGTTTTCTCAATAATACTTTCGAAGAGCTTTGGATAGGAAACAATGGTCCTGTTCGATGGCCTGCACGTTCTCCAGTTATCACGCCACTGGTCTTTTTACTATGGGGATATTTGAAACGAATCGTTTTCGAAACTTAACCGATCAATTTAACCCAGAAAATTGCACAGGCTTGTACAATACCAGAAATGATTCGGGTTCCTGTACTTGAACGGTGATTCGGAGACTAAAAGCATGTATGGTAATTTCTGTAGTAAAATGTATTATGTACTTACATTGTGGATTTGCTTATAAATGATTATTTGAGTTGCCATAATTCTAGATTATCATCCCGCTCGTAGAGCAATATCCCAAAGAAGAAGTCTCAATAACATTGTTGATTGAAGCTGACGAAGAACAGAAAGAAAAAGCTGTGGATAATTGTTATATCAGAAAAAGAATCTTGGAAGAGCGTATCGAATGGGCAAATCTACGGAGACCGCAGCACTGCAACTGACGAATGAAATACAAGATGCACTGACAAACAAGAATATCGTGGTATGTACCGTTCTGAACAAAGAAGGCCCTTTTGACAACACCCCGTATGGAGCTCTCAAAAAAGCATTAGATATCAATGGAGTAGATGGCTAAATTTCTCGGTGGATTAGTATTACCGAAGGATATCCACAAGAAGGAGTTGCATGCTCACTCACAGACAGTATTTCAAAAGAGACCCAACCAGAGATGATGTCGGACTCAATATTAACCCCACTGAGAGTACCTCACAAGGAGAAGGAAACTCAATTTCAAGATCATCGAAATAGCTGAGCAAATCATTGAGTGAAATACAGAGCTTGAATATATAGGCCTTATCCTAGATATGAACTACTCTAACTACTAGCCCTAATTGTGCAATAATACAATAGGAAAACTAAAAAGTGAAGTAGATGACGAAAAATCAAGGGATGAGATAAGCGAAGATACTCCTGAGAACTCACAAACAAAAGAGATCTACTCAATGCATCACTATAAGCAAAAACAAACTCCGCATACTAACAGGAATCCTAACAAGCCATTGCCGTCTGAAATGACACCTGCAGGGGAAGCAGACTGCAGATTCTTTCACCTCCTCTCAGACTGCATATCATTAAGCAACTCCACTGCATCTGGAAGCATATGAGATAGAACCGGAAAATTCACCCAACTTGAAGCCATCCACATCCTTAACTTCCTAGGTGGAATGTGACTAGAAGAGCAGCTATAAACGTCGAGAAATCACAATTGAACTCATAGGTCGCAGAGTATTTCACCCTTAGCCATTATATTTTCATGATTGATACAGATGGAAGTGGAAAAGGGTTTCTAAAAACAGCTGTTGAGATTGTTAGTTTTAAATAACTGTAAAAAGTCTAAATAATATTATATTCCTGAAAGGCTAACCGATGAAGATGTTGTATAGTAAGTAAGTAAGTATTTTTGGCCTCGAATTACATACATAGTGTAACGAACCTAGGCCGGACCTGTCGCCTCGCGTTGCCGTCGACAGCGATGAGATCATCCGGAGATATTCGAGAACCATCCAGTCGCTCTGCCACGGAAAACAACGGTCAATATTGGAAACAATTGGAACATGCCAGAATTCGAAACATCGAGAATGCTGTATCGGAGATAAATAGGCGACCCTCAAGTGGAGTCAAGACAGTCTGAACGAGCCCATGCGATCGAGCTATTCAGTGGCGTAGTAATATAAATTAAGTTGTAGATTAAGTGTGAAATAAATTATTAAAACCAAGTTAAGTTTATTTACGTTACAATTGGTGTCGGAAGTGAGATTTTGAAAATAAACAAGTGATCGTGGAGTGGATAGTCAGAAAAATAAATTGATAGACCTTTCTGTACGCCCAAATAGACAGTGGCCCGGTTTTCGCGAAGTGGACAATTGTGCGTGGGAATATAAACTGATACGCTGTTCGCGTGAAACAGAAAATAGACAGTGGCCCGGTTTTCGCGAAGTGGACAATTGTGCGTGGGAATATAAACTGATACACTCTTCGCGTGAAACAGACAATAGACTGGTGGCCCGTGGAAAAGAATTCGCGAAGTGAATTTTTAACAAACTGATAACTTTTCGTGTAAAACAGACTGATACCTCGTCAAAGACAAAATGTGTTCAAGAAAAGTGCGCCTTGCGGATTTGAAGGTAGCGGAATTGAAACAGGAATTGGAGGAAAGGGAACTGGAAACAACAGGTAAAAAGCAAGTACTCCAGGAAAGACTTGCAGAAGGACTTATACAAGAAGGTGAGGACCCCGAAACTTTTTTTATTCGAAGTTCCCGGATGATTTAAGTTTGGTAATGATAAAAGAAAACTCTAATCGTGAAGAAGAACCAAAATTCTAGAAATGGAGAAACCGGGAAAATTCTGGGGATCGGAAGAAAACTAAGGAAAATTCTGGGAAATCTGGAAGAGAAACTTAGGAAATTCATATCTGGAAGAAACTTTGGGGGAAATCTGGAAGAAAGCTTAAAAGAAAATTCCAGAAATCTGGAGAAGCCCTAGAAATTCAAGAGCCTGGAGAAGTCCCTGGAAACAAAAAGGCCCCTAAATTTTGGTGTGGCAATTAGAAGAATGGGAACTTGGGGGGGGGGGGAAATGGACAAAAAAAAGGAAACGATCAGTAGCTGGAACAATTGGGGGGGTGTCCTCAGGAGGGGGGTTAGAAATGCTGGGACGAGGTTTGAACGTGGATAAGTTCAAAAGTATAAAATTAGGTTTCCAACAAAAAAGGGGGAGCTCTGAGGCCGCCTCGGTTCGACGGAAAACTCTGGCAAATTACAAAAAAAATTAAAAAAACAGCAAACCAAAAACAAACGGATGGAATGCGGGGAAAGGCTTCCCCATTGACACTTGCATTACTGGAAAAAACGACAAATGATCCCAATTACGGACAGGACTGGGTCGTGATTAAACCCGGGTTGATACCCCCGCCCATTTGGGCACATACCACTCTGTGAAAATGTTTAGAATGAGTCTTGCGGTGGTCTTTGTAAAATCAGCCAGAGAATGTAAGGGAAACGTTGGTTTGGCATTTTGGGGTTAAATGGGCCAAACAGACGGCTTTGGGCACTCTCAGTCTTGGCACTTGCACGCCCTTTGGAATTGGGGGAAAACAAAGCAATCCTAAACCCAAAGGAAGTTCGAAAGTATGAGAAAAATCGGAAAGCACCTTTGAACCCCTTTGAAAAAAATGATGAAGATTTTTGGGAAAACAGATAGTGCGGTTTGTGGCCGGAGTGGAAAAAAATGTGCAGGAAAAAGAAGGGCGTGTCATGCAGCCGTTTACGGGTTGTTTTCCCCCCTGGGCAGGCAGGTGTTCCCGGGGGGTTTCATAAAAAACCTTGCCATGCTGCTAGATACGTTGACCGGACAATTTTCGACCTTCCTTTGCCAAAAACACCGGAACAAAATTTTTTGGGCAACTGGGAAACTCGAACAGGACAAAAAACTATTTGGGAAAAAACCGGTTGAAATTTGGGGCGCTAAAGGAACATCAGGCACTTTGGGGACTGAAGACGAAAGCAATCATCGGAATGGACATCATGAATTCCAGAGGGGTTTTTAATGGGTTTCGGGGGGGGGGTCCTACGTGTCAACGGAAAGAGCTGGTACTTCATGGGGAGTTGGGTTTGTTGCTGAAAAAAATGAACGTACCTGAAGGGCGAACACCGGAGCTCCCTGGACGGGAATGCGAGCAGTGGGGGCTGATGTTCGGCCCAAACTTCCGGGGGGGAAAATTTGGGCGAGGGGTTGCCTAGGAAAACCCTGTGCTGAAAAAAATTTGTACCGGTAAAGGGTCCGGGGAAAGTCATACTTGTGACCAGGGAAAAGGGAAAAATTTTAGGGCACTGCTCGTCCCGTTTCATCTGTGATCCCCGGGGGGTACGAGGGGGGATAGCAACAACGCCCACAGGGGAAATAGAAAAAAATTTGTTCCATCTCTTCCCAAAGGGGCCCAGGCTCAACAGCCCAACCCAAGAGATTTATCAAAAGTACCGGAAAATTTCGATACCGGACAAGGTGCTGGTCGACGGTCAGCGAAGACTTTATCTTGCCAAGAAGGGAAAGAAGAGCTGACAAAATGATCAGCGATATGGGAAAAGAAGGTTATCGAACCATCTGACAGTCCTGGTCCTCTCAGTCGTACTGGTGAAAGAAAAGGATGGATCGACACGCTTTTGTGTAGACTATCGCCAACTTAATAATGTCACGAAGAAGGACAGTTACCCTCTCCCGAGAATAGATGACACCCTAGACGTTGGCAGGTTCCACGATTTTCTCCGACCCTTGATCTGAAGAGTGGATACTGGCAAGTAGGGCGACGGGAGGTCGAAAAAAGGAGCACCGCTTACCACCATCCTGGCTCAGGGGTTGGCGTTCACCGTTATTCGGTGGGCTCTATAATACTCCCGACCACATTCGAAAGATTAGTGGAAACCCGGTACTGGAAAGGACTCGTGGTACGTATACGGTATCGTGACGGTAGATGGCAGATCGTTTGAAGGACCACGTGAAAACTTGGAATGACCTGCGACTGAGAACTCCCGGATTGAAGCTGAGCCCTAGAAATGCCATCTGTTCCGGAAAATTGCGATACCTCGGCCGTTGTCTCTGGGGAAGAAAGGACGGCGACCGGACGACCAGAAGAATCAAAGCTGGTAAGGATCAGCCCCATCCCAAAGACATTCGTGAGCACAGAAGTTTCCTTGGTTATGCCTATCGCCGTACTGTGCTGGGATTCCAACCACCGTTAATGCGGACCAGGATGGTTACAAAAGAAAATCATCAAGACTCGATCGAATGAAGGAGCTTTGATCCTTGCCCTCACTGAATCCCTGCAAAGGAATTCATTTTGGATACGGACGCCAGCAGCGTGGGACTTGGAGCTGTTGTCTATCTCGAGATCCAGGAGGGACAGGAGAAGATCATTGGTTATTTCAATAAGACAACAGCAAACCAGAGCGCAATTACTGTGTCGCGTTTCGGTAGCTGTTGTAAAGATGAACTGCATTACGTGGTATGTGGTTCTGTAGGGATGGTGGCTCTGGTGCTTACAGTTCAAAAGTCACAGGGGTCCAAGTAGCGTTGGGATCAGAGACTCGAATTCGATTCGAGATCCGAACATCGAGCGGGAACTAACCATGGGACGGTACGTCGTGTGGTGGATACTCACGTACCGACGAGCAGAAGAAAAGACGTTTGGACGCAACAATGGATGACAACTGGAATGACAGCAAGATAGAGAGGCACGACAGCAGCGAGTCGTCAGCTGGAAAAGGGCAATCGAAGACCATCTACTGGCGGAAGTCGCAGGTTACTCGCCGTATTTAAGTCTATTGGAGCGATGGAACTCTCTTATTTGGACAAGCTGGGATAAACGTGTGCTGGGAGGCCACGATATTGAGTGGGAAGACAGACGCCAAATAATTGTTCCCAAAGGAGACAAGAGAAGAGGATGCAGGAAATCCGACGGATGGGATCATGGGAGAATACAGGAGTGGCAGAAGACCCTGCAGAAAAGTGAGAGTAACAGTTTTACTGGTGTTCATCAAAACATTGGACGTGCAGGAAGTGCGCTGTATGGACTCGGAATGGGCAAAGGCCCCGATGCGTCGAAAATTTACAGCGTAGGCAGCCGTTCGAAGAATCGCCATTGACATCGCCGGCCCGTTTCCGTATCCAAAGGCCGGATGGCCGTCGCCCGTGGTTCTTCATTAAGTGGGCGGAAATACATACCCCTGCCAACCAGGAAGCCATCACCGTCGCCGACGTCTTGGTGAAAAGAGTGGATATGTCGATTCCGGTATTCAATGGAGCTGCACTCAGAATTAGTAGTACAGTCCGGCCTTCCAGAAATAATGCCTGAACATCCGCAGAAGACAAGAACCACGTATCCGCAGTCCGACGGAATGGTGGAACGGATGAACAGGACGATCAACCGTGTCCGGGTTATGCATTTATTCGAAGGGGCCGTGCGTATCTTCATTTTGTTCCTGATGGCCTATCGATCCACCCAGTACGGTCGACCGGTCAAACTCACTGCTGGCGATATTATAATGGGCCGAGAACTGCGACTACTTGACGAAGTTTAGGATACCGCCAAGTTGGACGCACCGGGAAGAACATCAAACTTCGGCGGAGAATGGACGAAAGAGCATCCACGAACGAGTCCGGTTGAACATCCGTTTTTCCAGACCGTCTGACCTAACATCAAGGCCGACGCTGGAGGATTTGGGTTGATGACCTGGTTTGGCTGTACAACCCCAAACGTCGTCGTGGATATGCCGGATACGGACGGACGTGCAAAATCGTTGGTGCTGGCGGCGCGTCCCTTCAAAGCGAGGAAACAAAGGGTCATTAAAATCAACAGGTTTGTTTATACGCTAAACCATGACCACTCGCACCCTCGAAGCCACCGGAGGATGATGCCAGCGTTGAAGAGTTTATGTCCTTGTATTCGCAAACGGGCAGAAAGTTCTACATGGGGCCACTAGAGGAAGTCCATTTTCGGGTGCGGCTGCGCATGGTACGCTAATGGCGAAAGGATCGCTTCGAATGTCCAGAGGCATCGCCGTAGTGTTCTCAAGAAATTTAAATTGTCTAAACCTGGACGAGAATCCAGAAGTTGGAGGAGTGCTTTCCACGGATCATGAAGAAAAGACCAGAGAAACATCTACCTAGTTACCAAGAGGCATTCCCAGATAAACCGTCCTATGAGATGTCTGGAAGAGTCTCACCAAACTAAAAAAGTGTGTATGGTAGGATGGATCTGGCGGATCTAGCAGACCCAAAACTTATCCTGTGGTATTGATGGGTTGGACTGGAAGTCATAAGAAGTATGCTGGAGGGCGTGTTCAGATCCAACAGGGCGACCAGGATTTTGGTTTGAGCATGGCACACCTCTTCCACGACCGATCATGAAGACTGTGAGTCGCTACTTCAATTACAGTGCAGATATAGGGAGTCATGCGGATATCGTCACTCCAAGGATGAAATTTCCGGGACAGAAATGTCTTTTACAAGAAGGGCTGCCGTCGACAGCGATGAGATCGTACAGGAGATATTCGAGAACCATCAGTCGCTCTGCCACGGGAAAACAACAGTCAATATTGGAAGCAATTGGAACATGCCAGAATTCGAAACATCGAGAATGCTGTATCGGAGATAAATAGGCGACCCTCAAGTGGAAGTCAAGACAGTCTGAACGAGCCCATGCGATCGAGCTATTCAATGGCGTAGTAATATAAATTAAGTTGTAGATTAAGTGTGGCTCGATTAGTAAACCGGATTAAAGTTTTATTTGTTTACAGTAGACCTGAAGGCGGTCGAAATACGGTACACAACATATATCAGGTAAAATACAAATTGTGTGTAGGCATTGAACAGGCTAAAAATTATGAACACAAATAAAAGAAATATTGACTAGACAAGCCTGATACATAAGCCCGGACATTGTTTTACAATACTTTGTCCATAAGATGTAAATCTTTGGACAATCACGAATATCTTAGTTGATTGAAGACGTGGACGGTTACAACTGTAGGGATATTCATCGAATAAGATCATGGATATTATTAAAAATGTTTGACACTCGGCACCTGAAGTCGCAGAGGTTGAGTCTCGGTGTTCATTGGTAGTGCGTGTATAGAGTAACAGTTGTAAAGAGATTTTGGAAAAGTGGATGGTATTGGGATAGTTCTAAGTTGTTCTCGTGCATATCCATAGTGGCTCCCCTGGATAGTAAAATTTGAGTAGATGTTTTTTGTGAAAGTATCCGCATTTCAAAGATGTAGATAGAAATGGATAATTTTTCGGAGATACAGCTGGTTGTAGCTAAGGTCAAGATTTTTTCATCATGGTTGTGATTCTGAATTATGAAAACCCTATTTATCCTGAATCACAGACTGGGCATTATATTTGGCGGATCGAATGGCTATACACGAAGATGCGAAATGGGAATATTCGGACATCAAGTAGAGGGCTTCTGTTTGGAGATTGCATAGAAGTTTAGAATGTGAAGTCATGTTGTTCTGAACATGAATGAATTCGGAATAAATTTTTAGATGAAAAATTCAAGCAAACTGAACGTTAAGATCAAAGGAATTCCTCACCAAGTGTCCATCTCATCTAGCGTGCATCTAGCTTTTTTCTTGGAGCTGCTCAGAGTTTTCGGATATTGTATTGTGGTATCGTCAGCAAACATGGTAACTTTTCCGTTTGTAATGAATTGGGAAGTTCGTTGACATAAAGCAGTAATAGCAATTGGCCTAACACGGAACCCTGAGGAACTCCAAGAGAAACGAATCGATCATCGGATTTTTCAATTTACAGCAAATTATATTTCTTGGATTCGTTGTGTTCGAAATAGCGTATATTTCTTCGTGGATTTTCAAACCGAAAAAAGCACCGGCATCCAGCTCATTGAGACGTTTTAGCCCCTCCGGAGACTGGCCTTATCATACCGCAAGATTTCTTCCACTCACCTAACACCTAAATATCATCCTCAACGGCACTCGCCCAAACCCCCTCGTTGGGGGGGGGCCCCGGCCTTCGACCCCCGGGGCTTTTTTACTCTTCGCCTTTTTTTTACAGGCGACATCAGGCACCTGGGTTCCGACGGACTGTGCGGACCCCCCCGGACTACCCGGGCACCGAAACCCAGTTCCCTTTTTCCCTTTGGGGGGCTTTGACCTGGCCCACGACGTTTTTCTCATCCACACTCTGGGGGTCTTGAAATTTGGGGAAATCGGCGTTTCCGCGTTCCCTTGAAAATCTCCTCTAAACACCTACCGTAAAAGATTGTGGGGTTCTTTCCCCCCCAAAAGCAGGTTAAAATGGTCGATGTCTCCCGCTTTTTGGTTTTTTTTTTGCTGCCCGGTTTTTTCGATCGTGGGCCCGGTTTTTTCCCGGGGGTTCCCCGGAAAGTTTCCCGTAGGTGGTGGGGCCCCCGGGGGAAGTGGTAAAAAGCCGTCAGGGGGCCCCGCCCCCAAAAAGGCCGCCCCGTAGACCGGGGGTGCGACCCCCAAAAAAAGGGGGCTGGACGGTAGGGATGGGGGGGTAAAAAGGGGGGGCGCATTGTACTCGTGAGAAAATCCCAAAAAATAAACCATTCAATAAAAAAAAGGGATAAGGGGGAAACCATCAATTATCGTTGTTTTCAAAAAAAATTTTTTTTAAAGGGTTCTCAAGTTCAACTCTTTTTTGGAAATTCTGCAATTATAAGGAAAGCCCCAAGGTGGGGGGGAAAACGTCTTGCCATTTTTTTACCGGTTTGATGTATTTTTTGATTTCTCTTTGGGGTTATCTAAATCCCAAAATTTTTAAAAAATTTAAAAAAAATGGGAAAAAGAATGAAATAAAAAAAAAAAAAAGTATTTATTGGAAAAAAACCCCCCTTTTTTGTAAAAATTTTTATACAGGGGGGGTTTAAAAAAATTTTTTTGGGGGCATTCCTCACAATATTCTAAAATAATTTTCCGGATAAATATATGCCTGGAAACGCTTCGTTTCCAAAATACAAAAGTGTTGAAGATTTATTTTTTTTTTTTCTTTTTTTTTTTTAAAAAACTTTCCCAAATCGACGTCAATTAAACGAAAAATTTTTTGAGGGGGGTTTTGGGGTGTCAAATTCGATCCCCTTTTTTTTTGGGGGGGCCACCTTACGTCTTTTTTTTTTTTGAAGATTCTCCCTTTTTAGCTACTTCTAGCCCCCTTTTTTTTAAAAAAATTTTTTCATATTACGAAAAAAACCCCCCTTTTTCCAAAAATTTTTAGATATTTTCCCAAAAAAATTTTAAGCCCCATTATTTGGTTAAAAACGATGAGTGTTAAGGGTTATTTTTATTTTCATTTTTTAAAAAATGTTGGGAAAGGGTTTACATTTTTAAATAAAATTTTTTGGGATTACATATTATGTTGACATTTAAAAATTTTTTTTGTTTTGTTGGGAAATTTCTGTAATTTTTTTAAAAACCAATTTTAAAAAAAAGGATTTTTAAAAAAAATTTAAAACCCGGGTATTCATTTCGTTTATGGCCTTCGGATGGGAAAGGGGAAAAAGTATTTCGGGGGGTTTCCCAATCGTTTTCTGCCTTCATCTCAACATTTACCAGTCTCCACCGTCCTTGGCAGAAACAGGACCTTTTAAAGGGGGGGGCGGGAATTTTTTGGAAAAACCACCAGTCCAAACCCCCCAAATGGAAAAGCTGTTTTGAACGCTCTGGGGGGAATCAAAAAAAATTTTCAAGAATAAGGGGGTTAAATTTTCTTTCCCCATTTTGGGGGTTTCCCTCAACTTTTTCCCCAAACCCCAAAATTAAAAAGGGGACAAACTTTTTTTTCCCACAAAAATTTCCCCCCAAAGCTTTTTTTATGTGTCAGTGGTTTTCAAAAAAAATTTGGGGGGAAACCCCCAAATTTTTTGAGATATGTATAACAACCATGTTTGGGCTCGGGAAAAACCCCCCCGGGGGTTGGGTAAAAATTTTTCAATTTTTCTGTAAATGTATGGGGGTTTAGGGTTTTTAAAAGGGGCCTTTTTTTTTTGGCCGGGCCGTGGGAATTTTTCGAGACTTTTAAGGAAATGAATTGGGGGCCTTCGAATGTCCCTTTTTTTGTATTCCCGCTTTGGGTTTTTTATGGGGTTTTTTCCCAAAAACCCCTTTAAACCCTTCTTTTAAAAAGGGATGGCCCCGGTAGGTGTAAAAGGGAATTTTTAACCAGGCGGGTAACCCCCTCAAAACCCCTAGTTTTTTTTTTTTGGGGAAAATTTTAAAAGCCCCGGTTTTAAAAAATCAGTCCCCGAACAGGAAGATCAAGAAACACACTTTTTTTGGGGGTGGTTAATGACTAGAAAACTGAATCCCCTGTATTTTCGATGAAGGTGGACATTTTAAAAATTTTTTTAATAAATTTTTTTTCTTTATTTTTTTTTTTTCTTTTTTCAAATTTCGAAAAAAATGTTTTTCCAAATTTTTAAAAACAAATGGGTTTTCACCCTTGGGAAAAAAAAAACGGGTTTTTAAAAGGGAAAAAAAAAATGGAATGGGTGGCGCCTCCTAAAAAAAAAAAATACTTCAAACGTCAAATTCTTTTTCCAAAAACTTTTTTTGGGAAAAAAAAAAATTTTAAAACTTAAACCCGCATCTTTTTCCCAAATAATGGGTTTTTTTCAAATATCAAAAAAATTTTTTTAAAAACCTTTTTAAAAAAAGGCCCTTTTTTAAAAAATTAAAATTTTTTTTAAACAAAAAAATAAATCCAAAAAAAATTTTAAATCTTCAAAAAAAAAAAAAAAAAACCCCGGGTAAATTAATAATTTAAAATCGGGGTTTAATTTTTAAATTAAAAAAACCCCTAAATTCCTTTTTTAAAGGGGGGACCTCAAAATTTTAAAAAAACCCCAAAAAAAAAAAAAAACCAAAAATTTTCCCTATTTTCGAAAAAAAATTTTTTGGGCTTTATTTTTTTGGGGCTTTTTTTAAAAAAAAACCCCCCCAATTTTTAAATCTTTATTTTTAATCCCCAAAATTATAAATTGAAATTCAAAAAATTAAAAAAGGGGAAAAAATTTTTAAATTTAACTATGGAAAAAGAAAAACTTTTTAAAAAATAAAGTGGCCCTTTTTTTTTTTAATATAATAAAGGGGGGGTTCTAAATTTTTTTTTAAAAAGATTCACTATATTTAAAAATTTTTCAGGTAGGTTTTGAATTTTTTAAAAGGTCATGCCTTTAAAAAAAAAAAGAATTTCTTGTATTCGATCTTTTTACTCTTTTTTAGGTGTTTTTCCAAATTCCAAAATGATGGTAATCCCTTTGAATAATATTAAAGAAAAAAAGGGAAAGGTCTTCTTATTTTTTTTTTAAAATGAATAAAAATGTTGGAAGAAAAGTCGTTGTGAAACTGAAAGCCATTGTAAAGTATTCTTTTTGGGGAAAAGGGTATAGCGATTACAGAAAATATTAATTTTAAAGTTAACTTTGAAAATGTACAAAAGAAGTAGAACTTAGTTTGTTTCTTATTTTTTAATTTCATTTTAACCGGTTTGGGTAAAAAGGGGTTTTTTGAAAATAAATCAAATAGGGAAAAATTTTTTTTTCCCCAAAATGGGGAATAAAAAGCTAAAAAAAATTTCTAAATTTTTAGTGTTTCTATTTTTTGGATAAAGTAGGTTTCTTTTAACCATTAAAAAAAAAGGCAATTTTCTACATTCTTTCAAAGTGATTCCATAACGTTTTTTGAAATAATGAAAAAGAAAAAAAAAAGTTGGAAAAATTTTTGATCGACTTATAAATTTGGTTGTAAACAACATTATTTCGATGGGAATTTTTTCGTTAAAAAAAATAAATAAAAATTTTTTAAGGGGCGTTTTATTTAAAGTTTTTTCCTGTGTTTATTGGGTAGGAGGAAATTTATATTTGAAAGAAAAAAAATCACAGTTATTCCGGATCACTCTTTCATCCATATCATCATTTAAAAATACAGGGTGTAATCTAAACTCTTGCACCCCTGAATGACGACTGGATTTTTAAAAATTTTTGGGGGTTTTTAAAAACCGGGAAAAAAAGAAAATATTTTTTTTTTTAAAATTCGACAGAATTTTGGGGAAAAAACTCGCCTAACCCCCCCTGTCTTGATCAGGCTGTAAAGGGGCCCCAATTCCGAAAAAAACAATTTAAAAAATGTGGAATTTCAAGATTGTGCGGTAAATGTACAAAAGAGTTTTGATAGATATTCAATAGATAGATATTCAATTTCAAAGTGATTTAAACAAACAAACCCGTTATACCCCAATATGGTAGATAAATTAGAACTTGGGATCAAAAAAAGCGGGGGCACTTTTTTAAATGGTACTTATCGGCCATAATTGTGACCTAAGGGATTAGAATAACATTTGAACACTAAAATTAACTAGGGGCCCAAAGTTCCCGGTTCCAACTAAACCCGAACTGTTCCGTGAGCATTTTAAAGGGTGGAAAAAAAGATAAATCATCGTCGCATTTATGAATGAAGTAGTAAATTTTTAAATTCTGGTTGGTTTCTGGAGTCGCTAATCTCGAGTGGGGAAAAAGGCTTCTAAAATGATTTTCCTTCGGGCTTTTTCCGTACTGGAGATATTCAAATTATATAAATAATTTTTTTTTATATAATTCCCAAATTTTTCCCAAATTATATCGCGATATGGATGCAAAAAAATTTTTTTGGGAAGAAAATATAAAATTTCCCTTTTTTTTTTGGGTTGCAGGGATTCGTAGTGGAAAATTTTGGCTTTAAATGCAGTGGGCGAGTTTTACAGGTTTATAAATTGTGATTTACTCATATTATTGAATCTGAAATGAGAGGAATCAAAAAAAAGGTCCATTATATCATCGGCAATGAATTAGATAACATGGATAAAAAAAGGGTTAAAACTTCTAAATTAGATCATCAGGATTGAAGAAGTTATCTAATTCATCGCCGATGATATAAGGGGTTTTTTAATAATTTAAAAATAAACCCAAACCCCAAAACACAGACCTTTGGGGTATTAAAACTCTTCGACCTACTTTTTAAACCCCCAAAAAGGGGTTTCCATTTAAAATCATGAAATTCAAAAAAAAAAAATTGTAGATCTCTTCAAGTAAATTTTGGAAAACCCTTTCCAACAAACCCAAAACCCTTTGACCCCCTAATCCTTTTCCCGGGACCTTATTTTTTCAATTGACCGGGGGGTGTGCTAAAAAGGAACCCACGATAGCCCATCCCACCATTTGCTTTTGTCTTCCGATTTTTTTTGGGAGGTGCCACCTGCCCTGGCGTCGCATGTTTTCAGATAGTGAAACGTATTAAAACGAGGGGAAAGGGCGAGTAAAAGCCCCCCCCGGGCTTGTGTTCCCTGATATTTTTTTCCTTGACACGGGCGGCATGTTTCAGTTTCATTCTATATTTTCGGGCGTATTTTTTTATAATGAGCTGAATGCGATCTGGTTTAGTGAAAGATTTGGGGTATATCGAAAGGCCTTACGGGAAACGGAACCCCATATATGGAACGTTGCGGCCGACCCACGTGCGTTAAACAACCCTCGAAAAAGGGGGTTTATATCGGGGATATTTTTAAAAAAATTTCCATTCTATAAAAAATTTTTTATTTTTAATATTTCGTAAAAAAACCCCGAAGCGTTTACTCATTTTACATATGCATTTTTTTAATGAGTTTAAACGACTCTAGAAAAAAATTTGCCCTTTTCCCCGGTGTTTTCTCTTGTCTTTCCCTCTTCAAAATAAAGCATGGAACAGTTCGGTGTTGGGGTTAGCCCAAAATTTGGCAGTAGTTAACAGTGTTCACATTTTTTCTCATTTCACCTGGTCCTGGGGTTGGCCCATACTGTTCTAAAAAAATTCAATACAATGTCTTTTGTGTGTGTTTTTTAAATGCATCAAAAACTGTAATCATCTACTAGTTCTGACTTTATCTACCTTTTTGGGTATAACGAGGTTCGTTTGTTTTTTTAAAAATTCATCCCCGAATTGATCTTTTTAATTTTCCACAAAATCAATTCAACATGCCACATTCTTTAAATGTTTTTGCAGCGGGATTAAACATCTGATCGAAAAAGCTGAGGGTTGGGGGCCCCAAAAATTTTTTCAAAATTTTTAAAGAACAAAACATGAATTATTTTTTTATTTTTAACCCCCCGTAATTTGTTATAAAAGTTTCCCCATTTCGGGTGTGCAAGAGGTTAATTTTTCCCCCGTATATAAAATTTTTTAAAACCCCATTTAATGGGTTTAAAATTTTAAAACCCCCTAATAATTTATATTTAATATTCACGGAGATCCACTTTTAGTTTTTAAAAAAATTTCCCAAAAGTTGAAAATGGTGAAAGGGAAACATTTCCAAATTTATAGAAAAGATTTTCTTGGGTTTAAAATTCGATTTAAATTTTTTTTTGTGAATGTCCCAAAAAAAACAACTCTTCCCCGGCTAAAAAAAACCCCTGGACTTTAACTTCTGAATAGATATTCTGAAAAGCCCAACCGGAAAAAACTGGGAAAATTTTTAAAATTTTCATTTTCATTCAGAAATTTTTATTTTCTATTCCAGTCTTAAATTTAGAACTCCTTAAAGATGGGAAAGAGGCAAAGAAGAATGTTTTCCAAAGAAATTTCTCACCCCGAAATCATTCGTAACATTGACGCAAAAAATAATGGTCTTCCCAAAACATTTTTTTTCGGCAAAATTATTTCACCCTTCCCGGGTCATCAGGGGAAAACCGGAAGGGAAAAGGTGTTTCAAAAATTTTAAAAGGTTTTAACTCGGCTCGGAAAGTTCTCGGGATGTTTTATTCTTGTAACCCAAAAAAAAAAATAATATTTTTTTTAACCTTCTTTCCTGGCTCTTAAGTTTCATGGGTGTCCCCCTTTCCTTTTGGATAATGGGATTTTTTTTTCATAAAGTTCACCCTTACTCTTGATGGTCATTACTAACCTTGCTATCCCATCCTGCCCTTCACTATGCCAATCCCCCGGAAATGCTGCGGTCAGCTGCGCGACTCCCAACCCGCGACACGGCCGCAGCGACCCCCTGGAACGGGGGGAACGACCGTAATTCCGGGCGCCGACGCAATGGTTCAGCCCACTTGGGGTGGTGGTCAAAGCAGCCACGCACTTATTGCAAGACCCCTGAATTTCTGGGGAAGGCCTAGTGAAATCAAAACGGGTGGCAGTGGCCGGATTGAGGGGCGGGGACGTGGTTCGGGAAACAAAAAAAAAAATATCAATAAGTTTACTAAATGATTCACTTTTCTGGTACGTTCAATTATTGTATGCATCTTGTGGGGGCCCCTGATCACTCACGGGCGGTGACGCGGGGCCAAGGGGATTTAAAAGCCGGAAAATTGCATAAGGGGGAACAAAAAGAGTGGGAAACAGCGGTATCAGGGTCATACGGGTTCACACCTCCAGCTGGATGGGGTCGGGTTCAAAAAGCAAATGCGCCATCTAAAAGAGCAAATTTTCCGGGGTCTAAACCTGGCTAAATCCGCCCAACGGGAAAATTATAAAAAATGGGGTTAAAAAAAAATCGTACAAAACCGGCAAAAAAAAAAAAAAATAAAATGTTTTACATTTGGATGAAAAATTCCCTTAATATGGGTCACAAACGGGCCTAAGATTTTGGGGAAACAAAAAGTTGTCTTTGGGTTAAAAATCCCCTCCCCGGGAAAGCCCCTGGATAAAGTCAATCTAAAATACAGGCTATCAAAAGATGTTTTCCCGTTCAAATTGATAGAGATGCGGGAACAAGAACTTTTTCAAAAGCGGTAATCAAGGCATTGAGCTCATTCAGCATCATCTCGAGGATGGTAGGGGAAATTTCCCCTACACAAATTTGAAAAATTTAAAACCGGATTAAAAAAATCTCCTCTCGATGTCGGGGTAAAGGGAATTTTAAAATTCGGATAAAATGGCAAAAAGGAGCATCAACCCCCTATCGGGAAAAACCTTTTCACAAAAAAGAGGTTCTAAAAAGCAGATCTGGGGGTAAAAAAGATCTCATCAGCAACCCCCATCGAGAACGAAAAAAAAATCGAAACCCCCCATCCCCCCCCCCGATGGGCGACATACACCATAAAATATTTACTTAAATTACTTTAATCCTCCCAAAAGATGGTGGGAACTTAAAACCCAATAAAAGGGTCGCATTACCCAAATATTAATGTATCTTTAGGGATAGTATTTGGGTTTTCGTCTTCATAAGGTTTTTTTTTTCGTGAGAACCCGGTCGCTAATCTTTTATTATCCTTCACCATCTGGAATACTATTAAAAACAGTGCTTCGGGGGAAAACATATCTGTGAAGAATTATATCAATATTGAAATAAAAAAAACCGGTTTTACCCCGGGAAACCCAATTTTAACCCCCCTTATCTTCGTTTTTTTTTATATGGATGTTTCAAATTGGGACTTTGGGTTTTTTAAAGTGTACAATTTAGCAAGTATCAAACTTGGGTATTTCCTTCCGGTTTGACCGGAAAAACCCCTCTAATTTAATATTTCAAAGTAAAGTTTTTTTTTTGAAAATTACGGTTGGGGGAAATTCCCCTTTTCCCCAAAGATATATTAAAAATTTTTAAAAATTTCCCAAAACTGTGATAAAATTGAGGGTTCTAAAAAAAAAATCTTTTTTTAATTCCCCCCATGGAACATTTTTTTATGAAAATATGCTATGGAAGATTGAATAATATCATGTAAATAACCAATAATTCATGGCCCAAAATTTTCACACGAAAGTTTTTTGCGAAAATATTTTTAAAAATTTTGGTTTTTTGCTTTTTTTCCTTTTTCAATAAATCATTTCTTTTAAAAAGTAAAAGGGAAATTTTTTAAATTGGTTGGCTCCAAAAACATATTGAAATACAAAAAAGAAAAAAACTATATTTTTTTTTTATTTTCAGAAATAATTTCCCTGTTTTTACCTTTTTATTTGTATTTAACCTTTATTCATGTTTTGTTGGCTGGGGGTTCATTTTTTGAATTGTTCTTTGTTGTGTTTTTCATAAATTTTGACATTTCAAATTTCTGAATTTTAAGAAATCATTTTTGAAATGAACAACTACTACCGATTTCCCCCAAAATGAAAAAATTGTTGGAAAAAAAACTGTTGGTTTTTGGAGAAGCGGAAAAAAACCTGTTTAGCCTTTCGTCTGTACCAGGAGAATTCTAACCGTCCACAACCTAGTAGTAGAAACTATTTTGCAATATTGATCACATTTGGGGGAAAAAAGAACGGAACATGTTATTGAAAGGAAGTGGGAAAAATCCCTTTCTAGGGGTTTGAAATTGACCCAAAAATCCCATCATTAAAGGGATAATTTTCCAAAAAAAATTTTAAAAAAAACACCGGTATCTTTTTTTTTCAAATATAAAATTCTAATATTTTGTATGAAAATGATGCTAAAGGGGGGAAATTGTTTTGAAACGGGGGGTTATACAAAGAAACAGAAAACCCAAATTTCCATTACAATTTTATATAGTGAGGGAATCACCCCCTTTAAAACAATGGTCATTTAATAAAAATAAATTTTCGTCATTGGGCACAAAAACCCATTTTTCGGAAGAAAAAAAACGAGGAAGATTCGGATTCAATGTTTGGGGGGGAAAATTTTTTTGGAACCAGAATAGTGGGACCAATTTTTTTTTTATGGAGCTTTAACAATTAAACCCGGGTACCTAAAAATTTTAAAAATATGAAACCCAAATTTTATTAAAGGGACTTTCCCCTTAGGACATCGCGTTATGTATTTCAACAAGATAAAACACCTCCACAAATTCGAACGTCCCCCAAAAGACAATTGGATTGGTACTCATGGGTCAGGGGGGTTTGGGGAAAAAAGGGTCACGGCCCTCAAATTTTTTTTGTTTGAGCTCACTAGAAGAAAAAATTTTTATGCTCTTTAATAGACCTCAAAATCGCGGGGAAGTTGAAGACAGGGGGGGGTTTAAAAATTCTCCCCCAAACTAGTAAATTTTTGGCGGGCAAGCTCCGAAAAATAAAAAAAATGCTTGACGTTAAAGGGGGCGACATTTTGAACAATTGATTAATTAGTTGGTCAAAAAAGGTTTTGGGGCTTTTGGGGAATTTTTGAAAACGCATGTTCCGTCTTTTATTTCCAAAGAAACCCAAAAAGGAGGAGGTTCTCTAGTCGACCGTATTTTTTTTTATGTATGACTACGCAAACTTCTTCTGAAACGCCCGATTACGAAAATTTTTTTCCCCAGTGGATGGGTGTACTTCGAAGTTGGTCCCTTTTTGAATATAAAGATTAAATCCCCCCTAAAAAGGGGGAAAAAAGAAGGATATTGACCCCTCGCCCTCTGAATTCTGGCCCCTTAAACCGATTTTTCGGGAAACTTTGGGGTTTTCGGTTTGGATGATTCTTTCTTTATTAAAGGGTTTCCTCCTTTGGGGTTGTTTTGGTTTCAAATGGAATTATCCCCCCTTACGGAGAAAAAAAAGGGGAAAATTGGTTTTTTCCGTAAACAGGGGGCCCTTTATGAAAATTTGACAATGACAGATCATTTCATTATTTTTGTTCTCTACATGAAAATTCTTTTTTTTATTCTTGGGGGAGGGTTATTGTTGAAAAAAATTTTAACCCCGAACAACAAAAAAAAATTTTTATTAAACAAATAAAATGATAATATATTATTTTGGAAAAAAATAAGTTTTTTGGGAAAGTAAAAAAAAAAACAAGTGGGTAGTAATTAATAGATTTCAAAAAAAAAATTGGAAAAAAAAACTTTTAACAAAAAATTAAACCGGCGGGAAAAACGGAACTGAAGAGTAAAAAACAAAATAAACGTTCTTGGGCTCTAACTAACTCTAAACAATTAAGTAACTAATTTTTTAGTGGCGAACCCAAACCGGGGAAGGGTCTTAAAAAAAAATTATCAGAATGTCTCGATGCCCCCTTTTGTTACCAATTCATTTTGCTTGTTTTTTTTGGCGCCCACTCAAAATTTGTTACTACATTTTTTTAGGAGCTTAGTTATTGAATTAAAAAGGGTTTTAAAAATTTTCCCCGCCCCCAATCCATTTATTTAAAAAATTTGGGGCCTTGGAAATTTTTATAAGGAAAATTAAAAAGGGGTTTAAAAAACGAAACCCCCGGGACCCAAGGGAAAAAGATCTTCTTTAAAAAAAAATATGAACCAAAAATTTAAGGTTTTTTTAAAGTTTCCCTTTTTAATATCTATTGGGGCTAAAACTTTAAAACCCAAGTTGGGGAAAAAAATTAAATGGGTGAAAAAAATTTGTAAAATAGTTAGTCTGCCATTTTGTTTTGGCCCTAATTATTGTTCTTTGATATTGTTCAATCTTCCATGGGATCTTTGATGAAAATGTTCCGTTACGAGGGGGAAAAAGGGTTTTTTTTTTAAAATCTCAAATTTTATAACGGGGTGAATTGGAAAAAAAGATTGTGATATATCTTGGAAAGGTAATTTTTACACCCAAACTATTTTAAAAAAAAAACTTTCCGTTTGAAAAAATTAAAAATTTGGGTCCCTTCCCCGGGGGAAAACCCGGGAAATGTCATATTTTGTTTTTTTACTTGCTAAATTGTACATTCATAACATCAAATCAAATACCCAATTTGAAACATCCATATAAAATAACAACAATATACAGGGAAATTTTTGGGACCCTTTTTTAAAAAAAAGGTTGGAAAGTACCCATTTTGCCCAAACGTCAAGTTTTAAAACCAAAAAGAGTGAAGCGATTTGGGAAAGCCTGGAAATTTGGGGTCCCCGGGGTTTCCCCCAAAAGGTTTAAAAATTTTTAAAAATTCACTATGTACTCTGGCCCCAACTCCGTTTTTTCCCCCTTTGGGAAACCCAATTTACCCTTTATTTTGGGTTGATGAGTTCTCGTTATTTTGTCTCTCATTCATCTCTTTCCCGGGGGGAAAATTTATAAGTTAAAATCAAAATTTTAGGGGGTCCCTTGTGTCTGTTTGGGATTGTGGAAACGGATGGGTTTTTTTGGGTTTGATCTTGCGATAACTTCCTCCTCTATTACTCTTTCTCCTAAAAGGGGTTTTTAAAAACACTCCTCTAGCCTCCCCCCT